>JANRFK010001158.1:43733878-43767209 GCA_030068395.1 Apalone spinifera | reverse complement strand
TACATTACAAAGTCAGTGCTCTTGCGCAAATTCAAGCGGCAAGTGTAGACAGCTTGCCAGTCTAGACACAGCCTAGGTGTTTTGGGGGAAGTGAAGCGGCTATGGAGGTAAGTGACTGTCACCCAGTGACCTGTGATATATAGGGGCTAAAGGGAGCTGAAAGACAGTTCCATAAGAGCACTAATTTAGTTTCCCCATCTCAAGACTCGAATAGCCTGAACACCCTGGCATGATCAGCAGCTGTCCAGTCACCTGGGCCTAGTTAGGTTCTGTTGTTTTCTTTTGCAGGTGAAATGCACTGATGTTGTTCAGGCTTACATCAAGAGGGTCAAGGAGGTAAACCCGCTTGTCAATGCGATTGTCAAGGACAGGTGAGCCAGGGGAAAGGTGGGAAATGGACTTTTCTGTCCTCCAGTTCAACAGCTGTTATAAGCTATATGGTCAGCACTAGGGCAAGATAACCAGCCTCCAGATGCAGTTCTTCATCTCTGCTAATGTACCCTGCCCCCGTCATGCTCGCTGAGGGAAGGGCTACATGAAAACTGAGCCACTCATCAACCACAGAGCATGTATGTAACAAATCAGTGCTGACTGCCCCACCATCTATTAGCACGTGTCAAAGCTCCCTCCCTGCCTTGGGGTGTCCCGCCCTTTCAGGCAGACTGCTTGACTCAGAGGCTCATGGCAGCCCCCCTGGGGCGCAAGCTTGCCACTTATTTAGCCACCCTCATCATTGGCCAGCATGGGGAAAGGGGAGGGAATCAAACCCTGGAGTCTTCGCTGCTGCTCCAAGTGGTGCGGACAGAACAGTCCCTTCCCAAACTAGCCCTTCCCCCATGGAGCATCCCATTGTCCAGATCAGCTCTCCCACGGCATAATGGGAGTTGGAACCCAGGGACCCGCAACAGCAGCTGTCAGAGGTTCCCAGGGTCAGCTGTGGTCCCCAGCCCCTTCCTTACCACAGTCCCTTCCTCTCCGTACTGGCCCACACTTGTCCCACCCAGCCCTTCCACAGCACCTTCCCAGCCACTAACAGAAAGGGGGGCCTTTTTATCCACTACCAACTGGTCCTTTAATGGCTCCTGATTAGCCTGCCTCAGTTGGGTCTGGAAAGCTCCCAATTAGTTTAATTGATGGTGTCTTAATTGGCCTGTCTGCCCTAACTGATTCTGGCAAATTCCTGCTTGTTCTGAATTAGCCTGTCAGGAAAAGGGGCTAGTTAATCTGGGGCTAATCTACTTCAGCCACCCTCCTGCACCCATCTGGCCTGATCCAGTCACGCCATGGCTTAGGTGAAAGTGACCATCACTGACTGGGGGAGGCTGCGATGGATGGAGCAGCTTTGTTCTTGCCTATAGCACAGGCTTTCTTTGCTGACATTGTCTGTACCTGCAGCCGTATACACCTAGCAAGTAACTAGATTTGACCAAATGACTGTGTCTTAAGTGGATCATGCATATCCCAATAATGTGTAACTGTCGGTGGTCATTCTGCAGATCAGAAGGGTTGGAATACCAGACAGAGCCCATTCTGTTCATAAGCCACAGTGAGAGCTGTTCAAAACGTTAACATTCTCAGCATGTTCTCGTGTTGCCATGGATAAATAGAGGACACAGGGCTGTCAACCTTATGCCTCTTTATACCAGCCCTGAATTCACTGAGCCTCAAGCAGCTATTTATATTTGCTCCATTTCTCTTTACCCTTCCTGTTCTTCTTTGCACCAAGGAGGAGGCAAAAAATACAAATGACTGTTGTTGCCTTTCACAGGCAGAATCCAGAATAATTTTAAATCAATCTAATCGTTTTAAAACATGCGATGTGTATGTGTATGTAAATTATCTCCATTCCCCATGAATGATTATGTACAGTATTGATGGGCAGAGCTTTTCTGTATCTCTTGAGTCAGAGAATTCCTGCAAACACAAGCTTCCAGCTGAGAATGCTGGTATTTTTTTAATGCCCTGGGCATGGCATGTCTCCCAGATATTCTGCTGCTTCTAGGGGGCTCTAGGAAACAGAGACAGCTGATTTGTTTGAGTGGATGTACAAGGTGGTTCTTACTCTGTTGGGACTAGTTTCACACTCACGCAGAGTGTGAGTCATCCCTCTTTCACACTCACACAGGCTACGTCTACACTGGCCCCTCTTGCGCAAGAAAAACCCTTTTGCGCAAAGCCCTTATGCCGATCATTTTCGGGCATAAGGGCTTTGCGCAAAAGGGTTTTTCTTGCGCAAGACGGGCCAGTGTAGACAGCCCCGTCTTGCGCAAGAGCCTGGTCCGTGAAAATGGCGGATCATTAATTATGCAAATGAGGCTCAGCAATATTCTAACGCTAAGCCTCATTTGCATAGCTTTGGCGCAAAAGCGCGCCAGTGTAGATGTAGCCACTGAGAAACATAGAAATGTGAGTTAGTCTGTTGCTAGTTATTGATAAATGGACGTTATACTGGTTGGGGACCAATCGCCGCAAGTGGTGAATCCCTTTAATTGCAGGAACATTTGTCTGCCCTAAAGATGTTGCATAGTTTGGACATAGACAGTGTTCAATTATTTTCTGAAAAAAGTAGAAATTGGTTACTTACAATTTCTGGTGTGTGTCTGTCACTCATTGGGAGCAGCTTGTCCTATAACTGAAAGCACTGAAATAAGGTGGCAATTTGCCTTGTACTTCATATGCCTCTTTTCTTCTGAGAGTCGCAAGGCACTATACAAATGTTCATAAACTTACTGCCCCAGCCTCCCAGTCTTACAGCTGAGGGACTCAGCCAAGTTCACACAGTGAGTGTGTGGCAGAGCTGGGAATGGAGCCCAGATTTCCTGCCTCCAGGTCCTGCGTCTTTCCTCCCCACCCGCTCTCCTGTTCAGGAGTTGGCCAGAGAAAGGCTTGCCATTGGGAAAGGCTAGCATTGGGGTAAGCAAGTAAGTCATGGGTTGCTTCATGTGGTCTCTGCTTTGAACACACTAGCCTACTTATTGTTTGCTAACTCCTTCTCTTTCTTTGACCACCCTTCTTGCAGGCTGGTCAGTCCAGTCAGATGTTGGTTGGGATTTGGTTAGAGGTGGACTGGAGATTTGTCTGAGTCTGGACAGGGACTGACCCATTTTCTCCACCCCGCCCTGACTTCCCAACCATCCCTCCAGGTTTGATGCAGCCCTTCAGGAGGCCTCCCAGGTGGACAAACTGCTCTTGGAGGGCCGCGGAGATGAAGATTCCCTGCAGGAAAAATTTCCCTTTCTGGGGGTTCCTTTCACCGTCAAGGAGGCCTTTGCGCTGCACGGTGCGTTTACACACCGGCTTCACAGGTGCTGTTTGGATTTACTCTTCAGCCTGTTTTCAGTTTGCTCCTTGCTCACCAGGGGGTGGCTTTGGCCAGGGGCCAAGTGGTGGACCCGGCTAAACTGAATCCGACAGCCTCCCAAGAGAGCCTGCATGGGCCTGGTAATATCTCTTGTTAGGCCCACTCCTGTTGGGGAGAGAGCCACATGGGCGTGCTTATGCCAAATTGGTCCAGTAAGAGAGATTACTTCACCCTCCTCGTCTCGCTGATACCCTGGGCCCAGCGTGGCTACAACTCCACTGCCAAGAACTTTCCTGTCAGTCTCTTCCCACACCCCTTTGCATGGAACAGTGTCAGACCCACTGGGCGCAAATGTCTCCTGGCCCATTGCAGCTCAGCCATGCTCCCTAAATATTTGCTTTCTGCCTCCAGCATGAGCTTCCCTGGACAGCCTCCTGGAACACTCTTCCTTTACTCTTGCTCCGTCGCTTTGTGCCATCTCAATGTCTCCTGCTCAGCTGCACGGAGGGTCTCCCCTTTCCTAGCCTAATTTCTCATTTCCTAGTGCTTGCCAGTCCAGCCAGGTCTGTGTCATGCCTGTGGCTCATTGTTCCGTGACTTTGGTTTCAGTACTAGACATGCCCATTGAAAATGCTTGAGATCAGTGGCTAGTGTCCCTTGCCCAGCACTTTGGACTTATGGGAGTTCTGTATAGAACTGTGAAATACCCATGGAACTGGACTTAGCAAATGGGATCGTTTGCTTCCCTAAGCGTTGTTGCATTTGTCCTCTCCAGTGTGCACAGCTCGTGTCCCGGAGGCCATTCCGCTCTCCGCCCCACACAGCACCTAGGAGTGCGCAGAGCACCCCAGCCCTATGGCAGGAGATCAGAACCCACTCAAGCGCGGCTTGTCCCGGGGACCATTAACTAGCTTCTCCACTGGATAGAAGCAGCAGTGTACGGTGCAGGGGCTGCACACTGGTGCTGCTGTTACGTTCAGTAGGCTGCTACTGAGAGAGATTTTTGCTTTTCATTCTGATCTTTTTGTATGTTTACAGTTGTTTTATTTGAAATAGGAGAGCTCAAGGTTAGGGGCCCTTTTACTAATCACACTAAAGAGCAAAGATATTCTTATTTGGTGTCTGGGTAGTCTTCTGAGAGGTTATCTTAGTGCTGGTGAGCCCTTCCTAGGCAGGAGATGCACTTCCAGTTGCATCAGGATTGAGATACACATTGCATGGCAGAGCGCCAAGGTAGGATTTGCGAAAGGTTTCCTGTCCCTGGGGCGGGAGGATGTGGACCCAGGCATTGCTGCTAGGGGTTTGGGGTACCAGGCATGCTTCCCTAGCTTTGGGGGATTGGTGAACTTGCCTAGAAACCAGCAGTGGGCTGTTGGGGATGGAAGTGGGGTGAAGCATGTGTTATTTCACGGGGTGAGACCTCCTGCTGGATGTTGGCAGCATCCAGAACAGTCATCCATCCACAGGATCTCACGCAGGCAGAGCTCGTTATTTAGCGTGGCTGCTCGTGGCCTCTCTCACCATGGTATCTGTTTGATCTTGTCGCCATAGGCATGCCCAACACGTCTGGCTTGGTTAGCCGCCGCAACTTGATCTCCTCGTCGGATGCTCTGGTGGTGTCACGCTTGAAGCAAGCTGGTGCAATTCCTCTGGGTGTGACCAATTGCAGTGAGCTCTGCATGTGGTATGAGTCTAGCAACAATGTCTACGGCCGAACGAACAACCCATATGACCTGCAAAGGATTGTGGGTGGCAGCTCAGGTGAGTGGGTGCCCCTGGCAAGGAGCCAGTGCTGCCGTGCACAGATGAGTTTGCCAAAGGCCTCTTGCTGATCGCTTGCTTGGAAAGCCCTGCAGATGATTCACTGGCTAGCCACATACACGTGGGCAGCCTAATGCAATGGAATTGCAAAGGTGAATGCTGGCTCTTGAGCATTGTGCCTCCCTGACTATACCCTGTCGCACCCGCAACAGATGTGGGAATAGGGATGTTACATTTAGATTAATTAATTAATTGAATAGTCGATGGGATGTCCATTGACTATTCGATTAGTTTATAAGGGCGCCTCCGCCTTTGGACTGTAGCCCTGTGTGGCTCTTGCAACAGTTCAAAAGCGAAAGCCCTGCCTAGAGCGCCTGGGCGAGGCTCTTGTAAATTTCAAAAGCAGAAGCCAGCACTGGGCCTCAGACTTTGAAATGTACAAGAGCCCCAGTGGGGCTCTAAGCCCTGCAGGGAGCATGGGACTCCCCTGCCTGCCCTGAGCCTTTGAAATGTACAAGAATCCTTGGGGGCCTCGTGTACACTTCAAATGGATGCCCTGCCAGGCTTCTCCTTCTGAATTTTCAAAAGCCAAATTGCAGCAGAAGCAATGCGAGCAGAGACTGCTTCAGTCCCCGCTCGCGCTGCTTCCTGCTGCACCTCTACTTCCCCTGCCCCCCGCGGAGACAGTGCTGGGGGGAACTAGCTTTTTAGCCAGCTCCCCCCAGCACCGGGTCCTGCTCGCCCCCTTGCTGCCTCTCTCTGATAGAGGCAGCAAGGGGAGGTGGGAGTGACTAGTCGCATCACTAGTCGACTAGTCTCTTACTTCCCTACGTGGGAGTAAGATAGGTTTGCTGAAATCCATTAACTCTTATTGAGTTAGGGTTAATGCCGTAGCGGTATGCTGTATTAAAACGCAGTTGTGTATGTGTTGATGTGGAAATGGACCACGTGGGCTGGGTGGACTCCCTCTCTGGTATGAAAGAGAAGAGGCTGAAAGTGGAGTGTTTCAATTGACCATTTTTTCCGCAGAGGCATTAGAGGATGGAACAGATGGGGAGGTGGAATCTTGCGGATTCTCCCACCTTGCTTCTGCCTTTATACTGTCTCCTTGCTGCCCTGAAGTTTAGAGAATTGGCTTTTTTGGGTGCCTGGTTGGAGTGTCTTGCTCATGTGCACAGGGTCAAACTGATCACCAGATCTGGGGTCAGGGAGGCATTCCCCCTAGGTCAGATAGGCAGGGACCATGGGGGGATTCTCGGGCTGCTGCAGCGAGAGGGGCAGATCACTTCTTTAGCTCATTAGTGTATCTCGCCTACCACTTGCCTGCCCTCATGTGGGCCTTGGCATTGGTGGCACCTTGATCTCTCCTGGCTCTGCCTGTGGCACCGAAAGTCCGGTCTCTTCAGGACCAAAGTAAGTGAAGTTCAGGCTCAGCACGGGGCTGTGATAAGCAGCCTCGGTGATCTGACCGTCCCTTGGGCCTGGAACGCTGCAGCTGTCTGCGGGGAGAGTGCAGAGCTCCAGTGCTGCCGCAGGCACCAGGGCAGCAGTGTGCAGTTAGCACTGGGGAATGGACACGTCTCTGGCTTTTGTTGTCATGCAGGTGGTGAGGGCTGTGCCCTGGGGGCTGCCTGCTCCCTCATCGGGGTGGGCTCCGATATCGGCGGCAGCATTCGGATGCCGGCTTTCTTCAACGGAGTCTTTGGACATAAGCCCACCACAGGTACCAAGAATCCAGGAGGGAAAACTTGCATCTTTGCTCCCCCTACCCCGAAACGACACTGGGTGTTTTCCCGCCATGGGGAGCCGCGGGGGGAGTTCAGCTGCCCCCTTGTAGCCTGTGTGTATCTGTTTGGAGAGGATTTTCAGCACCAGCTTATTGCTGGATGCAGGAAGCCAAATTCCTCCCCGGTGTGAGTCCCTGGAAGCTAGTGCTGTCACCCCAGAGATGAATTGGGCCTGAGACATTAGAGACGCTGACTGTGCCTCCTTTATTTTAGGATCCAGAAGCTGAGGCTAGACAACAGGGGAGGGATCACTCCATGGTTGCTTTGTTCTGCTTGTTTCTCTGGGGCACCTGGCATTGGGCCCTAGATGGACCTTTGGTCTGATCCAGCCTGGCCACCCTAATTCAGGGAAGGGGGTAGCAGGAGGCCTGATTGCGCACTGCACCCCAAATCCTTGCAGTAGGACATTGACCGAGTCAACGTGTCTTATTCAGCAACAAAATCCTTGATGTTGTGGAGTTAGCAGCGGGTCTTTATTCAGGGAGCCTCTTGTTGCCAAGTAACTTAGTGGCTGGGCAGCCGAGCGTGAATAGCCAAGCAGCATGCTGCTCTGGTCTACCCCCGGGGCCTGCTATCACAGGACCACATGAATGGGCTCTCCCGTGCTCACTGGTGCTGAGTGCCCCAGCTGTGCCAGGTTGTACTTTGCCACGTGGTGACTAACTCCTGTGCCTCTGCCCTTCTAGGGGTGGTCCCCAATGATGGTCAGTTCCCCAATGCTGTGGGGGTGCGGACGGAGTTCCTGTGCACAGGCCCTATGTGTCGCTATGCTGAGGACCTGGAGCCCATGCTGAGGATCATGGCGGGGCCTGGAGTCAGGAAGTAGGTAGCTTTTGTCACTTAGTGACACTCACCATTGATCTCAGCCGCTTTCTAGGCAGCAAGGCATAAATGTGACTATTTCTGGTTACTCCGTGTGGATCCAGTATCTGGTGTAATAGGCCTGAATAAAGACTCTGTGAGCATCTGTCTGTTGCTGGCTACTCTCTCGTTTTGGAGTGGAGGGAGCAGAGAGGAGGCCAAGTAATTGTAGCAAGGGGGCTGTGTGCTTCCCCGCCTTCCTTTATGTGCCATTTGTGAAGCACCTGCTCCAGCCACACCTAATAGCCAATCAGGAGGGGCTGTCTTAGAGTTCAACTTGCAGAAACCTTTTGAGTCTTGCTAGGGACACTCGGGGATGTGAACGTGTGGCAACTTGCAGGGCAGAGCTGCTCCTTCAGCAGCGGGGCCAACACAGCACCTGCCACTGGGTTAGTCTCTGCATCGGATCTACTGTGTGCCAGTGCCAGGGGCGCTGCCACCCCACGGGCAGCCAGGCTGCCCCATGGGGGAAGGCTAGTCTGTCTGTCTGCAGCTTCATGCAGGGAGTGAGATCTTCTGCGAGAACAGCTCTCCTCACAGGGCCCAGAACGTGGGGAGCAGAGTCACCGTGCAGTGTCTTAGGGATTTCGTCTCCATCTTTCCCTGCCAGGTTCTTGCAGCCACTCCCCTTCATCCCAACTCCCATGACCTTGGCTGCTCTTGGGGCCCTCCCGCTACGCTGCCCTCAGCACATTCAGGTGTAGTCCTTTCATTCCAGCAGACAAGAGCACTCTAGCCAGTGGGGGGGCCTGTGCCTTTGCACCCTGAGGCCTCCCTGTCCTGCAAGGAGGAGAAGAGCCTGAAAGTCTGACAGCACCCGAGCACAGACTTCCAGCTGACCCCAGCTCTTTCTGCAGAGGCACCAGTGGTGAGAACAGGGCTGTAGATTCTTCTGCCTTGCTTCTGCCTCTTTACTGGCTCACTGCTGCAAGTCTCCAATATATATCTGTCGGGGTTCAGCTTTGCAGCTTCCCCTGCACTGGCTGGCCAGCATGCTGCACACTGCTCCTAACACTTGCGGCTGGCTGAACAATCTGAAATGGAGTTTCATAAAATGAGAAATGTGGGAGCTGCTGCCCCAGGGACTGTGTGGGACCGAGCAGCAAGCAGCCTTATGTACTTATGCTGACTCCTAGGAGTTGGTGTCTTTCCTAACATGACAGAGCCAGACTGGCTTGCTGAGGAACGTCTGCGTGTGTGTGAGGAGTCTTTCCATCTAGGGACCAGCAGGAGATGGGGGCTTGTGACCTAGGTATGGTTCCTTCCACTGCAGGCTGAAGCTGGATGAAGAGGTTTCGCTGGAGAAAGTAAAATTCTACAGCATGGAGCATGATGGGGGCTCGGTTTTTGTGTCCCCTGTGGACAAGGAAATTCTTCAGGCCCAGAGAAAGGTAAGACCTGGCTATTCAGGTGCTTGGATATTGTGGCAAGAAGCATGGTGGGCAGAGCTGGAGGGAGAGGTTCAGATAAGAGGTGACCTGCTCTACCTATGTCTGTTCCATCTCCTATGGATCCTGGCCCTCGTGCCACAGGTCAGACCTCCCTGGTCCGGCACCATTGGAACCTGACTGGTCCCAAACGAGGGAATATGCCAGATGAGCAGAGGTTCCCTGCCACTGGCCTCCCTGCTGCCAAGTCCACTTCTGGCCCTGGCTCCACTCCTGGGCTCGGGCCCAGGCCCTTCTACCGCTGGGCTTGGGCTCTGGCCAGGGCTCCCTGGGAATGGGGCTCCCAGGCTGCTGCTGGCTTCGCTGGAGCCTGCCGCCGACCAAGGGTGCTGCCAGCTCGGCCGGGGCTCCCAACTGCTGGCTGGGGCTGCCTGGTCTCAGCTGAGGCTCCCAGCCGCCAGTCAAACTGCAGTTGCCCAGCCTCAGCTGGGACTCCCGGTCAGCCTGGCTCTTTGGTCCAGCAGCATCCCTGCCAGATCACAGGTGTTGACAGAGCAGAGAGTTCCAGATTGCAGAGGTTCAACCTGTAGTACTTTTGAATGGGTACTGATCAGTTGGCTCAAGATCATGCTGCAGGGAGCCTGATGCAAGTCATAAGCCAAAGTAACTTGCCTGACTGTCCAGTCTCCAGTGGAAGCCACCAAATGATTGGATTCCCTGTCAGTCCCTGCACCGAGGAGACCAGGCTTTGTTACACCCCGAGAGAGTGGTGTGCTCTCAGAGTTCTCCACGGGGACTTGCCATCCCTTGAGATCACACGTCCTCGAGAGCTGGGATCTGTCCGAATGCTGAGCCAGCACACGGAGCTAGGACGCTGCCGCTTAGGTCCTGTCCTGAAGAGAAAATGTTAACCTGCGATCTTGTCGCGTATTTCTAGTACCAGTTCATGTGCAATCTGGTAGGGCCAACAGTTCTCACTTCCAGCTGTGGGCCAAGTCATGCATGAACATGAGCCATGAGCTCGTTACACGAGAATAGGCTGTCCAGTGTTCTTGCCAAATTCCAGGGAGGATGATCATATTTTACCTGCCTAAAAATCTCCTTGTTTATATTGTGAGGACCCTTTAGGATTCTGTAGACGGGAAGGAGCCATAACAGTAGATACGAAGGTAGAAAATCCAAGGGTGGGTGAGAGCCACAGGGATGTGTAGAATGCCTGACCCCTTTTGCCCTGACGGTCGGCACCCCCTGGAGCGTTCTGCTGTACCTGGTGATGAAAGATGCTGTGTTTTTAAAAAGTCTTGCTCTGTTCTGGGCCCATGATGCTTCTGTGCGCCCTGACTTTGTTCAGTTGAGAGTTGCATTGGCAATTTTCTAGGAAATAGGGGGCAGACTCAGCTATCGGCCTTGGATATGGAGACCTGCATGTCTGGAACTATGGTACCCGGCCAAATAATAGCAATAGGAACGGTAGAGATGTGAATGGTTAACTGGTAAACATGAGTCTTAACTGTTAACCCCAGGATGACTGGCCAGCCCCAGTGTCTTCACGCCAGCCCGCTGACCCTAATGGCCCCCACTGCAGAGCCACTTGGCTGGAGTGGCCCCAGCCGCTGCAGCGGCACGCCCAGCTGGGGCAGCCCCAGCCCGGCTGCAGGGCTGGAGCAGCTCCCAGCTGGAGCAGAGCTGCCTGGCCAGTCGTGCCGGCTGGCTGGCCCTTAAATCACTGCAATGTTTAAATGAAATGTTTGTGTTCGTTTAAATGGTTAATTTTTCAAGGCGTGGTCACACCTCCCGTGGGACCGCTCTGTCGGTGTGCTTGGCCCCTGGCCTCGGCGCTCTGCTTTATCCAGAGCCACTGGGGTCTCGTTGCTCCTGAGAGCATGGGGGGTCACACGAGAGGATGGTTACGCGCTTCCTCCTGCATTTCCATAAGGTGGTGGAGCATCTGGAGACGCAGCTGGGGGTCCAAGTGCAGCACGTAACAATCCACAAGATGAAGTACGCTTTCCAGATCTGGTCGGCTATGATGTCCTCCCAGGACAGCGATGGGCAGGTGCGTGAGAGGCCCCCCCGAAACGCTGGGTAGATGTTATATGTGCTAGCCAGCATATAGTGTCAGCAGTGCTGCAAGTCCATGTTCAGTTTCATTGGCAGGTCTGTATGGCAGAGCTGCCCGCTTGGTGCTTTGCTTAGATCACTGGTGTCCATCGTCTCTCTCTCATTTATTTCCTCTGACTCTTTTCAGTGCTTGTCCTGAGCTCCAAGCTCTGCATAGCAGGATTTCCTGTTGAAATCCCATAGCACGCTTAGTGGACTACATGTGCAAATAGCAAAAAGGCTCAGCTCCCCGAAAGACACAATCCCAAGCAGCCCTGCTGTGTCCCCTCCTCTCCAGCTCCAGAGAGAGAAGCTTCTGTTCCGGTATCGATGGGGGTTGGTCCCTGGTCTCCCCTCCCCTGCTCCACAGAGAATGCAGATAGTCTGGTGACTGTGAGAACGCTGCTGCCAGTGGGTTCAGTGCTTTCTCTTACCTTGCCACTCACTGCCTGTTAACTGCAGCCACCTGCCAGTGTTGACATGATGTGTGTTAATTGCAGGAAGCACAGCTGTTCACAGACCTGCTTGCGGATCATGGGAAGCCCGTGTGGCCGCTGTGGGAGCTGATGAAATGGTTCCTGGGGATGTCTTTGCACACCATCCCTGCCATTGGTAAAGTCAGGCCACCTCTTTTAATGGGACCTTCTGTTTAATGAATTCTCAGGGTTTATTTCTCAGCCTGCTGCTATGAAATGGGATCTCTTTGTAAGATCGGGATAGTTTGTCCAATGTTGGGCCAGATTCCAGCCTCCTTAAATTCCTCCCCCACTGCTTCAGTTCTTGTTCGAGGGCTTGCTTATGTTGATTCCAAGTAGGGGGGTGTGCGTGCCACATGCATGGTGCTGGAAAGTTTGTCCCCTCGTGGTACCCACTGGGTTAGAATCATAGAGTTGTAGAACCCTAGAACTGGACGGGACCTCGAGAGGTCATTGAGTCCAATCCCCTGCCCTGACAGCAGGACCAAGCGCCGTCTAGACCACCCATTCAGTGGGCATTGGCCTCTTATATCGAAGGCACAAAGCTGTTCCATACATTGAACCAGATGTTTGTCACGGAAGCAGACAGGGTGAAGGGCCTCCTGTGTCTTCTCAAAGAATTTCATTGGGGTCGCGTCCTGTGTCTGAGCATGCTATGGTTTGGCAAAGATGCTTGCTCCTACACTGATGGCATGTCCTACAAGAGCGCAGGCCTCCTCTGCGGCATTCCTGGCCCAGGTCCCGATCCCGGAGATCTGCAGGGCAGTGACATGGTTGTCAGGTCACGCTTTTACTTCTCATTACACCGTTACCCAGCATTCAGCAGCCATTCCATGAATTCCAGTCCTGCCTCCTGGGAAAGCTTGGCAGTCCCGTCCTTGGAACTGACATGAACAAGCTTTCCTCGGGAGAGCGGTTCTCCATCTCTTGTCGCTGTTCTTCGAGATGTGCTGTGCATGTCCATTCCCAGACTTACCGCCTGCCCCTGAAGAGGTATTGGGTTGGCAGGCCCTTCTGTGCAGTGCCATGAAGACACAGCTCCAGGGGGCTTTACAGCCGACTTGATAGCACCGCTAGAGGGAAAACTTTCCAGTGACTGCCTGTGCCACCTGCTTGTAAGGGACATGAGAAACACACCTCAAAGAACAACAGTTTAGTGTTTCCGCGAAGGAATCCTTCACACTGTCCTAAAAGCAGCTGTGTGCTCTTCTGCGCGGGCGCCACTTTCCCCCAAAGACGCTGCGTTCAGCAGGTTTGCAGGGCCCTAAGTGAGGGAGGTAAAGGGTCTCTGTCTGTGGCCTGTGACTGAGTTCAGAACATTGGGAGCTATGTTACGGAGTGGGTAGGAGTTCTCTTTGCTGGCTGTTGGGCTTTTTACTGGAATGGTGCCTCTTCACTCCGTTTTTGGTTTGGCTTCTCTGAGCTCAAGGCAGCTACGAGGTGTTTCCAATAATACATAGTGAGTATCTCCAAATATCTGAAGCCTACAGATGCTAAGGATGAAGAGGGAGTATTCAGGGTGTTTCTTTGCAAAGGGAAATGTAAGTGACATATTAGGAAAAACTTCTGAATGCTGAGGTCATGCGGCTGCAGAATAATCTCCTGTGGGAAGTGGCAGAAACCTCATTGCTTGAGTCATTTAAAACGCTCCTGGATAAAACATTGGGTAGGGTCTGGCAGGGTGGAGTGGCAAGCGCAGGGAAGAACAGCCCCAATAACCTCGTAGACACTGGAGAGTGAAAAGCTGTGGTGGTTCTAGTTTCTCATCTGCGTCAGTGTGCGCTTCTGGGAGCAAGTCTCTGCGGGCAGGGCCGGGGCATGACATGCTCCTGAGGACCCGGGAGGAGACAGGAGTATTTTGTTCGACTCAGTCTGAGAATGGTTGGCTTTAAAATAAGCAAACTCGCACCACCCCACATGCCTCTCGTATAGCTGAACCCCTTTGACCTTGAGCTCTTGATATCCACTCCATAGAGCAACGGTGCCTCTTTGACACTAAGGAGATAATGGTCTTCCCGGAGTCTTCGGTCCGTGTGGAGGGCAAAGCACATTCAGTCCTCCTGCTGTAGCCACCTGCAAGCCTGAGGACAGACGTTCTCCTCCCACCTGCTTCTGGAGCAATAGTGGGTGGGGGAGGGGGATATGTGCCTGCTGCTTTGCAAAGGGGGACTGCTCCGTGGGACGCGCTGTGTCTCAGTGCTGCATTTGTGTTGCTCTCTAGCCCTGGCCCTGACGGAGAAGCTGATGAAGCTCACCCCTGGTGGGAATGCCAAGCTGGTGAGCATGGGACGCAGCCTGCGGACGGAGATGATGAACTTGCTGGGGACGGATGGGTTACTTCTGTACCCTTCCCACCCCATCGTGGCACCTAAGCACTACTCTCCCTTGGGGATGCCTTTCAACTTCGCATACACAGGTGAGTGGCCCTGCAGTTGGTGGGACGTGAGCTGGCAGTCTTGGCCTTGCCAGAAGCAGTCAGAGAGCACGATGCATGCTCAAAATGCCTCTCCCGGGAGCACAAGCATAGCAAGAGAGGGCGCTCTCATGAGAGCCTTCGCTTTGGAAACCGGGAAAGGCTTCCTAGGTCCGAGAGGCAGCCCAGCCATGTGCTGTCTCGCCCTGGGGAATGCGGGAGGGCCCGCAGCCCCAGCCAGCATGCAGCTTGGCCGTTCCTCGACTCCAAGGCCAGAGGGGATGGCTGTGATCATCTAGTCCAGCAGTTCTCAAACTGTGGGTCAGAACCGGGGCTCCCTGTGAGCTGGGCACGTGGGCGGCTGCTCGGGGGAGAGTCACGTGCCACCCAGGTGATCCGCAGAGCGCCCCGGCTCAGGTTTCTGGTTTTCTTGGTGGTGCACATTGGCACATGCCTTGATGCACTGAAAACAGTGATTCCGCGCCTGGAAGGAAAAGGTCAGGCCCCTCTTTCATTGGGGTTGCCAGAGCTGGGGCTAGGCTTGCTAGGGCCTGAACCCCAAGGTGTTCAGTTCTGAGCAACGGGGCTGCACCTTTGGTCCCCTTCCGAAGGTCGTGTAACGATTCTTTTGTTGGACGTGGGTCACGTTGCAGTGAAGCTTGAGCCCCCCGATGGAGGCCGAGCTCCTGTATGGCACGGCCAGGGAACTCCCCATTTGAACCGACTCAGGAAAACATCCCTCCTGATTTAGCTGTGTGCAGGCGGCGCTCGCTGTCCGCATTGGTCGGAGGCCCTGCCAGCTCGGCTGCTGATGGGAATGGGTTGCTCGCATGGACCAAGGGTGGGGCACTTTGTGTCTCTTCTGATCTGCCCTTCTCTTTCTTTCAGCTGTTTTCAATGTCCTGGGCTTGCCTGTCACCCAGTGCCCGCTGGGCTTGAACAGTGAGGGCCTTCCCTTGGGAGTCCAGGTGGTGGCAGGCCCGCACAACGACCATCTGACACTGGCTATGGCTCGGTACCTGGAGAAGGCTTTTGGAGGCTGGGTTTGCCCCGGAAAATGAATTCCCAGGATTCCCTGATGGCAGGGACACGGACCATCCTTTCCCCAACAGCTAGCAGTGGGCATCAGTGCCTATCCATCAGAGGAGTAACCACCCCACGCCCACACGCCCGCCCACGCTGGAGCAGCCAGGACCCAGGCTCGTCCTCCAGGCAGTGGGCAGGCGTTAATGCTCAGCTCCAGCTTCCGCCTGGGAGAGGGAAGGAGGGAGCCAGCCTCCCTGTCCAGCCTCTTGCTTTAGGAGCCTCCAAGTTCTCATAGGTTGGGACCGCAGGGCTCGTGTCCGTGGTGGGGGAGGTGACAGCGCCTGCTGGATAAGGGGGCCGTCACTGGGAGACCCCTACTCTATTTTCTCTTACAGCCAGAAGGCAGGGGCGGGCTGGGCACGGTGCCTGCTGGAGAGCAGCAGTGAAAACGCCCGTGAATGCGTAAGATGCTTGCTTGCCATGCAGCTGGCGTGCTCTGCTTCCATTTCCTGCCCCACGTGGGCACTGCATGCCTGCAGCCCAGCTGAGCTCAGCCGGGCGAACCCTTTCCGTATTTCCCCCTGAGTGGGGGGCCGTGTTCCTGTGGAAAGCACTGAGCACCAACAGTAGGGCTGCCCACCTCCAGCCCTTCAGGAGCAGCCGCTCTGTCCGCGGCTGCCAGCCCTGGAGCCTGTGGGCTCGGGGTGAAGGCTCCCACTGCGGGAGACCAAAGGCACTGAAAAGGGGAGCTGGGTTTCTCCCCTGTGACATGCCCTGCCCAGCTCTTCCTTTCTCGTCCACTCCACTGGGCAGCAGATTGTGACACAGCTGCCCCAGCCTTTTCCACTCCTCCCCCTTCAGAGGGTGTAACTGGGCAGCTGGAGGGGGGATTCTGTTCTCCTTTGGCTCTTTGTGCTTCCGTGTGCCCCCAAGTGGGCGCGCACGAGCAGCGTGGGCTGGCAGCCGTTTCTTTTGAGCAATGGTGTATATTGACCGAATGCGAATGACTCGGCTGGTATTAAAGAGACTGCATCCCTCCAGCTCTGGCATGGCTGTGTCCTCGCTGCTGAAAGCTGCACTTTGTGCTTTCACTGGATGTCGCCGACTGTCCGGCACAGGAGGCACCGAGGAACGCTGAGGGTGCTCTTCCCCCAAGCCGCTCCCGGCATAGTGCCGGGGTGCAGGATTTCAGAGGAGATGTAAATTGAAGCCATTTCTAGTTGTGGGCGTGAAAAGTCCCCTCGTGCGTGTGCACTCCTGATGAGAGCTGGCGTATCCCAGTTCCAGCACAGACCGCTATGCTGCTGCGGGAGATCAGTCCACGGTTTTTTACTGTCAGTCTGTGGAGTAGAGTTCTCACCACTGCGCCAGAGCTGGCAGCATTTCTGTGCATTTCTTCGGTATATTGGTGAGCTGTGAAAAACAGACTCAACTCAGCCAGCTCTTCCTGATGGGCGTCTCCTTTTTTTACTAGAATATTATAAAATCTTGTTTCTGGTGTGTACCGGTTACCCTGCTGTGGGTGTGTCCAACACAAGAACAGCCATGTTGTGTCAGCCAGCGGTCCGTCTAGCCTAGGATCCAGGTGCTCCAGAGGGAGGAGGGAACAGGGAATCAAGTGATCCCCCTCTGTCACCCATTCCCAGCTTCTGACAGAGGCTAGGAACACCATCCCTGCCCACCCTGGCTCATAGCCCTTGATGGACCTGTCCTCCAGGAATTTATCTAGCTCTTTTTTGAACCCTGTTAAAGCCCTAGTCTTCACAGTATCCTCTGGCAGGGAGTTCCACAGGTTGAAGGTGAGCTGCATGAAGATATACTTTATTTGGTTTGTTTTAAACCTGCTACCTATTAATTTCATTTGGTGACCCTTGGTTTTTGTGCTAACTTCACACCATCTTTCACTAACATATACATAGCCACATGGAGCACATCTACACCGCAGGGCCTAACTCCAAATAAGCTATGCAAATTGAGCTACGTCAGTTGTGTAGCTAATTTTGAAATAGCTTATTTTGAGTTTTGGTGCTGTCTGCACATCACTTACTTGGAGAGAGAGCGTTCTTTCCCCAGCTTCCCTTACTGCCTGTACAGTGAGGGCTACAGGAGTCAGAGCAAGAAGTCCTCCGGCTTGACAGTATTTCGACATTGTGTTGAAATAACTGCCTGCTGTGTAGCGGCGGACTAAATTATTTTGAAATAATGTTGCTGTGTAGACATAGCCATACGGTGTTAACGCATCAATCCAATGCGCTGCTAATGTTTAGCTGATCAAGACTTTTAGACTGATACCTCACCAGGCATACTTTGTACAAAATTATCATAATTATGTGGCAGTGGTGAACCCAAGGGTGCCAGGACATTGCTCTGCGGCATCGAGTGTCAGAGCAGAAACCACCTGGGTTTTGCTTGTTCCAAGCATTGTGGAAAAATCACGCTATTGATTAGTGATCTCAGAGAAACCCCCAGGCAAGGCAGCTATTGTGGTACCTCTGCAAAATTCTGCTCGAGGCCAGTGAAAGGGTTTGTTTTTCCCATAGAAGCCAGTACAGTAGCTGTGTGGGTTGGTAAGTTTTCATGACTCGTTTTCAAGGTGACAGTAACTCCATTTGAAACCCCCATGCTTATTGGAGGAGGGTCAGGGATACGCCAAAGGACCCCAAAGCAATCGTGCAAAGTGGGTGCAAACTCAGGAGGCTGCTGGCCTGCGGTGAGCAGGTCCAGCAATCAAGCTTTGTATGGCTGATGTTCCTGCGAGGATTCCCACCAATCCGAGTCCGTCCATGTTCCTGGGAAAGCTCTGAATGCTTTGATAAGGTCAGAGATGAGGGTATCATGGTGCTCATAATGGTGTCTGGTGGTGGTCAGCCAAACAATGCCCTGCCTTTGGGGGGGGGAGGGCCTAGGAAGCTTTCCCAGCCCTTTGGCTCTGTGGAGGGGGGCTTGCCTGGGTGAGATGTGGGTGCAGATAAGATCCCTCCTCCCCGAACAGGACTGACCAGCCAGTTGGCAGAGTGCTGTAATACGCACGTTGATTGGGCAGCATGACGTGCGTCTCACCTGCTGGGTGCCCCTGCTCCCCTCCACAGCCCGGCTGCAGAGCTGTGAATGGACAGAAATGCCTCCCGGTGTCTGGAGTGGAACAGGGCAGCGACACTGCAGCCAAAGCCAGTGGGCAGCACTTAGAGCATTTTGGCCGGTAAGATCCTGTAAACACTTTGCTGGCCCGGCTGAAAACGCTGGTTTGTCAAGCAGGCGCATTTAATAGGCTAAAAAGGGGCCTTCAACCTTGGAAGGCGGCTGGGTCTCCAAAGGAGCCCCTGCTCGCACCCCCCGGGCCCCTCTCCTGAGGCAGACGCACGAAGAAGCTGATACACAGCATGTGCTGTGCTGGAGGCTCCTCACGGGCTGTCGCTGCTTGCCAGGCCTTACAGTGCTAGTCAGCGGTGTCGCTTAGCAAGGGGAGAGGGCTGACAGATCCAGGAGGGAAGGCTCGGCTGTGCCACCTTGCCGCCTGCGGAGGGCACTGCTCTCCCAGGAGAGGGAGCCAGTGATGCGGCTGGAATTGGGCTCCAGCAGCTCGGCCCTGCCATCAACAAGGAAGAGATGAAAGCAGGAAAAGGGCATGAAGTGCCAGTCCGGCAGGGAGCAGTTGTTGGCGAGCGGAGGAGCAAAGCTGCTCAGAGCCCAGGTGGGGGCTGCTGGCTTGGAAGAGAGACCCCTGAGACGGAGGAGAGTCTGCCCTCAGGTACGTGAGGGGACGGAGTCAGATGCAGAGGGCTGTCTTGCCAGGACCCAGGGCTTGCTTGGACAGAGCCGCTTTTCTTCTCCAAGCACTGGGCGTATGTGGCCGGGCGGGGGGGCCGCGGGCGTAGCAGCTTGACGTGTTTCCATTCCATGCAGGGGTTGCAGTGTGGCTCAGTGGGTCTCAACCCCCCTCTACACAAGTCCCGGCTGCATGCGTGAAACAAATGGCCCCGCCCATGCTGCCGCGCCAGCTGCCCCAAACTTTTCCCTGAAGCCCACTACTAAGACCCTGGGTGGAAAATGAATTGTCATTATCACATCCATTTAAACCGGGGCGGGGCAATAATATTTTGCCGGGGGCTGTTTCAGAAATTTTTGAAGTGGACTCGGGCCACACCGGAAGGGGCAGGGCCAGGATGCTTCCCCACCCACAGACCATGAGTGGGGGTGGAGGACCGCCTTAGCCTCCCCCAGAAGTTCCCCCTAGGTGCCCAGGCCCCTGGTGGTGGGAGGAGGCCAATCAGGGCTTGGGGCAAGGGAGTGTGCAACGTCTCCTCCTGCCCTACCAGGAGTGTGTGGTGCTTCATGTGCTCCCCCCTGCCTGCCCTAATTGGCCTGGGGGTGGGGGTGTGGCAGGGCCTCTGCGGGCCAGGTCAACCTGCTTGGCAGGCCGGATCTAGCCCACGGAGGCCCTTTTGCCCACCCCAATCTATAGCCCTTAATGCACGCACTTTGTTTCCTTAACATAATATAACATAAGAACGGCCGTACTGGGTCAGACCAAAGGTCCATCTACCCCAGTAGCCTGTCTGCCGACAGTGGCCAGCACCAGGTGCCCCAGAGGGGGTGGACCAAAGACAGTGATCAAGCGATTTGTCTCCTGCCATCCCTCTCCAGCCTCTGACAAACAGAGGTCAAGGACACCATTTCATCCCCTGGCTGATAGCCTTTTATGGACCTAACCTCCATGAAATTATCTAGCTTCTCTTTAAACTCTGTTATAGTCCTAGCCTTCACAGCCTCCTCTGGCAAGGAGTTCCACAGGTTGACTACACGCTGTGTGAAGAAGAACTTTCTTTTATTTGTTTTAAACCTGCTACCCATTAATTTCATTTGGTGTCTTCTAGTTCTTCTATTATGGGAACTAATAAATAACTTTTCTTTATCCACCCTCTCCACGCCACTCATTATTTTATATACCTCTATCATATCCCCCCTTAGTCTCCTCTTTTCTAAACTGAAAAGTCGCAGTTGCTTTAGCCTCTCCTCATATGGGACCCGTACCATAGTTTTATACAGGGGCAGTAAGATATTCTGTGTCTTCTTTTCTATCCCTTTCTTAATAATTCCTAGCATCCTATTTGCCTTTTTGACCGCCGCTGCACACTGTGTGGAAGTTTTCAGAGAACTGTCCATGATAACTCCAAGATCTCTTTCCTGATTTGTCGTAGCCAAATTAGCCCCCATCATACTGTACGTATAGTTGGGGTTATTTTTTCCAACGTGCATTACTTTACACTTATCCACATTAAATTTCATTTGCCATTTTGTTGCCCAGTCCCTCAGTTTGGTGAGATCTTCTTGAAGCTCTTCACAGTCTGCTTCTGTCTTGACTCCTTGTGAGGCCGGAACCCCCTAGCGATACGCACTCCAAGCAATGGGTCAGGATCTCCAAAACCAAATCGTTTGAGTAAAACTGCTCTGTGTGGTGCTCTGGGATCACCCACGTGCGGGTTGCTAGGCCTGAACAAGATTGCACTGAGTCCCAGGGAGTTAAACATTTACTAAGTGCTTGGCTGGAGAATGGAGTTGTGCAGCTTGTGCTGGAGGACCTCCCAGGTGTGTTGCCCCCCACGCTTTGGGACCCTCTGCAGTGAACACGCCAGTGTGCAGGGCACAGGTGGGGGAGGTGAGACATTCTCTGGGGGCAGAGACACTAACTCCAATTGGTCTTGTGTCGTGTCGACAGTCCCTGTGCACTGCAGCCTCCATGCCGATCCTCCTTTTGGTGGCTCCCAGCTTTGGAGCAGGGCGAGTGGAGAAATTAGAGCAGAGCAGAAAACGTGGTTCCTTGCTTTCATTGCCCCATCTCAGAAGAGAGCACGGGGGCGGGCGTGACATTTGCAAGGCAGCAAATTTACAGTTGTAAGAGGAATGCAGCATGTCCATGGACTCGCCGCCACAGCACTGGATAAACAGCTGCTGTTGCGCTAGCCAGCGTACGCCTGCCCGGGGTAGACAGGCTCAAGGCCCAGGTTAGGCAGAGTTGGGACCGTTCCTAACTACGGGCTGGAGAGATTCTCGCAGCAATTCGTCTGTCCCCTGGTTTGATCTGAGGACCAACGTGTCTTCCTTGCAATCAGCTGCAGAATGGCCCCTGCTAAGCAGGCCAACCAGCATTCAAGCAGTCGCGTCGCGGCCCGGGGGGTTCACTCCCACAGCCTGGTACCAGGAAAGGGTCTGCTGCCCAGCTGAGCTGAGGCCAGTGGGCTCCCTCCCCGGGAGCCATCCATCCCGCCAGGGCTCGCCCTCCCCGCACAGTCACTCTGAGCTGGGGCATTGAAATGCTCCCTCTACCCGGCAGGGAGACCCACCTCCCCCAGATCCCAGCCCTTCCCATGCCGCAGAGTGGGGGTGCCCCTCAGAGCAAAGCTGGAGCACAGCCAGCTGCAGGCCCTGCCTGGGCACCTCTCAAGGCTTATCTGGCCCTCGGCGGGCGGCTCAGCTCTCCGGCAGCAGGGGGTGCTTGTCCACCTGCATCTGCTGCCAGATGGCTCCTGTGGGGTCCTGGCACTGAGCTCGCCAGGCTGAAGTGGAACTTGGCCCCCGCTGGCCACGCTGCATGTGGCTGCACGGTGCGGTGTCCACAGCCTCGTCCCGTCCCCGAGGTGTGCGGCTGCTCGGGGGGGTGTCTCAGAGCCAGCCCAGGGCTTGGGCCTTGGCTCTGCCCTGCCTTTCAGCCATGGCTTAGGAAAGGAGGAAGCAATTTCCCCAGCACAGGCCTAGCTCCCTGCAGGACTGCTCCGCTGACGTCCCAGCAAGGGTGGTTAGCCCTTCAGCACGCAGCACGCTAAATCGCCGGGACGTGGCTGCCCGAGGCTCCGCTCTGCTCCAGGAAGCCAGCCCGGCAGCCAGACCCCAGCTGCAATCAACACGCTCTTCCCCCGCTCTGCCCCTCCTCTTCCTAGCTTGGCAGGTGTGACGGCGCTTCGGGTTTTTCCCGTCTCCTGCACCCCCGGAATGGCAGGGACAGACTCCACCAGCCAGTAGAACAGAGGGAGTTTATTGCTTCTCCAGGATACAGCACAGCACAGATGCAATCCGATTACAGGGCCAGGCCCAGGATGCTTCAGCCTCCCTTGAGATGGGGTGGTGGGACTGGCCCCTCAAATCCCAGCCCCTGGCTCAGCTGCTTCCTCCATGATACCCAGACAGAAATTAACACTCACTTCCAGCCCTGCCCCCAGCCAGGGCTCCCCTCCCCTTCTTCCCATTGTTCCGCTCCCTGGGAGATACCTGTCTGACGAGTTTGAAGCCCCCTTTGCATAATGACTCATCCTCTGCCCTGCTGGGCCGTGCTGCAGGTAGCAGCCAGTGGGGGTAACTCACGCTTCGTCACAGCAGGTCCTGAGGGAACCGCCTTCGCTTGGGGACGCTGGTGGGCATGGGAAAACCTGCTTGGGCTGGTTGTCAGAGGGAGCTCGTGGTTCCGCCAATAAGTCATTCAAGGCAAAGGCAGATGGACTCTGGCACTACCCTGTATGTCTAACTCGAAAACTGTGTGCTACTGAGGCGCTAGAATCCGAGAGCCCCAGGGTGGGCAGAGACTTCAGGAGGCGTCGAGTCAGCCCCTGCCCAAAGCAGGACCAGCCCAACTCAACCAGCCCAGCCAGGGCTTTGTCAAGCTGGGACTTAAACACCTGTAGGGATGGAGACTCCACCACTTCCCTAGGGAACCCAGCCCAGCGCTTCCCCACCCCCCTAGGGAAATGGTTTTCCTAATATCCAACCTAGCCTTCCCCCACTGTAACTTGAGCCCATTGCTCCTTGTTCTGCCATCTGCCCCCACTGAGAACAGCCGCTCTCCAGCCTCTTTGGAACCCCCCTTCAGGAAGGTGAAGGCTGCTCTCAAATCCCCCCTCACTCTTCTCTTCTGCAGACTAAACCAGCCCAAATCCCTCAGCCTCTCCCCGTAGGTCATGTGCTCCAGCCCCCTAATCATTTTGGTCACCCTGCGCTGGATCCTCTCCAATGCGTCCACATCCTTTTTGTAGTGGGGGGCCCAGAACTGGACACAATACTCCAGATGTGGCCTCACCAGAGCCGAATAAAGGGGAATAATCACTTCTCTGGATCTGCTGGCAATACTTCTTCTAATGCACCCTAATATGCCATTAGCCTTCTTGGCTACAAGGGCACCCTGCTGACTCATAACCAGCTTCTCATCCACTGTAAACCCCAGGTCCTTGTCTACGGAACTGCTACTTAGCCAGTCGGTCCCCAGCCTGTACCAATGCTTGGGATTCTTCCCTCCCAAGGGCAGGACTCTGCACTTGTCCTTGTTGAACCTCATCAGATTTCTTTTGGCCCAATCCTCTAATCTGTCCAAGTCACTCTGGACCCTCTCTCTGCCCTCCAGCGTATCTACCTCTCCCCCTAGCTTCGTGTCATCTGCAAACTTGCTGAGGGTGCAATCCATCCCCTCAGCCAGGTCGTTAATAAAGATGTTGAACAAAACCGGCCCTAGAACCGACCCTTGGGGCACTCCACTAGAAACCGACCGCCAACCTGACATGGAGCCGTTGATCACGACCCGCTGGGCCTGACAGTCTAGCCAGCTTTCTATCCATCTTACTGTCCATTTATCCAATCCATGCTCCCTTAACTTGCTGGCAGGAATATTGTGGGAGACCGTATCAAGCTTTGCTAAAGTCAAGGTGTATCACATCCATATCAACGTCCTCATATCCACAGAGCCAGTTACCTCATCAGAGAAGCTAATCAGATTGGTCAGGCACGACTTGCCCTTTGTGAATCCATGCTGACTATTCCTGATCACTTTCCCCTCTTCCAAGTGCTTCAAAACGAATTCCTTGAGGATCCCTCCATGAATTTTCCAGGAACTGATATAAGGCTGACTGGTCTGTAGTTCCCTGGGTTGTTGACAGCGCTTTGGCTCGCCTGTGCAGCTCTCTTGTCAACCACTCCAGGGCAAGGTGCTGCAAGTAACAACTTCCTAGCACACTCGCTGTGATGCCCAGCAGGTCCCCGCTCTGCTTTGGGATCAGCGGAGCGACTGACTAGCTCCTCCCACAGCTCAAGCACCAGCCCTGATCTCTCTGCAGAGCCTAGGGTGTGCAGGTAACAGCTTGGTCCCGCTCACGTCACTGGCAAAACACCCCTGACTCCAGCAGGGTCCCTTTGGGAGCAAGCGTGCAAAGGGCCTACATTGGGAAAAGGGTGGTGGGGCAGTGTGCCTAGAGCTTGCTGGGCCCCTGTTCTGTGGGTAAACAGGGGTCCAGCTCCAAAGCAATCAAACAAGCTCTGTGTTCCCTGCGGGGGCAGCCCCCCAGGAAGACATCCAGGACTCCCTGGGGGTTCGCGACCCCTGGGTTGCACACCACTGGTCTAAAGGACATGACCTCTGAGGGAAGACGGAAAGAACTGGGCTTGTTTAGTTTGGACAGGAGAAGACAGAGGGGACCTGACAGCGGTTTTCAGGTGTCTAAAAGGGTGTCACCAGGAGGAGGGAGAAAACTTGTTCTGCTTGGCCTCTGAGGACAGGCCAAGACGTAAGGGAGCAAGGGAGGTTCAGGTTGGACATTCGGAAAAATTTCCTCACGGTCAGGGTGGTGAAACGCTGGATATTTAAGAGCCGGTTACACAGACAGCTGTCAGGGATGGTCTGGGTATGACCCGCACAGATCTCTAACCCTTCCGCCCTTTAGGGACACACACCCTCACCCAATTCCTAGGGCTCAGGGCAGAACTTCCTGCGGGTTGGCAGGGTCTTGAGCCACTGAAAGAGCCTCACCCAGTAATGTCCTTATCCTCTAGTTATTGACAATTCCCAAGCAAGCAGAATAGGCAGGGGCGGCCCGTGAGCCTAGGCGAGCTAGGCAGCTGCCTAGCGCGCTGCTGGCCCGGGCGCCCGATGATGATGTCTCGGTCATTGACGGCCGTGCAGGCAGGGGCGCCAATTGCGCCGCCCCGCCGAGGGTGCCAGCTGCTGCCGCCGGCCTTGGGCCGCTCCTGAGAATACGCATGCGAAGTGCACAGCCTCGTGCTCGCCAGTCCCCATAAGGCAGGCAGGCTTCCCCTGTTGGCCAGGCACGGTCAGTCTCTCTGGATCTGGCTGTTACATCCGTCGTGCAGAGGAGTCCCGGCAGCTCTGGTCTTAGGCTGGGTCTTGGAGGTGAGTTCTTCCACGTCTTCCCCCTTCTTCTTGGTCGTCTTTTCTTTCCTTCCCTCCCTTTCCTCTTCTTGCTTTCCCCTTTTCCTTTCCTTTCCTTCTTCTTGGACCCCAGTTTATACAGCGAAACTTGAGTCCTGCTTAGCTATATCGTAACCAATTATTTTAGTATAATTTTACTAACCAATCCTAATAGACTGTAACGGAATTACCTAACCAATCAGACCCCACCACCTTCGTTGATTTACACCTAACAAAATTAATTATGCAGCAGACAGGAACAGTTACAAGCCAGACAGGGCTCCCACAGGAGAACAATGGGAACGCGAGGACAATAAGGGTAGAATGCGGATCCCACAATTACTGGCAAACAGTTTCTTGCCAGACAAAATGCTGTTAACTACGTTTTCTTTACCCCCCCAGCCGCGTTTATCTGGGGCCAGTAGGACAGGACCCTTCGCACAGCCGGCTGGGACACTAGTGTCGTGCACTCTAGATGCAATGGGAGGGTGAGACTCCAGGCCTTCCCGCTAATGGCTGCCCAAGAAGGGGTTAGTTCAGGCCTTCCAATAGGGCTACCGACAAACACGTTGTTCCATCGGCGCTGGACGCGCTCTCTCGGGTCCGTGATTCCGTGGCTGTCCCTGTGCCTAGGATGCGCCCTGTGGCCGGCGAGCGGCTCCGTGGCGTGAATCACGGGGGTGGGGCTGGAATGTGGCTGGTCTCCCTCCCGCATGCCGGGCCTGTGGCGAGGCGGCCAGCCTGCCTGCGTGGCGCAGCAGCAGATCGGCACGTGTGACTCATGGCCCAAGACAAGCCACTTGAGTCACTCACCTGCGGTTGTTTCCTCACCATGGAGACGGGGGTGTGTTGGTTTGCAAGCACCCTGTGCCTGCAGCCACAGAGGCAGTCATGTGAGCTGGGCATGCCTTCCCCAGCCGGCTCGCTGCTGGCTGTGCCTCGCCGGGCCGGGTTTCCAGCCCCCTCAGCTATTTGCATGTAGCGCAAGTAACCAGCGCGGGTCGTGCCCTTCTCCCTGCAGGCGCCTGGCTCCAGGGCGCGCGAGTAGGACGCGGGCGCCGATGGGAGCGACTGCGTGGGGAGCAGCGCGGCATCATGCGCGGTGCACTGAGAGTGTTTCTGTTCCTCTTCCATCAGGCCCTCCTGCCGGGTAAGCTCCCCGGGGCACTGTGGAGAGAGGGTGGCGCTGGCATGCGGACGAGTTCGCGGGCCTAGGCCTGGGCACAGGGGTTCAGTCTCGGCCCCGCAGGCACGCTCTCCTCCATGCAAAGGCTTGGTGGCCGGTGACTTTGTAAAGGGCAGCCTTTGTTACAAGCAAAAGACAAGATTTCTGACTGCCTGCCTTGTCAGCACCTTCCCGAGACAACCCGTGCAACTCTGCCTAACTCAGAGCCTTGGAACGGGGAACGATGGGCAAGTTAGTAGGAAAAAACGCTTCAACAAAAGCAGGCGGCTGACCAGGCAAAGAGCCCAAAGAGGAAGGTCCAGGGGCAGTTTGAAAATGTAATCGAGCACCTGCGTGGGACGCAGAAAGGAGAAATTGTGTAACAAGAGAGTCCTCTGTGTGCACATGGATTGTACAGGTTACAGGCTGTGCACTCATGCATGTGTGTGCCGTGACATCTTTTCCCACCTCCAAACAGAGATGACAACTGTCTTACTAAAGCTGAGTTTTTTCATATGCAAAATAACTTTTTTGACCATCTCACGGTTTCCTTTGGCTTGACATTTTTAATTGGTTAAATTTTTGCAGGTTTATTGGTCACAAAACCAAATTTTAAAAATCATTTTTTCCATTTGGGGGGTTTTACTTCCCTTTCTCTTCTATTTTTCCACTTTTTTCCAGTGGTAGAGAGAAAGAAAGGAAATTAATAATAACAAAAAAGAAAACTTGCATCTGGCAGCCACTATCAGATGGCGTGCCTCAGGGGCCGGTTTTATTCAGCACCCTTCAGCAATGCCCTGGCTGAGGGGATGGATTGCACCCTCAGCAAGTTTGTGGCTGACACTAAGCTGGGGGAGAGGTAGATACGCTGGAGGGCAGGGAGAGGGTCCAGAGTGACCTGGACAGATTAGAGGATTGGGCCAAGAGAAATCTGATGAGGTTCAACAAGGACAAGTGCAGAGTCCTGCCCTTGGGAGGGAAGAATCCCAAGCATTGTTACAGACTGGGGACTGACTGGCTAAGTAGCAGTTCGGCAGATAAGGACCTGGGGGTTACAGCGGATGAGAAGCTGGAGATGAGTCAACAGGGCGCCCTTGTAGCCAAGAAGGCGAATGGCATATTAGGGTACATTAGGAGGAGCATTGCCAGCAGATCCAGAGAAGTGATTATTCCCCTTTATTCGGCTCTGGTGAGGCCACATCTGGAGTACTGTGTCCAATGCTGGGCCTCCCACTACAGAAAGGATGTGGACACATTGGAGAGAGTTCATAAGATAAGAAAACGATGAGGGGCCTGGAGCACATGTCTTATGAGGAGAGGCTGTGGGAACTGGGAATATTTAGTCTGCAGAAGAGAAGAGTGAGGGGGGATTTGAGAGCAGCCTTCAGCTTCCCGAAGGGGGGTTCCAAAGAGGCTGGAGAGGGGCTGTTCTCAGTGGGGGCAGGTGGCAGAACGAGGAGCAATGGGCTCAAGTTGCAGTGGGGGAGGGCTAGGTTGGATATTTCCCTAGGTGGGTGGGGAAACACTGGGATGGGCTCCCTAGGGAGGTGGAGGAATCGCCATTGCTGGAGGTTTTAAGTTCTGGCTGGCCAAAGCCCTGGCTGGGCTGATTTAATTGGGGTTGGTCCTGCTCTGAGCTGGATTTGGACTAGATGGGCTCCTGAGGTCACTTCCAGCCCAAATCTCCTATGAGTCTATGAACTTCTTGGTTTTGGTTTTCAGGTTTCTGGAAGAAATGAAGAATTCAAATGCAGGTTTTCACGTAGATTTTTTAAAACACAAAACACCTAGCGCTTTTTCAGACCGCTCCTGTGCTAGGCAGACTGCACTAGCTCCCCCCACCCACGCACTTCTAGTTCATCTGTGGCGGCCAGCTAAGTGGGGTTGGGACAGGGACGCTGCACTAGACTAAGCCGGGCCTGCAGGTTTGTCTGATCACGTGGTGGGTGCTTGGGCAGGGCAGACCGTAGCTTGCTCAAACCAAAGATTGCAGGGGTCTGAGACAGCAGAACAAAGGCTGAGCATGGTGGAGGAGAAATCCGTGTGCTGCAGCGATCCCATTGGATGCTGAGATGTACTTTGGGCATGCTGCATCGCTGAGAGCTGAGTGATAGGAAAGCAGCTCTCTGCTCCCTTCGTTTGCAAGGAGGCTGATCCGCCTCCCTTTGATTTCCTTTCCAGGCAAGCTGTCTCCGCCACAGAATGTGACGCTAACCTCGGAGAATTTCCACACTCGCTTGGTGTGGGAGCCCGGTGCCAGCTCGGGCAATGGCACCCAATACGAGGTTGAAAGTCGCCAGCGGTATGTCACAGCTGTGAGCCGACTGACCTTCCCCAGCCAGTCCTGGGGGCGTCTCTGCACTCTGCGCTCCTGGCTTCCCAATGGCCAGCCACCTGGTTTGCCTCTTCTATCTAGGGCTGGGGGGTGATGGATTTTTAGGCTCTATGGCCAATTTGAAAAATCAAAATCGGTTAAAACGAGACAGGTAAAGAATTCAGTGAAACCCAAACCCAGTCCAGGACTGCAAGGCTTTTCTACACATTGAAAGAACATGGTTTTGGGTCCAATGAAATATGGGTCATTGGACCCCAAATGGGTTTTTTCAAACCTTTTCAATGGCTGGATTCACCCTCTGGCGGCAGAGCAGGGGGTGATGCTGGTGCCCATCTTACAAGGTAGAGTTTGCGTCTGGGCTGGCCCCGTGTTCAAGTCCATCCTCCAAAAGCTAATGATTTCCCCAAAGTGGGACGGCGTGGGTGGGCGGGGCTTGCCCTAGGTGAGCCCCAAGATCAAGCCCCATCGCCTGACGTGGAGGCGGCATTAAGCCCACGTCTCCCATAGCCCAGGAGAGAACCTCACCACGGGGCAGAAGGTTGCAGGAGGGCACCGCTGGCAGCCGTTATCTGAACCGCATCTGTCCTGAGTAAAACACTTTGGGCAGAAGCCGTGTGGCCGCTTTGTGTCCAGTTGGTCGGTCACGGCAGCGCTCTGAACGGCCTGTTTGTCTGAACCCCTTTGCCCAAGTTACCTCCTGCCCTGTGGTGGCCCTGTGCCCGCAGGGGGGGGACTGAGCAGCAAGTGGAGGGCTTGATGGCAGCCCGAGGGCTGTTTGAATTCAGTAAACGTGTCTGCAGGGGGCAGAGGATCAGTCTTGGCTGCCCCCTCGTCAGGCCACAAGATTCCCGCCTGACTGACCCAGCAAGGTCTTTCCTCCTGGCTGGGGGGGCGGGGGGGAGGGAGAGTGCCGAGGGCTCCTTGTTGCATCACTGTGGCTGCTTCCGCGCACAGCTCTTCTGACTGGACCAAAGTGGAGCCCTGCTGGCAGGACGGCCCCGGAGCGGCGCCCACTTGCAGGCTGTACTTCGAAGACATGCACAAGATGTACTGGGCCAGGGTGAGAGCCACGGATGGAGCCCGCGTGTCCGACTGGGCCGTGTCCAATGAGCTGCTGCCGTACCGAGACAGTAAGGCCGGAGGCGGGGCGTGGCGGTGTCCGCAGGGGTGCGGGAGGGTTATGGAAGGGCACCGGCTGGGAATGACGGCAGGTTAGGCTGCCGCCTTCTGAGCAGCCGGGGCTGAAACCCAAGTTCTGGGAGAAGTTCAGGCCTCTGCAGGTTTGTGGCGGGTGGGGAGGTTGGGCTGGCTGGTCAGACCTGGCCTGGGAATCGACGGACCCTGCTCGCGCCTGGGGACGTGCAGAGTGAGGGGCCGGGGCCGTGTGTGTGGAGATGTGGCCCTGCGTTTCTAGACAGCGTCGGGACAGGGAGCTACCTGGGGAGGGAGAGGCCTCTCCACTTGGAATTTGGCTTCACGGAAAGGGCGTAGGAATCCCAGCAATGGAGGGTGATGCCCTGGGCATCTAGCTGGAGAAGTGGATCGGCAGCCTACAGTATCTTTGCTGTGTCCAGTGCAGACACGCTGAGATGTGGCCCGTCTTCCTGCAAAACCCGGGCTGAGGTAGATTGTAACCTGTTGGGGGCGTACAGCGCCTAGCACCGTGAGGCCGGCCCCAGGACGGAGCAGCTCAGCTCCACAGTAATATGAGAACGAAACCCTGGGCACAAGCCCTGCACAAATAGGGAACGTCTGGGACTCGGAGAGGGAAGGATGATGGTGCTGCCAAGCTAGGGGCCTCTCCGGACCACAGCTGCTTCCTAGCATTAGACACGTCCTGGGTTTCCAGTCTCTCCAGGAGCTTCCGAGTGCCCGTTTCCTGCCCCAGGGACGTGCCCGTCAGCTGGCATTAGCAAAAGCTGACGCACGGTGGGGTGCGCTGCAGTGGCCGCTCTCGCCGTCCGTTTGGCTGAGCACACGCTCTGGGCACGTCGGCTGGGGCGGGCGCTGTGCACGGAAAGCTGTGCCTGCCGTCGGGCTGACTGACCGAGGACAGGGGCGTCACTGCCTGGGAAGGACTGGCCAGGGGCTGTTGTCATTGCAGGTTGCTGCCTCTCTCCTTTGTGGCACGCTGTCTGGTGTCCTCCGCCGGGGTTCAGGTGAAACAAAAGTGTGATCCAGGGGGAACTTCTTGTTTCGCCGTGAAGCGGCAAGTGCAGCTGTGACCGCTGCTTTGTCAGCAGGCGCGCTCTCCTGCCTACCGCGCAAAGCCCCTCCTAGGGGTGGAAGGATTTTGGCAGCAAAAGTTCACACAAGCTGACTGTCAGCCACCCGGCTGCGCAGATAGAGCCTTCTCTCCACAGGGTGACGACATGCCCCTTGCATTCCTTGGGCTTGCAGGGTTAAGCAGGCCTGAGATGACTGCAGTGTGAGAAGCAGGGAACAGGTGCTAATGAGTGGTAGCCAGCTGCAAAGTTGAGCGCGGTTCTGTAGCTTTTGTCAGCACCCGATGGAACTGCCCTCAGCCCCCGAGGAGGGAGGATGAAGTTACCAAACTCAGACAGGAAGCTAGAAAAAGAAGGTGATTGGTTCCAAGGGAATAAGGCCCCTGACAATTGTGCCTTTCTTTTGATTTCACAGCGATTCTGGGTCCCCCTAACCTGACTCTTACATTGTCGAATGAGAATCTGATGGTAAATCTCTCCATGCCGCTCACCCCGTATCGCAGGAGAAATGGCACTTTTAAGTCAGTCCAGAAAGTGCTGCCGAACTGGATGTACCGGCTCAGCCTTTCCGAAGAAGGTGTTCCCCTCAGCAGCGTAAGCTACGTGTGTCGGGAGGCAGAGGCAGTTACACACGTCTGTGACCTGAGGCTGGGTGACTCTCATAAGGGGCGCGGCAGGGGCTGGTTTGGGTAGAAAATGTCAGTTTGGCTGCTTGTTTGATCTTTCTGACTCAGCAAAATTGGGTTGGAAATTTGATGCGATCAGGCTTTCTGGGCCTTCAGCTTCTGGGCCCAGCTTACACCCTTCCTGCTGGTGGTTTGCGCCTCTGCTTCTGGGCTCAGCAGTTTGGAGATGGGGATTGAGTTTGTTTCTAGAGCTGGATCCTAGGAAAGGCTTGAGGATGGGGGTGGTTTCTTACTTTTCCAGACTAGAGGATCCATCCCTAATCAGGAGACAGAGACGGATCTCTTGGCGGTGCAGGGCAGAGAGGAATGTGGTTGACCCCAGTAGATGAGGGGTGTAAAGGGGGAAGACTTCAGGAACAGAACTGCAGACTGAGCTAGGGAATAGGTTTGCAAAGTCCTTCTGAGAGGTGATTAGAGCTGCCTGAGGCCAGCTATAACACGACCTGTGCTGGAGGGAAGTCTGGAGAAAGGCAGAGAGCTGGCAAGCTTGCCCGGGGGGGCCTGACGGAGCAGGGGGTGTGTCAGAGGCGAGTTGTGGAGGGGGATGTGGCGGAGAAAGCAGAGAATTGGAGTCTGGGGCGCAGACGCTTCTATGTCCTGGTGCTCCGGACGCGATGAGAAGGCTGCCGGGGTCGAAGTGACGTCGGAAGCGCTTGCATTGCGTCCTGAGCATGTGGGACTCCTTGCCACGCGGCACTGACGCTCGCAGCCCCAGATTGCAAGGGCATGCGTTAGGGTGCGCCTGGCTAAGACACATGCCGCGGTTCCCTTAGCTCCCGGCCGTCGGCTTGCACTGCAGGCTGCGCCGTATGTCCCAGGAGGAGCCAGGGAGCGGGGCCGCGAGTGGTAGGCAGGGGTCTCAGGCACCGTCCCCCTCTCGCCGAAGGTATCCCTTGAGCCTGCGGGCAAGATCACGTCACACACCTTTGAGTCCTTGAAAGCCAGCACCGGTTACTGCGTCACAGCCCGTGTGAGCAGAGAGGCGAGCAAGGCGGCTGCCCGATGTATCGAGACTCCGGCCCCTCCGGCAGGTAAGACCCAACAGGGCAGTGCCGCTGCCGTGCTCCCTGCTCCGATCCCAGGCTTCGATGCGTGGAGGGAGCGAGCGTTGCCCTCCCGGCGACAGAGAGCAGAGTCTGTAAGAGGAGAAGACTACGCAGCACGTTAGAGGCTAACAAGATGGTTTATAGGTGATGAGCTTTTGTGGGCCAGACCCACTTCCTCAGATCAAATAGTGGGAGAAAATTGGCACGACCATATATTAGATGATATTAGAGGTGATAATTGGGGAAGCTATCTTTGTAATGGTAGCTGTAATGTAATGCAATGCAATGCTGACATCTGCTCTAATCCCACTGACAGAGACCAGAAACTTCAGGATCTCTACCGAGCATTTATAAACCTCAACTACCCACCCAGAGAAATAAAAAAACCAATTGAAAGGGCCAGACGAATACCCAGAAACCATCTACTTCAAGACAGACCCAAGAAAACCAGCAATAGAACACCCCTTGTCATCACCACTTATAGCCCCCAACTTAAACCCGTCCAATGCATTATCAATAAACGACAGCCTATACTGGAACAGGATACTATCCTCCGAGAGGCTCTGGGAGACAGACCCATA
>JANRFK010001158.1:43696566-43711399 GCA_030068395.1 Apalone spinifera | reverse complement strand
TGGGAGCCCAGGGGAGTTAGGCCCAGAGCCGCAAAGGGCCCTTTCTCTCCATTCGGTGCAGTGTTGTGGCTTGATGTGCCGATGGCCCGTTTCCAGCTCTCCATATGAGCCCAGGCTGCAACATTAACCTCTGGGGGTCGGTTTTCTAAGGGGGCTTGGTAGGCTTCGGGGGTCCAGTCCACCCCGTTCCACAGCGACCCGGCACCTGCCATGCAGACAGAGGCTCCTGGCTGTGTTTGGGGAATCCCTTCCCACAAGTCTGGGGGGGTAGAGGTGGGGGTCCAGGCCTGGGGCTGGACGCTCGGCTGCTCACCATTCCATGGGAAGATGAAGGGGAGACACTGGGGAGCCCTGGGCACAGCCAGCCCCGCCCTGGGGAAGGACCATTCTGGGCGGAGCTCTGCCAGGGATCCAGGCAGATCCCCCTCCTGGCATGGGGGCGAATGATCCCCACGATGAATCAGCCCCGGACATTGACGCACACCAGGCGTGGGGCGTCGCGGAGGGGGTGGAGGCCTTCGTTCCCTGTGGCAAACCTGTCACGCCACACCCCGGCCTACAGCCTCCTGGGGGACCCACCAGACACGGGCTCCGTGGAGTCCTACTCCAGCGAACGTGGCAGCAAACCCCTGGAAGACTGAACAGCATCTAGCTAGCGATCCCAAGCCATGGTATAGGAGCGCCTGACATGCCCCAGTGCGGATCGCCATCGGAGCGGGTGGCTGTGCCCCTCGGGGGCTGCTGGGCTCTGGGACCAGCACCAGCAGAGTGAGTCGTTCTGAGGCCGGGGCTGTATGGTTTCTGTTGCTGGGCGGGGAGCTGGGCCAGAGGGGAAGGCGATACGGAAGCTCCCTGTGCCTCTTGCAGCCATAGTGGAAAGCCTGTCTCTAGATGCTGGGTTGTAAGGGGCTCTAAGACAGGATGTGAGAGAGGGAGGGGAAAGCCGGTACACTCAGTGCTGGGGGGGAGGCAGGCACAAAAGGAGGATGGAGTTTGATAATGGATTGGACAGGAAGGGAGGCCCCTTGCTAGCAGGAGCTAAAACACAAGAGGGAGGGTGTGGGGGGAAATGCACTCATGTTTTCCAGGAAAACAGTAGTTTGTTTTCTTTTCACTGTTCATTGCTGATTTAAAGGGCCAAGGCGTAAATTCCCAGCGGCTCAGATTTTCCATGAACCAGACAAACAATTCCCCTTGTGAAAACGAAACTCGGTCTTCAGCCAGGGCAACAAAAATGAAGAACGTTGCAAACCTGTTGGGCAAACCCCGGGGCCGCCGTGCCTGACCCAGATTACAGCCCTTGTTCCCCGGGAAGCCCTAAACACAGACAGGCGCCCCTGGAGCCTTGCATGTCTGGAAGGCTCTGAATTGAGCCAGCCCAGGCCATTATAGGAGAGCTGGGATCGCTCAGTTCAAGGCAAGGACTCCCAAACTGTGGGCCCCTTGTCCATGCTGCCCAGCCACTGCTGCGTGCCCCTCTCGGCGGGTGCCTGAGGAAACGCACTGGGTGCCCACCGAGTTCTGCTTGTTGTGTTACAAGGCAGTAGCTGCCGTTGTGCAGCCCGCTGGGTGCTGGAAGGCTGGGGAGCTATGTGGCCTGTCTCGGACCCTTTACAACCGCAGCGAATCGAACACAGACCTGCATTGTAACAATCTGGTTTTTCTGTGGCCATGTTGGAAGGCCTGTGCTAGGCCTGAACCAAAGCCGCCTTCTGCAGCCAGACTGAAGAGCAGCAGCCATTCCTGTAAGGCCTGGCTTACATTCCAGCTAAACTGTATTAAAAAAGGGTCACCCCAGGCTGTGAGGAGGGGCCGTTGCCCTGGGAGCTCCCCCACTGTCACCAGGTAAAGAGACAGATCTCAAGATGGGTAAAGAAACTGAAGTCACCCCGTTCTGTCTGGCCAGAAACTGCTTCTCCATAGAGGATGGTGTGGGATCCTCATCCTATGACACTTTCCTATTGTTTGACTGTGTGATCTCTGCCTGGTTTGTAACTGTTTCTGTCTGCTGGATAATTAGTTTTGCGAGGTGTAAATCAATGAAGGTGGTGGGGTATGATTCGTTAGGTAATTTTGTTATGATTGGTTAGTAAAATTATACTAAAATAATTGGTTATGGTCTAGCTAAGCAAGACTCAGGTTTCATTTTATAAACTTGGGTCCAAGAAGGAGACCAGGAAGAAGACGACTGGAAGTAACAGAAGCAGAAGGAAGGAAGAAAAGGCTGGAAGAAGACCAGGAACACCAAGAAGAAGGGGGAAGACCTGGAAAAGAAGAACTCATCTCCGAGCCACAGCCTAAGACCAGAGAGACTGATATTGCCTGGCCAGCAGGGGAAGGCTGCCTGCCTGTACCAGGACTGGGGAGCACGACACCGTGTGCTTAGCATGTGTATTCTGCTAGCTTGGGAATTGTCAATCAATAGAGGATCAGGACATTATTGTGTGAGGCTCTTTCAGTGGCTAAGATCCTGCAAAACCGGCAGGGAGTTGCGCCTTGAGCCCTAGGAATTGGGTGAGGGTGGGTGTGTAAAATCACAGGGTTGCACCGTGAGCCCTAGGACCTGGGTAGAGGTGTGTGTCCCTGCAGTGTGGAAGGGAGAGAGACATTTGTGCGGGTAACAGCGCGGGCGCTGGCCGATCATGGGAAGCAGAGCGTTTCGGTGCCAGAGGGCGGATCCGGGCGCAGGCCAGGCCACAGCGCGGGAAGTTGTTGCCCACTGATTTCGGTGCCCTGTTTGCAGGGAGCGGGTGTTCTCCTAATTCCTCGGCCACGAAGCAAGCGGCACTGCAAGGATGGCGCGCGACACAAGCCAAGGGCTGAATGGGCGTGAGGACCGACTTAGTGGCAGCCCCAGATGTGATCCCCCAGGGCAAGCAGCTTCCTCGGCCATCTCTGCTAACCCGGCCCATGAGACACCTAGAGCTGCCCCCCGCCCTGCTCACATGCAGTCCCCCAGCAAGCAGAGACAAGCTTCCCCACAGCTCCCTGACAGCATAGAGTGGCTCAGCAGACAGAGCCATGGGCTGGTGGCCAGCAGGTGAGTGAGCGCGGTGCAAGGGAGGCCAGCTGCAGTGGGGCACTGGAGTGTGGCCAACCCCAGTGAGCTGCAGGGAAGACTCGCCCAGGGCTGGCGCTGACTGTGTTGGCAGACCTGGCACAATCGCACAGGCCTCAGGAACAGAAAGAGCGGCCGCAGCTCAGATCTCCCCGTCGGCAGGTGCAGGCGTTGCAAGGAGGGGAAAGCCAGGCCAAGACGCTCTCAGTGGAGCGCCGGGAACTGCCCCTCTGGGGACGTTAGCAGAGGCGGGTGATCGGGCAGCGGCCTCATCCCAGCCGTGCCCTAGGGGCCAATGGCTCTGGCCGGAGAGCAGAGCAGGCACCAAGCACCCAGGCCTGTGAGCGGCTTGGAGCCAGGCTGTTCAGCGCCTCCCGGGATTCCTTTCCCCCTCCTAGCCCAAAGCAGGGGCAGGATTTAGGGCCAGATTCTCTGCCCTAGACGGGGCGGGATTCTAAGGCCTCTCCAGTGTTCGCTGGGAGCAGGATCTGGCCCTACAGCTGCCATTGGGGCTTGTGTGTGTCAGCGCCCCTTTGGACAGGCCCTGCTTCATCAGTGCTGCCTGCCCGGGACGATTAAACACGGGGGGGGTTACCCCAAACGGCTTGTGCTGAGGGGCTTTTTGCTGCTAGTGTGAGGGAGCATCCGGGGAAGTACAGAGCAGGGCTTTGGTTTCGGTTTCCCGTCTCTGATAAAAGCCCCTTGGCTCAGATGCAGTTTTGAAACCATCTTGTGTGTCATTTTCCTGCCTCTCCCTAGGGCAGTGAGGGACCAGCAGGGGCCCACAACAGCATCAGCGTACCGGCAAAACGCCCTCGGCCAAGTGCTCTGACCGAATGAAAGACTGTCACTGGCGAGCTTGCTTGTGGGCCGCCATCCACCTCCAGCAGGAGAGCAGACCCTGCGCCCCTGGCGTTAGCCTCGGCCTGTGGCACCCTCTGCTACTTGCTGTGGGCGGGGTCGGTGTAACAGCCGGAGAGTAAAACCTTCTAGCTCATTTAAACGGCACGTTTCCATGAAAGCCGCAGCATCACAACACTGTTTGCTGCCTGAAATCTTGAGCATTTGCTGTTTGTGTCAAAACGCCCCAGACGAGCTCCCGTGTGGCTCTGTTCCTGGGAGGGCGTATCACTGGCCGGGCGAGTAACACACCAGGCCGGGGCATTTAATGGCAGGCAAGCGTTCTGACAGTCATTTGGAAATCCAGGCTCTCAGGTTTGTTTGCTGCTTTCTGCAGTTTTGCTACGAATGTTTTGAAGAGGGGAGTTGAAATGTCCCGAAGGAAACGGCTTCCAAAGCACGTAACGGAGGGGAGAACAGCCTTCCACTGCAGAGCTGACACATGCAGAGGGAAAGAGAGCCTGGCTTGCAACCACAGCGTTGAGAGAAGCTGGCTTTGACTGTCTGTGCTCTGGTCTGGGATCTCCTCTGGACAGGGCCATGCCATACCAGGGTCTGTAAGGCACATGCCTGTCCGAGCTATGTCAGCCTAGCAACAGTTCATGACACAACAACACAGCACAGGAACTGGAGCCCCATGATAACTTTCTAACCCGCCGGGTCCTTTGGCACTGACTCGGAGGGTGCCCAGAACTTGGAGAACCGAGGCTGGGAATTCCCCCACATTTTATTTCCAGCCGCTGTGCGCACACCCGTAGACGCAGGTCTGCCCGAACGCGCCGCTCACAGCTGCGGATGGGACAGTCCCTGCGCTCGGCAATGCTACAGCACTTGCCAGAACCGCAGCGGGTAACTTTGTCTAGGAACCGTGCGTTCTGTGGGGCGCTGTCCTGCCCGCCCGCCGCGAGCCCGGCACGCGGAGTCTCTGGAACTCACCTTCACAAAAAGCTCAATTTCGGGCTCCTTCCGAGGGCTGTGCCGCTGGCTGGCCATCCTCCCTGCTGTGCGTGCTGCTGGCCGCTCTGGCTGCAGCACACTGCTCCGCTCTCTGCTGCTGGCCCTCCCAGTGCAGGCAGGCGGCGACCGGCGAAGCAGCCCCCAATGAAGACACCCCAAGCCCTGCGCTAGCGCCACTCAGCCATGGGCAGTTCTGTCACGGGCCTTTTCCTTCCTCTCCTGACTTCTGAAGTGAGGAGGAGCGCTAGGGGTGTGCGGCGACTGCTGGGGGCGGGAGTATTTCCACAGGGGCCTCCCTGCGGTGACTCAGCCTCCCAGTGTATCGGAGAGCATGCACGAGGTCCCCGCCAGCTATCAAGCAGGCCAGCTGCTGCTCTGGGCGCTCTCAGCTGTGGGCTCACGTCCCAGAAAAGGCCCTTCCTCTTGGGTTCCTGCAGGCGCCTCCCAATCACAGGAAACGGGGTGGAAGTGCCTTGTGCTGCATCAGTCGGAGCCATCACTTATCCCGTTCTCCTGTCAGGCGGCAAAAAGTCCTGACTCCAAAGCACGTCCCTCCCCACCCCACAGTCATGGCGAGGCCAGGCCAGATTGCCCCTCGGCGAGGCCCAACGTTCAAACCCACGATCTCTGCCTTAGACGGTGGCAGCTCCGCTCGCGATCCCTCCCGCCCGCTGCGCAAAGCCCCCGAGCTCCAGGGCAGGGTCTGAGTTGCCTCCCTCCGGCCTCTCGCTGTTGTGGGTTGAGCAGAACCCGAATCTGAGCAGCCCCCAACTTGGCAGGAGTTTCCGTTCCAGTCCTGTGTCTCTGGCTCAGCCCTTGTCTGGAGCGAGTTCGCTTTCCCTGGGCAAACTGGGTGTTGGGGGCAGCGTGGCAGGAGAGCTGGGGGGCTGCCTGCTCCACCCACGCACCGCTCGCTCAGAGGGACTGCTCAGTGGAGAGGGCCTTGGGCGGGTCCGGCTGGAGAATTTCTCTCTGCCCCGTGCACTGCCCTTTGCTGACTGGGGGCTGCTTGGTTTGGCCCAAAGAAAAACCCTGCAAGTAGATCAGCTCTTCAGATGAAAACACAGAGTGGGAGGAGGGCGCCGCGTCTTTGGCTCCGCGGCCCCAGAGGCCAGTGGGGTGGGGGGTGCAGCTTTGCTGGCAGCAGGAGCAGAGGGCGTGGCTGACCTGGGCCTTAGCAGGGAGTCTGTCAGACTCAGCCGAAGAGTCTAGTTCTGGAGCTAAAGCCGCCTCAGGAGCCAACCCGCTTTCTCTCCAGAAGGAAAGGGCCATGAGTGTGTCCTTACCGGGGACTGCTGCCACCCCAGGGAACCCGTCCCAGCACGGCACCACCCTCCTAACAGTCAACTTGGACCTCCCGCCATGGCACCTGGGCCAGTGCTCCTCGCAGGGTCCCCACTGAGATCCATCCCCTCTGGAACCCCCTTCAGGGAGCTGGAGGCTGCTCTCAAATCCCCCCTCACTCTGCTCTTCTGCAGACTGAACAAACCCAAGTCCCTCAGCCTCTCCTCATGGGTCATGTGCTCCAGCCCCCTCGTCAGTTTGGTCGCCCTGCGCTGGCCCCTCTCCAATGCCCCCACATCCTTTGTGTAGTGGGGGGCCCAGAACTGGACACAATACTCCAGGTGTGGCCTCCCCAGAGCCGAATAAAGGGCCCTAATCACTTCTCTGGATCTGCTGGCAATGCTCCTCCTAGCGCAGCCCCGTATGCTGCTAGCCTTCTTGGCTACAAGGGCGCAGTTTTGACTCACTTCTGGCTTCTCATCCACTGTAATCCTGGGTCCTGTTCTGCAGAACTGTTGCCTACGCAGTGTAGTAGGGCTTGGGACTCTTCCGTCCCCAGGGCAGGACTCTGCACTCGTCCTTGCTGAACCACATCAGATTTCTTTTGGCCCAACCCTCCCATTTGCCTAGGTCACACGGGGCCCTACCCCCAAGCTGCACTGCTGTAGGGCAGAACCAGCCCCCTCGATCTTCCCGAGCTGAGTGTTCATGTGGGGGATCATTTAATGGGCACTAAGGAGGGAGGCGCAGGGTGCGCATGTGTGACAGCGTGTTGGGGAGCCCCCCAACCTTGCCCCCCCGTCCGCAGCAAGATGGGACTCTGCCAGCCGGTAGAATCGAGAGGGGTTATTGCTGCTCCGAGGTGCAGCATGGCCTGGGACCGATGCAGGCGTGAGAGGATGGGCTGACACCCCTCGTTCCCTTGGGGGGAGGGGTTACAGGCCGTGAACCCCCCTACACTGGCTAGTCTGCTTCCTCCATGCTTCCCCACACACCGACTGTCCCTTCTCCAAGCCACCCCCCTCCCTTTATTCACACCCCTTCCCTGGTCAGGTGAGAACCAGTTGGGCCATTGTCTAGGGGACATGAGGGTCCTGGGGCGACTCCCCTCTGGGCCGTGCTTACAGACAGGGCAGTAGGGGTCAGCCACAACCTGCAGCCCAAGCCTAGCGCCCAGCAAATGCCCAACTGGAGTGAGTCTAGGGCCACCAGAGTAGGCAGCCCCCAACTACGTCACAGCGGGTCCTCTGGAAAATGCCCCCGTGTGTGGCAGGCAGCCCCCGGCACCTTTTCATTCCGTGCAAAACAGGCACGAGCCGGGCACTTGCTGAGATGGAGCTTGTGTCGATTCGGCATGTTGCTCTGTGCTTTCAGCAGGGGAAATGGCTGTTTGTCTTTCTGAGAAACCAGAGGTGTAAGCTAGCGATCTGGCAATACCCACCCCGATGTGGGGAGGGACGGTGTTTGTGTTCCGCTTGTTTTTGCCAGTTTCACTGGCGGTGAGAGCTTTGCACGCCCGGTCCCTGGCACCGCCTCACTGCACAACTCCAGGGAGCCTTTGCAGGGCCACATTCCTCCTGTGAAAGGGGGGGACATCCAGCTCTGCCAATGAGACTTTACTGGTTAATTATGAGGCATTTCTTATGGAAGGGTGAGGGGCACACGTGCACACACTCACCTGCACACACATGCACACTCGTGTGCACACACATGCACACTCACGAGCATGCACACACACAGAGTTGCTAGTCATTCCGGCAGTGCAAAGAACCACCCATTGTTAACGGACAATGGGTGCCTCTGAGCGCTCGGCACCAGCGGCGATAAAAGCCGAGCTCCCACCCAGCCTGGAGCCCTCCTGGCTCTGGCCCCTGGGCAGCAGGCAAGCTGGGACGAGCGTGCGATGACTGTGCCTCGGCAAATGCTGGGGGTGCAGGTCTCAGGGCTGGGGGCAGTGCTGGGCGCCCTTTGCTTCTCCACGGTGCTGCGGGCAGCCCCGGAGTTCTCGGGTGAGTGGGGGGCCTGGCGCCATGGGGGGGGGGGGGGGGGGGGGGGGCGCCTGACCCGGTCACTGCTACCGCTCCTCAGCAGACAGTGGACGAGGACAGGGCAGGGTGGAGACAGGAGGGCAACTTCCTCTCATTGTACGCCCAGGGGTGAGCGCTCTCAGACCTGCCGGGGAGAGGCCGGGCCGGGGCGGGGGGCGGGGGCGGGAGGCTGCGTTTGGTGCTGGCGGGGCAGGGAATGAGTGATGCTACCACACCCCGTCTGAGTCCAAGCTGGCTGGCTGTTCTCCGTCTGGTCCGGCTCAGAGCCTCCCCGAGCTGTGGCCATCCTGTGCCTGCTCCCAAGGGCCTAGGCTCCGGGCCCTCCCTGCCAGGGTCGAATGACAGAGTCCCACAGCAGAAAACGGGTTCTAGGCCGATCCCGTATGTGAGCTGAGGCTCAAGGAGGCTTTCACCGCGGGGCTGTTTCCTCCCTGCCCCCGCAGGTCTGGGCCCGGAACAAGTGAGCTGGAGGCAGAGGCAAAGGCAAAGCCACCCCAGGACCTGTGTCCCACCTGGGGAGGGAGTTGGGTCCGCTGCCCCGTGGCTGGCAGCTAAGGGAAGGCACCGGGCCTGAGGAGGGGTGAGGCCGGGCAGAGCTTGCTCAGAGCACAGAGGAAGGAGCAGAGGCTGGCCCCAGAAGGGCAGTAATCGGGCTGCTGAGTTCTGTGGAAAGCCACTGAGAGGCCTGGCGGGGGCGGGCGAGCCTGCCAAGCTGTGAGTAGGGCGGCCAGGGGTCCGATTTTGAACCGCACAGTCCAGTATTGGAGCTCTCTGTCCAGGAAACACATTGAGACAATGGAACCGAGACAATAGAACCGAGACAATAGAACCAGCGGGTGGTTTCTAGCTCAGATGGGATGGCGATTGCGATGGAACGTCAAGTGTGTCCCTGGGACAGGGCAGTGGAACTGGGACTACGCGTTAGGCACTCGGGGTGACCGGGGAACAATGGTCTGTGTATGGGATGGAGGAGCAGGCACAGTGTGATGGGGTTTTGTTCTCCATGACGGAGCTGCAGACTATCGGCGTCACTCGCCCTGCCCCAGCAGAGCCAACACAGCCTTCTCTGGCCAGAAGGGTTTGCGTTTGTCCCAGAGGGAGACAATAAGGGAAACTGAGGCAGGCACAGCCTGACCCTGAAGTTGCCGTCTGTATTTAGGACTTTCCTTTGAGCGTTTTGCTTCTGCGACTTACGCAGAACGAAGAGAAGGGTCAGTTGGGCTGCCAGATGGATTCAACAAAAATACCGGACGCACTTGACATGACATCACAATCGCCATTCCAGCTCAGTTAGAAAATCCCGGACAGTTCTATTGTCTCGGTGTGTTTCCCGGACAGGAAGCGCCAATGCCGGACTGTCCGGTCCAACACCGCACACCTGGCAGGTGCTGGGGTCAGGCTGAGCACAGGCACAAACGGAGTCTCTGGCTGGGCTGAGAGCAGCTGGAGTTTTTCATGGGGCAAGGGGATGGGCAGTGATTCGGGGTCGAAGGTACCGTGCACTGCTGTGGTCCTGGGCGGGAGCTAACGCCTGCTTCAAGGGCCTTTCCTGGAGCTGCAGTAGCAGATGGAGGTTTCGTCAAGCAGCTCCATGTCCGGCCCTAGAATTAATGAGCCAGCTACATGCATCCCTGGGCCCCAGCAGTGCACCTAAACTCCCGCCGCGTCCGTGCCGGCGTCACGCCCGTGTGTGCACGTAGAGAAACTGGCCCTGCCGTGACCCTTCCCGCAGGGGCCATGTCTCCAAGGAAGCTGAGGAAAGCACAGCTCAGCCTCTGGGCTTGTGCCTCACCAGGCAGAGACCCCCCTCCCCCCGCGCCTTTGTCCAGAGACTCTCGGAGCTAAAACACGTCTGAGTGCGACCCAGCTGCTTCCCATTCGGCGGCAGCCTGAAACAGCTGCACATTTGGGGTTGCAGGGGAACAGCCCAGAGCTAGGTCAGCAAATACACTGAGCTGTTTGCCTTTCCTTCAGCCCCAGCACCTTGGGAAGCACTAATGCACAGCAAGAGGGTACGCAGAGCAGCAGGCAGGTCTGCCGTGAGATCAAGGAAATAACTCCATCGGGCAGGGTCGGGTAACCTCATAACCGCCGGAAGAGGGATGAGCCGAGGCAGGAAAATTCCCGGCAAGCCCTGATGCTGTTCCTTGAACCGAATCTATGGGCTGAAGTCTGCTTCATTCTGACACTCCTAACCCAGCTGTACCCCACCGGCCAGCCTTGCTGGTACTGTGCAAAGGCCTCGCCCCGATCCCTGGCAGCTAGAGGTTGTGTTAAGCTCTGAAGCAGGAAGTTTTGTATCTCTTTCCCGTACTTTGGGTGGTGTTAATTCTGATGTTTACATAGTCTTATCTCCAGCTTAGCCTTATAAATGTCCAGGCCCCCTTTGAATCTTGCTATTTTTAAGGGTCTTTTTTTAAATAATGTCTGGTTCTGGTTCCTAAATAATTAATTGCAGCAAATGAAATCATAATAATTGCTCATCAGGCCAAGCCTAGCTAATATAGGCATGCCAATGGCTGGAGATGGGATGCTAGACAGGGAAGGCTCTGCATTACTACAGGTAACTTTTGCCCAGGTGTCTGGTGGGTCTCACCTGTGTGCCCAGGGTCTAACTGGTTGATGTATTTGGTGTTGGGAAGGAACTTCCCTCTGGTCAAATTGGCAGAGACTGTGAGGGGGGTTTTGCTTCCTCTGGGGCCTGGGTCACTTTCCAGTTTGAAATAGAGTAAATGGTAGAATCTCTGTAAGCTGAAGTCTTTACATCAAGATTTCAATAGCCTGATTGCCACAAAGCTGCATTCTAATTGGTGAATTTATTATTCAACCCAAACGATTCTCCCGGGTCTTGTGCACCCACATGGAAGGGCCGAAGTGTAAATCCTTGTAGCTCTATTGACTTCAGGGTTTGGCTCATAGGCCACACAGACTGGTACATTCTTACACTTCATCATCATCATCAACCGTGGGCTCAGCGCCCGTTGGGGTCCGATGCCTCCCTCACGATTTCCTTCCATCGTTCCCTGTCCAGTGCGGAGTGGCTGAGTTTCTGTAGACTAGCTCCGCACCAATCTACTACGTCACTGCCCCATTCTCTGTGGGACCTGCCTCTCCTATTCGGACCATCCATTATGTCGAATACCAGGGTCTTGACTTTTCGCTCGCCGTTCGGTCTGCAGCTCTGCCCGGATAGCTGTAACTGCGCTGTACAGCCTTCTGCATAGGTTCTCTTTCGGCTGGACCCGCCTCTAGACTTCCTCGCTGGTTGGCCTGTTCGAAATGCTTTGAAATTATTGAGCAGTTAACTTTGTTGCAAAACTGACACCTCACTCCTCTACTGACACCTCACTCTGGGACTATTCCTCAGGTTTGTCACCTCAAAAGAATGGCTCCGGTTTGGGTCTCTCCCTTCTATCCTCAGCCAAAGGACCAATGCAAAGAACTCAGTAGTTTCTCTGCAATGACCTTATGGGCACTGCCAGCCCTGCCCTTTAGCCGGTGGGGCCCGGGCTGCCTTGTTTCACATGTTAAAGCCTAAGGCGCCAAGCTGGTTTATTTTCTGGCTCTGCCACCACCACTGCCTTGCCTGGCTTTGGGGCACATCACTTTGTCGCTCCGAGCCTCAGTTTCCCCATCCATACAATGGGAAGAGCTGCACTGCTTTCTCCCACCCTTCGTTTGCCTGCTCTTTTTAGACGGTGAGCTCTCCGGAGCAGGGGCAGTCGCTTAGCATGGACCTAGAACAAATCTGGGCCGATGCTAACTGGGCCTCTGGGCCACATCTCATGCTTGTCCCGCTGGGCTCTGGGAGAGCAGCACTTTTCTAGGGCACGCGTGTTGCTCTGTGGTGATCCTGCCCCCGGTGCCCCCAGAGCTCCCCTCTTCGGCCCTGGTCGGGTCAGCCCAGTTCTCATCTGGAGCCAGAGCCTGTGCCAAAGAATGTCACTGAGGCCCCCTGGGGGTGGTGGGCTCGGTGGGATCCCCCCAAAGCTGCTGCTTTGGCTGCATTTCCATCCTCCTCCCTTCCTCTCTCACCTTCTCCGTCGAGGGGGCATGAAGAGGGACCAGTCCCGCGAGCCCAGGGACAGATTTCAGACCCGTGAGAAGAGAAGGAAAGCAAACGACCACGGCAACCTGGTGCTGTGTCCAGGAGCCCTCTGGGGCACGAGTGAGCGTGTGGACGTGAGCCCGGCTCAGCTCGGCCAGGGCGCCGACGCCAGACAGCAGAGGGGCAGTGTCAGCTCTGACTGGTGGGGAGCTAAAAGGGGCCATTGTACAGCAGAGCCTGGTACCAGGGTTTCCGGCTGGCTCCAGAGGGAGAGCGTGGATCTGCTCGGAGCAGATGGCGGCTCTCTCCCCAGACTCCCCCCAGCCCAGCCACAAGGCCCCCTCCCTTTGCTCCGAGTCCTCGACTAGGCCAGTGACGGGCACCCAAGGCAGGTGAGGGGGCGGCGTGAGTCCAGTGGTGGGACCCTGTGGGGTCATGGGACCTGGAGCGGGGAGGGTTCCCAAGGCACCAGCCCACACCCGCGAATGTCGGAGATCTCCGGCTGCAGCGCGCCTGCTGAGGGGACGGGAGGCGGCTCTCGGTGCTGCAGCCTTGGCTGGCTTTAAGCCCTGTCGCTCTTGCTGCTGTGGTGCCCTGAGGGCCAGATCCTGCTCCCGTGCAGCTCTCGGCCAACGACCCCGCTGCCTGCAGGGGCACAGGGTAACAAGGCGAGGGATCAGCATGGGGGAGCCCCTCCACCTGGGCCTTCCGGGGCAGCACGGGGTCACTAGTCGAATCACCTCTCTCCAATACCCAGAGAGCCGGGGGGGGCTGTGACACCTTGTCTGGCTGAGGGGCCTGCAGGGAGATCTGTGGGCAGGGTGAGGAGTTACCCGCCTGGGAACAGACGGCCTCGTGTGGCACCCTGGCCCCTCAGGGCCTAGAGCCAAGTTTTCCTAACTGTGCCGCCTGGCTGCGTCTCTTGTTCCCCCTGAAGCCGCCCCTGCTCAGCTGGCTGCAGCGAAAGCGCCTGCCACAGCCCAGGGGCTTCCCACACAGACTTGTGCTTCAGGAGGAAATGCACCCGGAGACCCATCCCGTCAGCCAGCGAGCGCCTCGCGTTCCCGGCCACAGAGAGCGGAGTGACGGTGAGGAGGGGGAGGGGACGAAGCCAAGGGCTAAGACGCGTGTACAATGCTCCCAGCTTTGGTGGCGTGATTCCTGATTTCACACCAGAGTCAACAGGCCAAAGGCTCCAGGGACCCTCTCTGTGGCCAGTCTCCTCAGGGCAAGGCCGGCTTTTGTTTTTGCTTTCGTGGAAGTGACTTGGAGAGGCCTTCAGTGCAAGTCCCTCCCAAGCCCCCGCTCAGCTGGGGAGTCGGAGAAGGAAGTGAGGAAGGGGCTTGAACAGCTGGTTATCCGAACTCCCATTCCCCTGGCGTCCCTAGAGGCAAGTAGACCTGTGTCGGACTGCACTGGATACTACGGGCCCTTCGGTCTGGCAGGCGAAGGTGTGACGAACTTCCAGCCACTGGATCTTAAGTTCGACAAGTTCCAGAGGCCAGAAGGTGTAACCTCGGACAGTGAGAGTCATTGGCCACCACGGGATGTGGCACTTTTCCTGCACTGGGCCTGGCTAAGTCAAGCCTGGATGTCTGCCTTGAAGACAAGCTCTAGTTGAGCTACAAGAGGCTGGGTGCGAGGCAGGCGCTGCTTGGGGAATTGCTGGGGTCTGTTATGCAAATAGCAGATGGGTGTAATTGTCTCCCCGGCCTTGGACGCCAGGAGCCATCTCGGCCGGTTCCTGCAGTAAGTTGGTTCTGTCACTAAAACCTTGAAAACCCCAAATCGGTTCTTTTGACCGTAAAGATGGGTTAAAAACGCTTGTTTGTCGCCAGCTTTTGCTTAGTCTTGCAGAAGGGCTAAGTGGGTTGTTACGTTTATCCCAATGGGACAAACCCCGGGTAGACCCCAATGTACAACTTTCCTCTCCCCGTCTGGCCAAGAAGGGCAAGTCCCTCCATCCCTCGCTGCGTTTGCATTTGCCTGGGCTACTGCCCCTGTGCAGGCCCATCCACAGCAGCGGGGCCCTGCACTTATCTCCACCACCCTGCCCTGGGGGCCACATGCTCTCTAGCACGTGGCACCTTTGGCTCTGCTTTGCAGCACGGCTACGAGACCTCCCCGCACAACTTCTCTGTGTTTGACTCCTCTCAGGTTACCTTCAAAAGGTGCTGAAGAACCACACGGCCCACGCCTGCGATGGGGAGCAACTGGGAGTCGTTTGCCCCCACAAGACCTCCATTAGCATCCTCTCTGCATTTTACGGGCGCCGGGTGCCCAGCCAGAACCTCTGCCCGAGCACTGTCAATATCTCTGGGGAGAGCACCGAGTGTGTATCTGCCACGGCCGGCCAGGTAAGCGCCAAAGGGCCCTGCCGTCCCCATGTAGCACCGTTCCAAGGAGTGCAGGAAACCAGGGCAGCGCCACGCAGGGGGCACCTGGGTCAGGGCTAGGGTTGCCAGGTGTCTGGTAGGAACATTCACACAATGCAATGTGCGATGTCGGTATTTTCTGAATTCCCGGCAGGGCGCCGGA
>JANRFK010001158.1:43556142-43575237 GCA_030068395.1 Apalone spinifera | reverse complement strand
CCCCCCCCCCCGCGATGCGCTGCGTTACAAGGCCTGTGCCCTGCCCGGATCGGCCTGGTGCCTAGCGCTGCTGGGGGGGGCTGGACGCGCCCTGCTCCCTGCAGGTGAAACACGCTCCCAGTGGTGACGGGCGCTCGCTGGCTGTGTCCGGCCGTTCAGACCTGGGCAAGGGAGCAGTCGGGAGCAGGGAGCCTTGTTTAGAACAATGGGCACAAATCTGTTTTGCTTTGGTACATTTTATGTAAAAATCTCCTTCTCCCTGCGATAACTTCGGGGGCAGGGGGATCCTAGCAGAACTAATCTCTAATCAAGCTGCTCTCTTCCTGGCTCTTGGGTAGCCAGAGTCTGCTGCTGTGGAGGGGAGCAATACTTGCTAAGGGGTTTTCAATATCCTCTGATCCAGGGAAGCTTAAGAGTATACAAAGCTTGTGATAGCTAGAGCCTGGAAGAATGTAACAGGCTTGAGGATAAGTAGAACCCTGCAAATCCATGGCTGTCTGCTTTATATTGGCAGGTATCTGCAGATGTGGGTGCAGATATCTGAGGCTCGTTTTTGCAGATAGTTGTAGATACAAAATTTTGTATCTGCACAGGGTTCCTAGGATAACTCCTCCTTGTGCCAAAATCAGGCGGCTGGCTTGAGGCAACTCCTGAATAAATCTTTATAGCAAAGTCTGCACTTGTCTTTTCAATTAAAAGGAAAAGAAAAAAGTAAAACAAGGCAAAAGCTGTTTGAAATTGCCCAGAGTTCAGGAGTGAGTGACTGTCTCTGGGAGACGGCTGAGTGGACAGAGTCCAAGTGAGATGCACGCTAGATGCAGCACATGGATGTCGCCTGCATGATGTACATAGGCCCTTTGGGTTTGGGTTTTATTTTATAACATTTCTTTATCATTTCATTTTTATTAATTAAAAAAACTGGAAAATGGATAACACCAGAAATCTAAAGGTAGGGGTCATCTCACCGTGTGGCAGTAGCCTTCCGCTCTCTGCAGTGGGTCAGCCCTCTCAGCTTCCAGGACCTAGTTTTCTTCCTGTTCATTCTGCCACTTTGCAGAGGGAGCAGATGGAGCCATGCTGAAGGGCTGAGATGTGAGGGGAGCAAAGGGTGCACCCCATGACTACTGGCCCCTAGTATATAGAGGCCCCCCTAACCTGGCTCGCCCTTCCACACAGCTCTGTCTGGTTTCCCTGCAAGAATGTCGTGGGTCCTGAAAAATCCACCATTTGGATGAAAATCAGTAAAACCTGAATGCTGGATTTTTTCCAAACCCAGGCATTTTAGAGGGAAATCAGCAAAGACTAACATTGCCGGGCTTTGGAGCACACCAGCACCGTTTCGGGGTAGGACCTCTGCCATGTCTGCTGCAAGTTTGTGTGAGTGTGAGTGTCCAGACTGCTGGGTCACTGGCATGCTTCTATGTATGGCTCAGGCGCGCGACACCTGGTAACCTGTGCTCTTCATTTCTCTTCCCCGTAGGCCAGCATGGTGCATTCTTTGATCAAAGCATATTCCTTACTGGACCACATGAGGTAAGTGACATCTCCTCTTTCCTGAAGGCTGTATGCTAATTGTCTGATCCTGCAGGTGCTGAGTATCCTCAGCTCTCCGGGTACTCGGTGCCCGGCAGCGCTTTGCAGGACTGGGCCCTGCATTCTGTGCATTCATAAAACCCATCCACTGACTTCTTGTCTTGGTGATTTATAAGGTGAAACTCATGAGGGGTCGGAGTAGGGGGTTAATCAGACAGAGGGGGATGCATTCAGGAGTTTGCAGTTTTCCCTTGACCTCTACATTGTGTGCTTTGTAACAGTAAAGGGTGCATGCATACAACGCATTGGTTTGCTAAGCTGGGTGTCCTTGCTGTGCTGTGATCCTGCCCCTAAAGGTGCTAACTGGAAAGCAGAACTCTCAGGTAGGAACTAAGGGTTCAAGAAGGCTGACACCCCAGTTCTGGAGCCAGGGGGCCAGATGAGGGATGTAAAAGGTTAAAAGGCTGCGTTGTCCTGTTTATCTTAGTACAGAGGTGGGCAATAATTTTTTGCTAGGGGCCACTTTGGAAATTGTTCAAGTGGCCCCGGGCTGCACAGGAAGGGGTGGGGCATCAAGTGGAAGGGACGGGGCTAAGAGACTTCCAGGTTCCCCACCCCCAGACAATGGTTGGTCTGGGGGTGAGGGAGTGCTTTTGCCCCCCCCCCCCCGGTGGTTCCCATAGGTGCCCATGCTCCTGGCATGGGAGGAGACTTCTCATGCTCCCCTGCCTCTAGACCAATTAGGGCCTGGGGGCAGGGGAGTGCGCAAAGCCCCCTCTGCTCTGCCCCCGCCCTGCGAGCAGCGTGCGGCGTTTAAAAGCACCACGTGCTCCTGGCAGGGCAGGGGAGGCTTCTCGTGCTCCGCCGCCCCCCAGGCCAATTAGGGCCTGGGGCCAGGGGAGCGGTAGGGCCTCTGTGGGCCGAATCCGGCCTGTGGAGGCCCGTTGGCCCACCCCTGTCTTAGTAGCACAAGTGAATTTAAGACCCGGACTGAAGGAGCTTGCAGTCAAGGGGTTCCCGACACACCTCCTGAGTCTGCTGTGCTGATCTTGTTCCGTCGGTCTTGCTAGGCTAGTCAAGCCCAAGGTGGCGTCCCTGGAGGAAATGGCGAGCTTTCACACGGATGCCTATCTGCAGCACCTGCAGAAGGTCAGCGAGGAGGGGGACGACGACCACCCGGAGTCCGTGGAGTACGGGCTGGGTAAGGGGCCTTTTAAGCGGAGACCCAATGGAAGGCGGCTGTGTTCATTTTCAGCTTGCCCTCTTGTGCGTTTCTCACAGGGGGCTTTTACCAGAAGAAGCCTTCAAAGGTTTTCTCCTTTTCAGCCTTTTAACCACAGGATGGTTCTGTTCTGGGGAGTGACTGTAAAAACGGGCTGCTCTCACTGCACAGCTCTGCGGACTGCAGTGCAGACCTCTTTTCCAAATAGCGCCTTTTAACCTGGAAGAGGCAGCGTGTGTCTGACAGGGAGCTAGGTTCTAGCTGTCTCACCCACCATTAACACAGTGCTAATTGAGTTTCGGTTTCAGGGTCGGTATTACAGGGGCTGGTGTGATGAGGAATTAACCCAGCATATCTTTCAGGTCACAGGGTGAACTGGAAGGCTGGAAGCTAGACACAAAACAAGGGTTTACTTGGAAACTGAGTGCATTTGGTCTGGCGAGTCTCTACTGCCTGCAGCAGCAAGCCTCCCAGCTGGGGTCAGCAGACAGGCATTGGTTAGGGGGTTGTGGTAGCACCCTGAGAACGGCTGCATAGACAGCGTGTCGAGTGCTAGTGAGTCCTGTCGAGGTGGGCTGGCAGGCACGGCTGCTGCCCCCCAGAGACGATAACCATGGAACCCCAAGGGACATTTTGGCAAGGCTGATTTCCGAGTGGAACTGTACGTTGGTGGCCAGGGCTGAATAAACAGTGACTCCTGGACCTTGTCTAGACTAGGGATAGCAACGTGTAGTCGACTACACGGTTAACTGATGAGCCTGGGCTTATCGGTAATCCTGATGACGACACGCACTCCCCCCTTGCTGCCTCTGTATCAGGCAGCAAGGCTTGGGGGTGGGGAGCTGGTGCCTGTGAGGAACTGGCTTTTAAGCTGGCTCCCCACAAGCACCAGATCCTGCGGAGCTGCCTGCTCCCCCGCCCACACTGCTGCTTCTGTTCGAGAGTCAGCAGCGGGGGGAGAGGAGGGGAGCCAGGAGCCGTTACATGCGGGAACCGGGCTTTCAAGCCATCTCACAGTGTATCAGCTCCTGTGGAGCCGTCGCCGCCTCCTCCCTGCAGGGCTGTATCGGAGGCAGCAGCGTGGGGAGCCAGAGCTGTGAATAAAACCCAGTGCAGTTCCTAGTTCCCCCAGGAATGCAGTCATGTTCCCACTGGCGTCTTCTGTCCTGAGTGACACTCCCTGGTTCTTGCCCCTAGGTTACGACTGCCCTGCTACTGAAGGGGTCTTTGACTATGCAGCAGCTGTAGGAGGGGCCACCATCACAGCAGCCCAGTGTCTGATGGACGGCAAGTGCAAGGTAGCGATTAACTGGCCTGGAGGGTGGCACCATGCAAAGAAGTAAGAACACAGCCTCTTACCACGCGCTTTCCACCCTGGTATCTGAATGAGCCTGGAGCTCCTGGCTTTCAACAGAGCCACTGAGGCCAATCCCAATGTATCCGGAGCTGGTTGGGAGGCAGGGAAGCGGGTGGGCTGAAAGAGAAGAGGCAGCTGGGGAAGAAATGGGGCATAGCACAGAGGAGTCCTACCACGCTCTTTGCTGTGTGCCGTCGAGCAGTCGCTTAATTCTCTGTGCCTCGGTCTCTGCTAGTACCTCCCGCGCTCCCAGGGCTGCTGCACTGCTCAGTGCTAGACAGACAGGCAAACTGCCTTCAGACAGGCAAACTGAAGAAAATGGAAACTTGGATACAAATGAAGGCGTTCAGAAGAGGTGAGGTGGGCTTGGGTTGGGGGTTGGGTCTTCATAGTCCTTCCTGCGCTCTGGAAGTATCTGTTAGCGTTGTACCCGAATAGCTGAGAGAGGGCAGTTCTCAAGCACAATGTCTCAGAGCAGCCCGAGAGGAGAGGGGGACTTTTCCTCTAAGGTGCTCTCGTTCCCAGAAGGTCACAGGACCACGGGTGTATGCAGCTACCTGTGGCTTGTCCCCTTACTGCTGGCTGAGTTTCAAGCGACAGTGGTACTTCATCTTCTGAAGCGCAACGGCCGCCTGACAGTGAAAAAGTGACCCCTCCTTCTAATCCAACCCTAAGATTTTCCATACTAGTTTGGACCAGTAGTCTGTCAGGGTGTAAGACTATAGAGTGGGGGCTGCCCCTGCCCCGGCCCAGCACATAACCATTCGCACTCCTAATAGCCTATTGTTTTGGAATCCTGCCTGCCATAGTAACCTAAAGCTACAGCATTGGAAAATAAATCCTCCCAAAGTACCTGATGGATTGTGGAATGCTGTATTTAGGGCCTGAGTGAGAGTCCTTCTTGACCTTTGTGGCCCAGTAGGGCAGTCATCCTTCCTGCAGCCGCGTTTCCTGAGCAGTCTGGGAAGACGTAAGGAGAACGTGCAGAACAGTTTCACCCTGCTCAGGTCGAATGAATGTTAACAGCTTCTTGTGCTGTGCTGTTTTTACTGATCTGCCTCATCAGTGATGCCTGGAACTAGGAAACAGTGTCTCTGATGTGCTGAGTCATTCGTGCTGTTTCGGGAGGAAATGTTGCGTGCTGAAAATGGCACGTTTCGCTTACTGATTTTCAAATATCCTCTCCAGCCTTTGCCAAAGTACCACTAGGGAGAGCTCTCGATTAAGTACAAGGGTGTTTCTAGCTCTCCAGTGGCGTTCCCCCGCTTCGGCAAGCACAGCGAGTCTGTTAGCTGTGTATTGCGTCTCTAGTTGAAGATTCTGTCGGTATTTCCATGATAAATATCTGTCCTCAGGAGTTAATAGCTTGTCCATAATATCTGGCACTAGCCGGAAACATAGCCTGCAGTGAGTCAGTTGAGATCATCTCTTTTCTCTGGTGCATGGAACAGAAAAGCCAGTACAGGTAGCTGGGATTTTGAAATCAGTCTCCAGATGTCTCACTGAAAATGCCTTGGGAGCTCTGAGAGGCACTTCCTGTTCCCAGGACAGGCGTATTGACAATGATGTAACAACGTCTTTGGTGTTAGCTTTGCTCAGAGAACAGCATTCGCTCCCGCGAGCTTGGAGGTTATCCCACAGGAGCTTCCGTCGGTCACTGATCTGTCAAATGATGCATCCTGAACGTGTCCAATAAAGCCAAAGAAAAATCACCTGGTTACAGACACCCTGTTACGCTTGTGAATACTCTGGGTGTTTAATTTCTGGATGAGGCTTTTCCCTGACAGCCCTGTCACGCCTGCCCACAACATGCATTTTAAATACCAGCCTTGCTGTGTGTTCTTTGGGATCATTATTAGAGGCACCCAATGTTTGTGTTCGTATGCAGAACCGTTACGGGGCTGTGCGAAATGCAGACAAAACCACTTCCTGTCTTTCCCCTGTCAAGTGAACTGCCTCAGCAAGAATGCCCCTTCCCCCGACCTGGAGGCATTCAGCAGCTGCTGTTAGCAGTTCCATTCCTGGCCCGCTGTTTCCAGAGGCTCTTTGGTTCTGCTTTGTAATAAACCTTTCCTGATGTGCGACCGCCTCTTCCACTAATGGATCTTTATGTTGGTGGCTCTGTTCCATTCAAAACTCCCAAGCTTGCGTCGTTCATCCTGGAACCGCAACAGACAGTAACGTATAGAATAAATGCTTTGACTTAATGAGGACTCTTGTGCTGTTTGCACAGTGTAAGGCCCTGGTGAAGTGTCAGCCCAAAGTCACTGCTTTTGGTGTATTTATAGAGAGAAAGCTCTCAGGGGCCTACCCCCACTGTGCTTTTAATTTCCTAATCGTGTGTGTGGTGTCCGGAGCCTTCCTTTGCCTCTTGTCTAAGGCAGCGCCACATTCCCTCCCACCCACACTCCTGCAGCTTGCACTGCACCTCTACCCGGCTCCAAACGTGGGAGAGCCCCAGACAGACCTTTCTAGGCAAGTGGGCCTCCGGTGTGGGCCATGTTTTCGTGATTGTGTATGTTACTCCTAGAGGAGTTCTGTGCCAAACATTAAAACTTCTGCACACAATATCCTAAAACTCTGCACACCGTACTTATCAAAATAACACAATATAAACATGCCAGTTCCAGTTCTTTTGGTAACTGATTTCAGAATACTTGTCAGCAACCATGTCTGTAACAATAGAGACGACAAAGAGTCAGGAAATACTTCCCAGGGGGGTTCCCTGTTAAGTGCATTAATACAGAAGGGAGTCATCCATTTATACTACAGTACGGGAACGCATCTCCCCCACCCTTGAGAAGCAGGGCAGATGCTTGGGAGAATGGGGGTGACAGCAGCTGAGGAAGAGGGAAGTAATTGCTGGGAAGGCGCCGTGAGCACAACTACCCTGTCCCGGGAGACCGTCTCCGTTAGACAGTCTAGCGGCCCAGGGCTGCTCCTGGGGCTCGTGCACCACTCCAGGGTGGCAATCCCGTGGGTTGGCCTTGAAAATGTTTTGCCTGCCTGGGACAGATGTAGGGTGCTTGTTAACATGCTTGGGCAGCAGAGGAGGAGACCCTTCCCTACAGTCACCCAGCAGCCGACGCTTGGAGGCCTGTTCGGAACACTAAGTGGGTAGTTCAATGAATCCTACAGACGCTGCAGGGTCTGGGCTTTGCTTCATGGGCAAGTTCTTCTGGAAGAAGGCAGGAGGGAGCAGCAAGGGCTTTGTGGCGGGGGTGGGAGGACAGGCGGTGGGCTGTAGGGGAGGAGGTGGGAGGAGGAGACTGGGTCTCGCGTTGGGGGTGGGAAGAGGCAGAGTGGATGTTAAAAGGAAACACCTCAGGCTAGTCTGTCTAATGGGTGCTTAGTCCTAAACTAGGATTTGTGTTAAAGCCATCTCCAAAAAAGTCAAGTTGTGTCCCTGCCAACAACCGAACACGGGGCTGCGAGACGCCCATTGCTAGCTGTGTCTTGTGTTCCAGACTCAGACTGCAGGCCCACTTCTGGCAGATAGATGGGTCTGTGGGGCTTTTTCAGGCTCACTGTGCAGTCTGGTCAGTTTAGGAATGGTGTTCTAGTCGTACCTTACCCCGCCACTGCGACTGGCTTTGCAGTGACGTTTTCCCAGTCTGCTGCATATTTCTCCCCCATGCAGTGGGACAGATCAGTGTGAACAGCACAGGAACCTGAGTTCATGGGAAGCAGGGCATTGGGCTGCCCACAAGGCATCGCCAAATGCACAGAAGCACGCAGTCTGGGAGGGGACCATCTTTTTGCGGCCTTTCAGTCACTGTACTCTGAGGTGCTGGCTGTAACCACAAAGAGGTCACTTTCAGGCAATGTGGCTTCTTAAAAAGTTGACTTTAGCACCAGAAAAGTGGTGGAGCAAACTGCAGAGAGAATGTCAGGAATGAGGTAGGACACTCGGTAGTTAAATGGTTCCAGGTTTTTCCCCCATCCCCCCATTTTTAATAGAGGAAATAATGATGCTATAAAACCAGAGAAGCCCTGTTCTGCAAAAGTCATTGGGTTGGAGCTGACAGCAGAGCTACGCATTTGACAGGCAACTTGAACTGGAGGGGTGGGGGGTGGAGGAGAGAGGAGGCAGGAGTGCTGGGTGTCTGGAAAGGGGGAAGCTGGGTGGCGAGGTTCTGATCGTCCCGTTCCCGGCGTGGTGACCGTTTTGGCAACAGCGCTTAGGCTCGTTAGTTAAGTTCCCCTCCCTCAAGTCATTGCACTTGCGGGAAAAGGGAGGAACTCGGTCTGGATGTGAAGATATTATACAATCTTGCTGCTTGTTGCTGGAGTCCATTTGGTGGCGACTTTCTTCGTGCTGGATGGTCCATCGTTTCTCTTGGGGATTGTGCTTGGGCTGGCTTTCAGATGGGCATTGCTAGGATCAGGCTCCTTTATTCTTTGCATATCCGTGCTCTGCTTGCTCTTCACTAGTTGGTACTTCGCCAGTTACCCGTGTCCTCAGAAATGATTAGCAGTGCTGTGAGGGTGTTAGAGGCATTGTATGATGGTCCCCCACTTTTTATCATGGGTCTCTGTCTCCAATTCAGCCTTGGCGGTGGCACGTTGAAAGAATGAACAATACTCAAGCAAACGGTAGGCATGGTGCACAAAAGAATGAGGCGAGAGGGTTTGTCTGTTGGACACATGCTGACTCAGGGTATGCAATTAGCTAATAACGATCCTTGTTATCTTAGCGAGGGAGCTGCTATGCAGCACTGCACGTGAATAAATCCATTCTTCATCTTACATCTTTCCTTAACTTGCTGCTTTTTCTGCAACCGTTGTACGGATTTACACACCTAAGCGCACACATGCTTCTGTTTTGGATCCCTGAGCCAAATGGGTGTATCCAGAATAAGCGCCCCTTTGTCAAAATAATCTGCTTGTGGGGGAAGTAGGATGATGGCTTAATTGTTTCCTGAGGTCGTAAAGGTGGAAACAGAAACCACAGTCTTCACGGGCTCAGGGCTTGTACTTCCAAATAGTCTAGGATGGCTTGGGGTGAAGGGTTGGTGCCTTTTATGGCTCAAGTGCTGCCCTTTAATCTCTGGTACCACACTCCAAGCTTGCATCCACCATGAATCTTGGGGGTAGATTGTCCCCCCTCGGGGCATCTTGGAAGCAGTGAATTCTCCCTGCTGGAAGTGCGCTTGGGCACTTGCCACTTCTGGTTTCCTTTACGTTTCTCATATGCTCTGCTTACAAAGATCCACGGCTTCCAGAGAGCCAGACAGTAGCTGCTGCTGCCTTGTCTTTCTGCAGGGACGGGATGCAGAAGACATCCTGGCCACTCCTAGGCTTTAAGTCCGGAAGGGGCTAGTGTGATCATCCAGTCTGATCTCCTGCACATTGCAGGCTGCAGAACCGTATCCCCCACTCCTGTCATAGCCCCATAATCACTGGCTGAGTTACCAGCGTCCTCAAGCCTTGGTTTCAAGCCTTCACGTTCCCGAGAATCCACCGTTTAGTCTAGTGGAAATCAGGTGACCCAGGCCCCACGCTGGAGAGGAAAGTGAACGTTCTCCAGGATGTCTGCCAGTCTGACCTGCGGGGAAATTCCTTCCTGACCCCGGCACGGCCATCAGTTATCCCAGGGCACGTGGGCAAGACCCACCCCACCAATCAGACACCTGGGAAAGATGTCGCCATGGTAAGTCAGCACCCCTTCTCATCTAGTGTGTCAGTTCCACCTGTTGGAGATGTGTGCTAACAGGCATGGATAAGGAACTGGGGAGGGCCTGTAACTGAGCCAGAGGGGGCATAGGAATAGAAGAGTGGCCAGACTGGGGCAGACCAAAGGTCCATCCAGCCCAGGGTCCTGTCTGCCCACAGAGAATGAACAAAACAGGGAATCATCAAGTCATTCATCCTTTTCCACCCGTTCCTTGCTTCTGACGGAGGCCAGGAACACCCTCCTGCCCATCCTGGCTAATAGCCATTGGTGGACCTGTCCTCCATGAATCTGTCTAGCTCTTTTTTGAACCCTGTTATAGTCTTGGTCTTCACAACATCCTCTGGCAAGGAGTTCCACAGGTTGACTGAGTTCTGTGAAGAAATGCTCCCTTTGGTTTGTTTTAAACCTGCTGTTTCTTAATTTCATTGAGTGAAATTAAGTTAGTTCTTGAGTTACACTGCCTCTAGCAGCGAACCTCTCAGCTCGGCTCCACAGACTCGGCTGGCTCAGGCTCTCAGCCACGCTGGGGGCCAGCCTGCACTGAGTGGGAGCCAGTAACATCTGTCTGCGTGGAAGACTTCTTGTGGCTGTGCTCCAGCGCCTTGCTGGGGGCTCTCCTCACAGAGCCTAGCTCCAAGTATGATAGGGTTCTGGCGATGCTGCTGAAGAGAGCAAGGCCCTGGCTGAGAAGAAAGGATCTTGATGTATCGCATGGCTGACTTGGGTGCGCAGGATCGCAGGCCAGCTTTTGGGACTGGGCCTTGAGCATGCAAAAGGGGTTTTGTCACAGATTTGCTTGTGATTGGCTTGCACCCTAGAAGAAAGGCACCAGCCCCCTCCTCAGCCCCTTGGGGTAGGGCTGCCCAAACTTTGGCCACCAACAGTCACCTGGAAAGTGTCCCAGATGTTGGAGGGCTCCCCTTCACTTCCTTAAGATGGAGCGATTGCAGCTGCCCTTTCCTTCAGCACAGTGCCCTGCTAGCAGGAGCAAGGGAGTAAGGTTTGTGGCCCAGGAGGCTCGCTGCTGTGTCTTGGATGCTAGGTTACCAATCTCCTTCCTTTTTCCTTCGCTGGGATTCCTGGAGGATTGATGATTGCTACCTCCACTTTCCTGAGGGAGAAACTGAGGCCCAGGGAGGTTAAGTGACTGCCCCATGGTCACACAGCCTGTTAGTGGCAGCACCGGGGAGCCAGGTGTCCTCCTCCTGCTCTGTGGTATTGTGTCCATTATGCTGGGCTGCCTCTCCCAGAGCTCCATGGCTTGTGCTTAGGTGGCCTCTGTATTGGATTGTTTCCGGGCTTGCCACAGACCCCCTGAGTCTGCCTGGTGCTCACAGACGCCTGGCTCCTCACAGGCGGCGGGTTCCTCTTACTCCTTTGCCTGCTGCCTCCTTAAATCAGCCTTGTGCACAGGAAGAATTCCTGGCACACAAACGGGGCTTTACTGTGGAGGCGGAGCTGGGAAGGGAAAAGTCCCATGCGCTAGCGGGGATCAGCTCTTTCCCGCAGCGGCTTGCGTTTGCTCCCCGTATGCACCTGCATGCAGATACACGGCAGCAAGGAAAGCAAGTTTCACATTGATTTCGTGGGCCCTCCTTGCCCTGGGGGAGGAAGAAACTCTTCCTGCCGCCAGCTTAATTCCCACCCCAATGGCACCCTCACTGGTAGACTTTCTGGAGGGGGAGGGGGCTTTAAAGCTGCTCTCCTCTTCCCCAGGGCTGCATTGGAACGCCTCCTTGGAGAGACGCGCTTCCTGCACATGCAGGCTGAGAGTTGGCTTTCAGCCACCAAATCCAAATGGAGACTGGGTGGCGGCTGGGGCTGGGAGTAGGATCCGGCCCGGGACAGTAGTGGGCTGGCTGCTTCCCTTGAAGTCCGGCCAGTGCTGAGTGCTTCGACACCTACCCACTGGCTGCCAGGTCACGGGGGAGTTCTTAGCAGCAGGAGCCCACTTTAACCCATCCTCTGAGACTGCCTCCGCGGGTTAGCTTGGCCTTGGGGGTGTGCGGGTGCTGAGGTGCACTGCAGGGGCGGGCTTGTGCTGCAGGGTCTCGTTTAGGGGTGTAATCGAGTAACCGGTTACGTGGTTAACCCAGAAGCATGAGCTTATCGGTTACTGTTAACAATTACGCATTGGCTCTAGGTCCCGCTCCGGGGAGCCGGCTGCTGCCTCTGTATCAGAGCCTGCAGCGCGGGGTGGCAGCCAACTCCTGCAAGGGGGCCGAGAACCAGAGCCAGCTGCTGCCTCCCTATCGGTAATGTGCTACAGGCAGAGGAGTTCGATAATCCAGCGCCTAAATCTGCCACCGTACGGTAGCGCCAAATTCACGTAGTGGTTTGGACTGGCAGGAGGCTAATGCCAGGGAAGAGCTCTTCAGCCCTGGGCCAGCTGGGCCATCCGTAAGCCCCCAGAGGCCAGGGTGGCCGTTCTGGTGTGGATTAGGGTGAGACCAGCAGTCTCATATTTAACATTTCAAGCTGCACATGAGCCAGGTTTTCAGACTCCCACGTAATTGATCAGATACCCTGCGTGTTTGGTGGGGGCTCTCGCTGCTCCTGACCAGTGGGGCTAGTCGAGAGCGGGCCTTAGATCGCTCCCTGCTCCACCATTCAGTCCACACTAGCCAGAGGCCAGGGTGGGGTGGTGGAAGGTGCAGGGGCAAAGGCTGGGGTGAGCAACTGTCAGGTCTCCGCTTGGGGACGTTTAACTTCCCGACTGTTTCCTTGCAGAGACGAAGCATCTGGCTTTTGCTACCTAAACGACGCCGTCTTGGGCATTCTGCATCTGCGTCGGAAATTTGATCGCATCCTCTACATCGACTTGGACTTGCATCATGGGGATGGTAAGGCTGCCTCGCGGGATGCTAAGCCGCCCTGGAGGGCCGTGCTTCGGGGAAGCTCTGTGGGCACCAGGATCACCGAGGGGTTTGTAAAACCACGTGGCAAGCCCCTGGCCTGCAGTCTTGATGCCTCAGCCGCAAATCACAAATATCCGTCCTCAAACAAAGTGCACAAAGGAGCAGCCTCGTCTCCCCCTTACTGGTGTTGCTTCGCCTCGAAGGCTGGCGGGACAGCTGCGACTGGCCAGCCCAACTTGTGCAAGGCGGGCCCAAGACTCCCCCAGCAGAACTGCTGTTTAGAATAGAACATAACTATTTAGAAAAATCTCCCTGCAGTTAATGAGCCCCAGCGAGGGGGAAGCGGTTCCTCTGTCCCGAGAAAGAGGAGGTGGGGAGGTGCTCTTCAGGCTGTGAAAGTAGATGAGATTGGCAGAGCCAGGGTATTTTGACTATTTAGGGGTAGGAGGGGAGGGAACAGGCGATGCAGCTGAGGGCCCCTCCTGGAAAAGACTAGTCGATAGGCTCTTGTACATTTCCAAGGAGGAATGTGGAAATCCGCGTGCAGCCCGGGCCGGCCGGAAATCCACCTGAGTCTGGGCTGCACACGGGTGCCTGCTTTGAAATGCACAAGAGTCTCCAGCGGGGCCTCTTGTGCATTTCAAAGCCATGGAGCCCGGGGGGGGGGGGGGGGGGGGGGGGGGGGGGCGGTTAGCAGAACCCAGGATCAGCTGGGGACTCCCCAGCTGACCCCAGGTTGTGGGGTAATGGTAATGCCACACGGAACCCGGGATCAGCTGGGGAGTCCCCAGCTGACCCCGGGCTCCACAGCTGCCCCTTTGAAACATGCGGAGGCGGCGTTTCAAAGGGGCAGCCACCGCACAGCTGATCCCGGTACCCTCAGAGGTAAGGGTCTGGATTGGTGCATCCAGAGCAGTCCAGCCTTCTCACTAGTGGAGGTGTGCCGCAGTTGGCTGGGGGTCTAGCCAGACCTTGAGATGGCTTCTACACTTTCAGGGGGCAGGTATAACTGTTTGCTCCAATCTCCAGCACTACTGGAGTCTTCAGTGAGTTGAGCCTTTGTCGGGTAGGCGAGATCCAGGCCCCGATCTCTGCCTGACGGCTGGCGGGGCACACGACTGATTCACTTGGGTTGGTATAAGTGAAGAGCCGGGGCGGGGGGATCGTCAGTGCCCATGGGGCACTGCCTCCTGTATGGAGGAGGACGCCTCGAGGGCAGCTCTCATCTTGCAATGAAGAAGGGCATTTTCTCCAGTTACGAGGTGTGGGTCCCTCCGTTCCCTTAGGCCCAGCTCTTCAAGCTCTTTAGCCACCTAACTCCCATCGATTCCAGGAAGAGTTTAGATGCCTAAATTCCTGTGAGTGCCTAGCCCTGGGGCTTGTGCTGGATTATTGAAACTCGAGGCCTTGTGGTGATGTTCTGAGCAGCGTGGGCTATTCCAAGCAGCAAGCTCTGTATTCAAAAGCTCTGATTCTCTTAAGCCCCTCCGCCAAGGGTCTGTAGCATACCCCGCCCCTCCCCTTGCACATGGAGTGCAGGACTGTCTCACGGCCATTCGCGGCGTTTAATTGCCTGCTGCCTCGGTGCAGACTTGTGAGGCTGCAGCAGTCGGCACTGAATGATGATTCTATAAAACGAAAGCAGGACTGGGCCTTGCTGAAGCTTTGGGGCCATTATTTCAACCCTATTTAACGTTTCCTGCTCTCTAACTTTTACGGCGTGTTTCATTTTAGTCCGTTCCCCCCCACATTTGGTTTGTGTTAAGTCTTGTGCAACCTTTTTTCCGTTGTCTGTGCATGTTACAAAGAGGGCTGGAACTGGTGTGCTGCGGAAGGGGAGAGGCCCGTCATGCTGGTTCTAATCAGGAGTCAGGCTGTCCTGGGGCACCCCAGTTCTGAGCTGCAGGCTGCCCTCTGCTCTTCCAGTGGGAGCAGGCAAGCCCGAGGCCGCTGACTTTTGCCAGGCTTGGATGTGCAGACGAAGCTGAGACCAGCAAAACTCATTTGGCTTGTGACCCGCATTACATTTGAACTTGTCTCCGTGCGCTAAGTCCCCACGTGGATTGACTGGGTCGGATCTGCCCTCCCCCCGTTGCTTGGTTGGGGCATGCGCTTGCGTTTCCTTCGCAATGTGTAGCTTGTGAGCCATTGACACCTGAGCTGCTCCTTCTCTCTCTCTCTGGCAGGGGTGGAAGATGCCTTCAGTTTCACCTCCAAAGTCATGACTGTGTCGCTGCATAAGTTTTCCCCAGGATTTTTCCCAGGCAAGCAAACTTACGTTTTCACTAACCAGCAGAGTTTCTGCATTTGGGTTAAGTCCTTTCCCTGTCCCTCTTTCCAGCCCTCCCCCCTCCCGTGGCTGCGTCTTCTCTCCCCAGAACAGTGTGCACAGTCAGTATTGCACTTCCTCAGCCTCTCCCTGACACTACGCCTCAAGGGACACTGCTGGGTCCGTTCCAGTGCTGCCACTCTTTGCCTGGGCTGGGGTCTGGAGCACCAGCCCAGAAGGGGCACCGAGGGCAACCTCACCCTCCGGGCACCGTTGGAGGGGAGGGGGCAGTGAGATGCCAGGCACCCTGGCTTGTGCCTTTTTCAGGAGAGGAAGGCTGGGAACCGCTGTGTCTACACTTCCTGCAGCATTGCTGCATGGTGCAGTGCAAGGCGCTGGCGGCCAGGAGACATGTGAGGCACGGCTCGGGCTGTACGCAGCCCAGGTAGGATTCTACCATGGGGATTCAGGCAGGTTTTTTGTTTAAAGAAAACACGTAGCCAGTTTTTAATGTTAACATTAAATAAATCTGACACGCCTCAATTCATGTCAGCTTTTGTAACGGAATATAAACACAATTCCCACATCCCTGCAATGTTAGCAACCCAAATGCAACAGAGCTGTGCAGAAACCCTGCGTCAGACTGTTTCAGAGGGTAGTCGGCTTCGTCTGTTTCAGGAGAAGTAACCCGGAGCCCGGTTTGCTAGTCTTTAAGGTGCCACCGGACTCTTTGTTGTTTCTGTGTGAAACTGGCAAGTCTAATTTTTACCATCTGAGCCGAGTGCAGTGTAAAGTCACTGAAGCATGTAAATGCTCAGTGAATCTGTCTAAATCCCTTCCAGTGCAGTGCTAGGAATTGATTCTAGGGAGCCAGACAAAGCTCTTAAGATAAGCTTTATCTTCGTCATATCCTGTCCTGCCCCGAGCCAGCAAAACACACGTGCTTCATTTTGAGCGTTTCATAATCCCATTGATTTCCTCGGGACGACTTAGGTGCTTAAAGTTCAGCACATGCTTAAGAGCTGTACTGGATCGGAGCCAGTGGGCTCGGCACCTCACAGGACTGAGCCCAAATAGCACATCTCTGGAGCTGTCCCTTCACTGCATGTTTGCCAGCACCGTTGCTGCCAGAGCCGCTCAAGAATAGCTGCCGGCCTGCAAACCCCAGGCCAGGTTCTCTGCTGCTGTCACCAGTAGAGGCAGGCTTCTGCTTCGCAGGGGTTCATAATGTCACTACTTGTGCTTTCTCCCCCCAAGCCTGTGTTACCCAGCGCCACAGTAAAGCGCAGCAGGGTCAATGCTGGCTAATTAGTGCACTACACGTGCGGTCTGCGGTGCTGCTCTGTGTGGACGAGCCCTGGAATACAAGCAGCGGGTCTGGTTTGCTATTGCTGTGTGGTGGGTACGGTGAAAATCGGAAGCGCTGAGTGTGGCTTTGTTGTGGGTCACGCGCCGTGTTTTTGCAGGCTCTGAACAGTTACTGGTAATGCCCAGAAGTTCCCACGGGACCCCTTCTGCCAGGTGCCCGGCCCCCACGGGACCCCTTCTGCCAGGCGCCCGGCCCCCCACGGGACCCCTTCTGCCAGGCGCTCTGCAGACACTTCTCACTGCCAGGTTAATGCAGAGGTTTGGCGTGTGGGTTGGCCTAGCCCAGGTGTGAGCGGCCATGCCGTACTCCAGTGACTGTCCACACGGGTGCTGCGCTCCCCGTGTCCATTGCTAGGATTTCTGGGGGGCCCGTCGCCTGGTTCTTAGCACTGCAGGAAGCTGAGTTGCTCCCTGATCCTTTCCCGGATTGCTGGAGAACTTGTCTGCCCAGGGCGCATAGAAGATGTGGGGTCGGAAAGCTGTTGCTGTCCAAATGACCCTTGTGCTCACTGCAGAGTAGGCAAGTTGGCAGCCTGCGTGCAAGCGGCATTCAGGCCTTAGGCTGGTTGGAGGGGCCAGCCGTTGCCTGTGGAAAGCACCACTGCATTTGGCCAGAGGGGAGCGTGTGAGGATGGGAGCCAGTGCACAGCTGAGCAAAGCCCAAGGTGACTCTGCAGTGAAGACAGACCTGCCCTCCAGAGCTAACCGCCTTGCTGAGAGAGGAACTCTTCTCTCCAGCTGACAGCCTGGGCGCCAGTACCGAGCGCCTTTCGGCTGTGCTGATTTCCGTTCCGCCGCACGTCACGGTGCACGTTGGTGTTCTGAGTACAAAGGGTAATCCGAAGAGCAAGTGCCTCTCCGTTCATACAACTGTCGTAGCGCAGGCTCCTTAGCATGCGGTGCACCTTTTCTCTGGAGAGTGGTTTCCGCATTCTCACGTTTTGAACCAGACTATAAACCCTGAACCCAAAAAAAGCAAATGTCCCTTCTGCTGAAGGCCCCTGACTCGGCTGGTGGCTCGGTCTCTCTGCTTTGGATGTTACTGAGCAGAAGCCATCGTCAGCATGGGTGCCTGGCTTCTGGAACGGGGGCGTAGCTTGTAGGGACGTCTGAATCGTTAGTCCATCTCTAGTGAGATGGGCTGCTGCAGTGCCTGGTGAACGCCTGTTCTCGCTTCCAGGTGACGCTGTGAACAAGAAGCAGGCAGCAGTGTCTCCTGCAAAGGTAAACTAACTTGTTCTAGGCGCTCACGTTTTACGTTGTTTGAATTTTAAGGTGATTGTTTCACATAGTTCTACATTTGCAAGTCCATCTTTCATGATAAAGATGGCACTGCAGTACTTGTATTGGGGGAATTGTGCAACATGCTGGTTGTTTGTTACAGATACTTGCACTGCAAAAAATAAATCTAAAGTGAGCTCTGTCCACGTCGTGTTCTGGGTTGTAACTGGCATCAGTACGTTTGAAAATGTAGAATGCATCCACAAATATTTAAGTACGTTTTTGATGATTTTTGAGCGAAAACATTTGTAATTGCTTGACAACCTAATATTTACTACAAGCCTTTGAAAATGTCGAGCCTTGACACCTGACTAGGTCAGCGGCTTTTACCCAAAGCCCTTTCGCGCTCTCCCTTTGCCGTCCGAGTCTGCCACTACCGCTTTAGCAACCTGCGTGAAGGCCTGGGCACTCGCACTTCCTCTCCCACTATTGCTAATGGGTTGCAGTGTCTGGCCTCTCTCCGGGGCTGTAGTTTGCAGGGTTTGAAGTATGAAAGCCCATGCCCCTTGGCAGATGCTTCTTGGACGAGGTAACTCCAGAAGCTCCCCTGTTGGAAGTAGATCGGAGCCCTCTCTGACAGCGTGCTGGCCATCGGTTCTTCCCCTCTTATGCAGCTGATGTTACTGTGCTCGTTTTCTCCTTAGCTGACTGACAGTTTGGGTTTGTTTTTGTTACTCAGGAACAGGAGATGTGACTGACATTGGCCTGGGGAAGGGGCGATATTACAGTGTCAACGTACCTCTCCAGGATGGCATTCGGGATGAGAAATATTACCAGATCTGCGAGACGTGAGATCCATTTTCTGTTTGTTTGAACGGAGCATTTTGGAGAACAAAACCGGGGCAGGTTTTTAATAATAAGCTTTTTGTGACTTACGTTTTGGCCCCGTATGGTGTCAGTTTAAAGACATGGGGCTGTCTTCACTACTGAGCTCACCTTGTAGCTACAGAAGCACCCAACAGCAATGGCATCCACAAGCACCCCGTTCTACGGGCTGTGTATCTGAGGGGCCAAGCGGTGCAATTTGAATCAAGCACACTGGGGCAATATCTAGTCTTAGAGTAAGTGCCGTGGGCTCTCTAGTGTCCATACAGAGAGGGACGTGGTTATGGGGGTTTGCAAAGCGTATCACGTGCACAGCTCCATTGAACTGATCTATCCAAGAAGGACTGAGCCCTCTTTGCTGGAATTGGAATGCTGGGTTCTAAGGAGTCGAATGCTGCCCCTTCCCAGGTGCATGGCACAAACCACTGAATCAGTCTGTCTAGCTAGCAGGGAAATCCGGGGCCTGCTCTTGTGTAAAGGCGATTAACCTGAGGCAGTTGTGTGTCAGGCTAGCGCTAGTGCTTGTGAAAGTCAAGAGTTGCACCAGTTGCTAGCTCAAGACACACAATCAGCAGTCCTTGTTCAAGCTTCCCAAACCAGCCCTGTCAATACATGTCTGTCCAGACCTATGAATGACAGGACCTCCCCCACCACCTCCATTATTCCAGTCGGGGATCACTCCTGAGCATGCGGAGTCAGTGTACA
>JANRFK010001158.1:43543686-43556042 GCA_030068395.1 Apalone spinifera | reverse complement strand
TCAGGCCCTGGTGACTTGCAGTCATCTAACTTTTCTAGGTGATTTTTCATTTGTTCTTTTTTTTATTTTACCTTCTAAAACTACCCCCTTCCTACTAGCATTCCCTATGTTAGGCATTCCTACAGACTTCTCGGTGAAGACCGAAACAAAGAAGTCATTGAACATCTCTGCCATTTCCAAGTTTCCCGTTACTGTTTCTCCCTCCTCACTGACCTGTGGGCCTACCCTCTCCTTGGTCTTCCTCTTGCTTCTAATGTATTTAGAATGGCATTTGTATAATTGGCCCTTGTGTAGGGCAGCTCTGAACCCAGTTAAATGTAATGGTTAGTAATCGCTGCAGTGTGGAGCGGAGGCCGAGGCATGACCTTTGATCTTTTACAAGTCTGACAGGTCTTTAAAATAGTGTAGCTAAAGGCTGCCAGAGACCAGCAAAGCTGAGTGGAAGGAGGCAGAGGGATAGGGAGAGGTGGGGCTTGGGCTGGAGTGCGGTTGCCCAGTCTGTTCCCTAGGTTGAAGATGGTGCAGGATTAGGGTTGGGTGCCAGGGACAGCTTAGTTTTCAGGGCTTTCCCTGTCCCGCATCCCAAGATGCACAAGCTTCTTCCCCGAGACCCAATCAGTGTGCCTCGCCCGGCACTAGGGAGACGGGTCCTGGAGGTGAGAAGAAAGCCCATTCTCCGCGTGGTCCCTTTTGTCTTGGTGCCAGGAAAGACTGAGACTGCCAGGAAAACGTATTTGTGGTGAGGATGTTCTGTGATGGTCAGCTGCCTGCCCCCAGAGGCGTCCCATAGGGCCTGTTGAACAGCGTTCAGACCCTCCGCAGACGGGCTGCTGCCACCCCACACCGCTGCCTCTTTATCAGGCAGCACCGGGAGCCAGGCAGCCAGTCCGCGAGGGGAGCTGGTTTTTCAACGGGCTCCCCTTGTGGACCAGCTCCCGCCTGGCCCCTCGCGCTGCTGTGGCAGGGGGCTTGTTGGGAGCGAGGCCAGCGCACACTGGCTGCCAGCCCTGCCCGTGGACTATAGACTAACCAATCAGAATTCATGAGGGTACGCGACTGTTCAGTTAACCGCTATTTAGCGTCCCAAGGTCAGATGGCGATCAGGTTCAGCTACGGGAGAGGAATGGGAGAGGCAGAGCCAGCCCGTGAGGTTGGGTGCTGCGGCTGCTGGGAGGAGAGTGGGGGGCGATGGTTGGGGGCTCGGGGCGCTGTCCCAGGAAGGTTGGGGACAATTCCGTCGCTCGTTTTTCCGCGGTCAAGGTAAATGCTGGAAGAGGAGCCCAGGCATTGGGATCTCTTCCAAACGTTTCAGAACCACAAAGCGTGCTGAGATTCAGCCGTGGCTAGCCAGGAGAAGGTCTGAACGCCTCCAGCCCTTCCTGGGTCTGCCGCATCCCTGCTGATGGCATTCTGGTTTCCATTCAGCTTTCACTCGAGACACTGGAGAGGTTCCCCCCCCAAACCCACCCTCCCTTCCCGGCTGCACTCCCCATTCTTCTGCCCTTTCTGTATGTAACAAAGGGGCACTTATCCTCGGCCACGTCCGTGCTGGGAGTGAATTTAGAGCTGCTGAAAGATGCTGGCCTGAGAGCCCTGGGACGGAGGCCTCTCTAGACGCGCCGCCAGGCCATGCTCCTCTGATGGGCTGTAATCGCAGGTAGCTGACCCCAGCTTGGCCGGGCCGGGCCGCTCCCTGAGCTTGTCACCCTTGGCACGGTGCTGGACTGGCAGATTCTTCACGCTCCGGCCCCTGGAAGGGGCGCCTGCTGTGTGCTTCCTGCTTGAAGTTGCTGCATGCTGCAAGCTGCCCGGCAGAAGATCCGAGTGTGCTCGGGACAGTGCGTGTGCAGAAGCAGTGCCTGCATGGCCCCCCAGCACGGAGCGAACTGGCCCCAGGGAGACGAGCCCTCGCCGAGGAGGGAAGTAGTGCTTTCACTCGGGCCTTGGGCCTGCAGGCCCTGTGCAGCTACTTGGACTTTCAGTGTGTCACAGCGAGGAGCCCTGGGGCACCTTAGGGACTAGCAGATGTATTCGGGCACCAGCTTGCCTGGGAAAAGCCACGTGATGGGGTGCAGCTGACACAGTGGTTTTCCCCCACGGAAGCTTCTGCTCAAATGGGCTAGTCTCCATGGTGCCACCGGGCTCCTTGTGTTTGCAGCCACACACTAACACAGCCACCTGCTGAGACTTGCCCACGTGTGCAAAGTTCCCTCTGCACGCACGCGTTAGTGCAGTCGAGGCTGGAGTTCTGCCGATGCTTGATACGCCCGCTGAACAGCATGTAAATGTGAGGTGGTTGTCAGGAAGGAGTCTTCCCCAAAACCAGCTTTCTAGTTTGGCACATGGGTTCCAGGGAGATCTGGGTATAGTTTTCTCTCTCTTTGCTGAAGCGGAAGCAATTTCTTCCCACGGGGTGATCTGTGGACCACAGTTTTGGAGCCGCTGGCTGGGTCTTTGTTGGTATATCTGGTACTGCAGAATCCCCGCCCCGCCCCTTTCTTTACTGGCTGTAGGCTCTGTTAGTGTACCATGGGACTGAGAGCCGAGTCCAGGCCTGACCAGAGAGTTGTTCTGGGAAACAGGAAAGTCCTTCTCTGCTCAGACTGCAAACCCTGGCCAGTGGTGGGAAAGGCCGAGTAAAGGGGTGCTTTAGCTGTCTCTGGCCCTGTGGGGAACTCCGCTTTGGTTTATTGCCTGCAGTGTGCTGAAGGAGGTGTACACGGCGTTCAACCCGGAAGCAGTAGTCCTCCAGCTGGGCGCAGATACGATCGCTGGGGACCCCATGTGCTCATTCAACATGACTCCAGTGGGGATTGGCAAGTGTCTGAAGTACGTTCTCCAGTGGCAGCTGGCGACTCTCATCCTGGGCGGGGGTAAGTGCACCGTAGGCTCATGCTGCTCGCCGCGTAGTAGGCTGCCCGAGCTGCTCTTGGAAAGTGAGCCCCTTTGCTCCTGGGAGTGGCGGTGGCTGAGAAGGGCAGCTGAAGGGCCGGAGCCTGCACGGCTGCAGAGCGCACTGAGGCACTGGGGTACGCTGAGTACACAGGCTTCCCCTCCTTGGGGCCCGCAGGTCCCAGTCTCGGCCCCTAGCTCCCAGACCCTGGGTTAAAGGTTACTTGGCTCCTCCAGAGATCAGAGCTGGTAACCCCAGTGACCTCTGACCCTGTCTGCTCAATGGCTGCTTTGAGCCCCAGCTCTTGTGATCTGCGCGGCAGGGCTTCTCTTGAAAGGCAGGCGCTCTGCTCCCTGGCCTCGACTGGCGCCTTCGGCGGCAGGCTGCTCTCAGGGCACTGGTGGCATTCCCGGTAAACCAGAGGTTTGGTTGCGGTGGAAGCCCCTTGCGTGCTTGGCCTGTAGCGCATTCTGCCACTCAGCGTCACTAGCTGCTTGTCCGCTGGTGGCAACAAGCAATTCTGTGCCAGCGCTGTCCCAGGGGATCTCCTCGGCTTCCTCTGGCAGATGCCCACAGCGTCGGTGGTCTGAGTGGCAGCTGCCGTTGGGGGGCTAGCGTTCTCCTCTAGCAGCATGGTCAAGAGAGGGCCTAAAAATTGCCGTCGCTGCCGCCAGTTGCTGGGTGGCTGTCGCGTGTTCCGACGGGCTGGGAGAGTGAGGAGAGGCCCGGAGGAGGGTGTTCAGCTGCCACTTGTCAAGAAGTGAGGAACAGTAGCCACTGTCTGAGGGAAAATAGCAGAACTGCGTTCCCCCGATGACTCTGTTCCAGCCGTGGCGATGGCCGTCGGGGTTGCAGGGGGGCAGAGTGTGTGAATCGGTTTCACTCTTCCAAAGTGGAGTTTGGATTGTTACTCGTCACTCTTGGAAAGACCTCCGGGTGGTGTGAATGGAAGGACGTCGGCAGTGCTGCCCTTGTGACTAGCGGAGCCCCATGTGGGGGGTGTTCATTTGGGGCTGAACCTACTTGGGGTTCTTTCACCGCTTCCATTGCCTCCATGGTTTGATCACCACTTTTAAATAAGAGCATATTCCCCTCTTGCCCTCCCCCCCGGGGCATGCATGCTGAGACGGTGGGGCCAATGGACATTTTACCAGCAATGCTCAGTGGTGTTTATCCTTGACTTCACTGTGGGGTTAGAACTGAGATCCCAAACTGCTGTACCGGATTAGTCGGCTCTGCTCCACTCCTGCTAACTCCTTCCTCTGCCTCCCCAGCATGCCGCCTTGGCCTGTGGAGTCAAAGGCTTGAGGTATCCCTGGGAGCCGAAGCTGGAGCAGTAGATGATATTGCATGCGCAATTGCTGAGATGACCTCTGGGTTCAATTTTGCAAGTCTGCCTTAGATCAGGTGGCTTACTGCTTTAGCTAAGCATGTGCATTCAACAGGTAAAAATACCACTACGGTGCTCGACCCGAGAAGAGTAACCAAAAAGCCTCGTTCGTCTGCATGGCAGATCTCAAGTCCCTTGCGCCTCACAATGCATTCCTTTCATTAAAACGGTCTCTCTCGTTCTCTCCCCTTCCCCGTCCGAATTTCCCAATTCTTGGTGGAGACAGGAGGCTACAACCTTGCCAACACAGCTCGCTGCTGGACATACTTGACTGGGGTCATCGTGGGGAGAACACTATCCTCCGAGATCCCCGATCACGAGGTAAGGCTCTGACAAACCAGCCCTTCTAGCGCGAGAGCTGAGTCATTCCACCTAATCAAAACGGCCTCCTTGCCACTCAGTCCGCTTTTGCTGAGAGACGCTCCTGTAACAATGACACACTGTCCCAGTAGCACAGTGGGCTCTTGTTCCCAGAACCCGAGACCAGCTGCGTCTTTTTACAGGGCTCTCAGAAGCCAGGCAGTTTGAGAGGGGTTCACCTGGTTGCACAAAGAGCTCTTTGGGACGTGCACATATTTTCACCAGAAAAAAGCAAGCCCCCTCTCTAGTTAAATTGCGCCCTGTTTTCCCCAGATTTCTAGAAAGTTCCAGAGGCAACGTCCAAACGGCGCCAACAGCTGCTTTCCCCAGGGTCAGAAGGCAGGTGCTGGTCTTTCAGCACAAGCAAGGTGTTGCGCGGGGCTAGGAGAAGCGTGGAGCAATGCTGGCTAGGGACACATTTGCACCTTCCAGTACGTGCTTCAGTGCTCTTCCATCCCCCACCAAGGTCCTGTGCTAGCAGCCCTGCCGGGCCAAAGCGGAGGGCTCAGCCGTCTCGGACGTCGGGAGTGGCTCTCTCCGGAGGCGCCTGGATTTCAGAGTCGAGCTCGCCAGCGAGGGTCAGCGATTGTAAGGTGCAAGAGGCCTGTGTAAATGGGAACCTCTGGCCATAGCTGGCGAGCATGTGAGTGACCCTCGCGTCTATGTGGCGAGTGAGTGAGGTGCCGGTTCAGAATCAGCAGGTATCCGTCATTCCCTTGGGAGTCTGGGTGCTCCTGGGGTTAGTGCAGCTGGAGGATGGTGCCATGCAGAGACCAGCATTGCTTGGGCCCCGAGCCATCTGCCTTTTGCCTCTGGGGAATGGGTTTGGCTAGGGGCAGCTTTACTGGCAGAGCTGGGCTTGCTCTGAGATTGGCCAGCAGCTTCCTGGGGCCTTGCAGCGCCTGCGCGCTCCAGGGGTTGCAGTGGATGCTCGGTGAGCTGTCTTGAGTGCATGTTCGCAGACAGCCATGCGCTTGGGGGTGGCCCCAGAGCCAATGGCTGGAGGGGCCTGGGACCCGGTGAGGGGAGGCATTGCACCGGCTGCCCTGCAGAAATCCCCATTCCTTTTGTCGAGCCATCAGCAAGGGTTAAGCAGATGCTCTGCAGCCAGTTCTGTGATCTTAGTGCCCGGCTGTCGGGCCATGAAGGAGAGTACCAACGGCATCACTGCCTGTAGTGTAGTGTGGGCATCAGCTGGTTCAGCCAGCAAAACAGCTGTGGAGGGACGGAGGAGGTGTAGGAGCTGTGTCTTTGTAAGCTGCGTTTCCAAACCCAAGCGCCTAGGAATGGTTGTCCTGGGAAGGCACACTCATCCTTCTGGTCTGCTAGCCCAGCTGCCGTCTCCAGACTCCTGCCTGCTTGCGTGCTGTGCCCCAGGCTCGGCTTTTCTCCTTCGTGCTTCCTCCCGCTGTGTGTGTGTCATGCGGTGCCTGGTGTCTGGAACAGCCTCTCCTACCAGGCATCAAATGGCCTCCCCTCTGCTTAAAGCCCCTTGGATCACCTAGGCTGACCCATGCCTTTGCTTTGCACCATTTCTACTGGAAAGTGCTCAGGGCAAGCAGCGTGACGCTGATGCCTTATTTAAATGCCAGATGAATTGCTGAAAAGTAGCGGGTGGAGCTGTAGGCCCTAGGCAAAGAGCATCGAGGGAAAGGAACTGCAGTTCAGCGCCCCCTCCGTCTGTCTGTCTGCGCACGTGTCTCAGCATCGTGGCGCCAGCCGAGTCTCAGTTATTTGGATGTTTAAATGGCCTTTTAAACTCTTTTGGCAAAGTCCCTCCGAAGAAGCTGCAAGAGCAAACGGAGCCCTGGCATTGCTCAGATCTTGGCTAGGCGACGGAACCGCTCTGGAGAGCTGGTCCGTTGTCTGCATGCACAGCCAGGGCTCCTGCTGAATGCCTGCAGTGGTCCAGATAAAGACGGCGAGCAGCCAAGTGACACAGCTATTTAGGGTAATTGAGACAGAGACGGGTGAGGAGCTGCAGAGGGACCCAGTGCACTTGTCAGCAGTGAATGTCAGCTACCGCAGTGGTGGGCAGTGGCCAGGGCCGACGGTTCCTTGCTACGTGTTGCCGGAAGCACAGCACGCAGGAGGAGGGCGGGGCAACGCCAGTTCCCACCGGCCTCTGAAATGCCATGGGCGGGATGGTCGTGCCAGGACTGGTGCGCTGGCCATGTGCTTCTAAAGGAAAAAGCGCTAAGCCCCTCATTCCAGGGTGCCCCGCATCCCATCATGCTCTCGCCCCTTCTTCCTTGGCTTGCACTGGGAGGAGTAGCTCATTCTTCCCTCGTGCGCTGCAGGCCAACTCTACCTCCCTGCAAGAGAGACGGTTGCATGCCGCCTCCCCTCCAAGCCAACAGGCGCTGGCAGGCCTCCAGGAAGTGGCTGTGCAGTGTTTCCAGCCCTCCGCCAGGGCAGCCACCTGTCAGTGAGAGGAGGAGCAGTCGGCAGGTCCCGTGACGGAGGGAAATGAATAGCCAGTGGAGCTGTGGGAAGAGTGGTTTGCAGGCGTTCGGCTGGATGGAGCAACCTCCGCTCAGCACATGGGCAAGGGGCTGTTGAGGCAGGTGCAGCTGGCCAGCATGCTGCACAAGCAGAGAGGGGTCACTTGGGCCCGGCCCCTTCTGCCCGCTGGACGGAGCGGATGCAGAGTCCTGGCGTGGGCAGTCAAGGTGCCATTCCCTCCACCTTCTGTAGCAGCCCTTGTCCCGGCCTGGTTCGTTTCCCAGCTCTAGGCTCTGCCTTTTCCCATTGTGAGGAAGAGCTGCTTCGGGGGGGGCTAGGCACTGGCAAGACGCCCACCCCAAGGTTGGCGAGAGTTCGGTTTGATGGTTTTTCCTTCCTACAGCTGTTCTGCTTTTCCGTCTCCTGGTACCAGCCAGCAATGACCCAGGGCCGGGATCCCAGCCTCCCCTCACAACAGTCCCATCCTAACAGCAGCAGGAAGCACTGGCAGATTCGTGAACCTTCCAGCCCAGTCTGGAGAGTTGGCGTTGGGTGCTCCTCTGAACCAGCCTGCAGCGGGGGCGTGGCTGCAGGCTTTAGCATGCTGTGCTCTGGCCTCATCTGCCTAACCCTTTGTACCGCAGGAGCCTTTCACCCCCAGATGGCCCCTGCAAGCCGGGAGGCAGGGTGGGGCTGCCACGTGGTACTGCTCTGAGAACAGACAGTTTGTTCTCCCGGGCTGGGATCTGGCCCCCACTGCCAGCCCTGACAAGAGGAAGCAAGTCAGAGCCTGGGTTCGTAAGGTGATAGAAGCCAATTTGGCCCATTAGCAGTAATCTCTCCTTGGAGGCTCGGGAACGGGGCCAGGTGGTGTTGGTAGGGCTGACGTGCGGGCCAAGGAACAAGAACAGGGCATGTTGGCTCCTGTCGATTAGCTAATCAAACATGGTCTGATGTGCAGCCCAGCGTGCATTTCTAGATAGCGCCCCCAGCTGTGAATGGCAGGCAGAGCAACGGCCCAGGCTTGCATGTCTGGGGACCCCCTTTGGTTAAAGGGAGCAAGTGTGTAGTGCGAGACACCCCCAGCACTCTGTTTGCCTGGTTCTTCGTGGTGGGACTTCAGCAGCACTGGGGCCCCTTTGGCGCAAGGGCAGGGCAGCTTGGATTTGGGCCTGGAAGGGTTAATGGTGCCCGGTCACGTGTCGCCCATGGTCATTGTGTTGCTGTTTGGAGCTGGGCAAAGCCAGCCACGCCCATCCCACAAGCTATTAACTGGCCCCAGCTGGAGGGGCTGGCGCCTGCTCTAGTCTTCCAGGCAGCGGCGCGGGCTGCGTTTCCCCCGCTGAGCCGAGTGGCCTGCTGGCTCGGCTCAGCTGGGAGCGTTGCCTGAAGCTCCTCAGGTTGGATCTGAGGCCGGCTCTGCGCCGTGTGTTGGAGCTCCCTGGGCACCGTGTGTGTGTGTAACTGTGCTCTCCCATGCCTCCCCCTGAATCCAGACAGCACTCCCACTGCAGCCTGGCATGGAGCGCATGGCCAGGGCGACACTGCAGGGCGCTCGGCCCAGACGGGGCGTCTCCTTCGCACACTCGCCTTTCCGCCACCAGCCACACGACTTTACTCTTACTAGCAGGTTTCCCCGCTGCCGCTCGGCCCTTAACTCCATTCATTGGGGCTGGAAAGTACCGTGAAACTGACCAGGCTTCCTGTGAACCGCTGCTCTGGGGTGGGGCTGCCCCAGGGAGGGGACGACCCAGCCCCCTCTCACTGCAGCAGCTTGGGGCCGGGTGAGAGGCGCCTCTCCATGGCTGCTGCAGTTCCAGCAGACACTGCTGGGGGAGGGGGACAGGTCCACGATCGTCTGCCCCCCGCGCTCCCCAGCCAGAGTGAGCAAAGCAGCAAACTGGGCCCTTTCCAAAGGGACAGCCAGCCACCTCCCCATAGGAATCTGAGGGGAGGAGCTTCAGCCCCTCCCACGAGTACCTGAATGTGGGGCTGGGGAAGTCCAGCAGGAGGGAAGGTGCTCTCTCAGCCAGCTCCTCACACCTGCCTGTGTCTGGTTTTGAGAGTAGCAGTCCCATTGTCCTGGCACAGCCAACCCCGGCCTTGCTTGAAGTTACAGTAAGAGGAAGCTTCCTTCTGAATGCGGTTCCAGCTCCTACTATGCAGGAGTTCTTAACAGGCAGACACGGTCTCCCAACTACAGAGCAGCTGGGCATGCGCTGCAGTGCGGGGCTGAAAGGCCCTTCACCCGGGTACTGCCAGAGCGGGGCTGGCTTTGGTGTGCGCAGGTCCCAGGCTTTACAGAGGACGGTCCCTGAAAGGGGCATTGCCCCTGCTGGGTTCAGACGCAGCAGCTAGGGAAGGGAGATTCCCCTTTATATGCAGGTTTACTTCCCCGAAGAGACGCAGGGGAATGGGGGGTGGCCAGGACTTCTCCAGGCAGGGTCACATGTGCAGATGGCTTCATGCCCGGAAGTCCTGCTGAGCTGTCAGCCCGTACCACCCTCACTCCCCTCTGCTTGCGGGGTGGGAGAACTGAACCTGTTAAAGGGATTCTCCCTCCCCAAGCTGTGCACAGGAAGGGGACTGGCTTAGCAAACTCTGGATCTGGATCCCCAGCAAGCTAGTGATTCCCCTTCCCGGCTTTGCTGCCCCGCAGTAGTAGCTGGTAGATTGGTTTGTGCCCCGGGAGATCGGAGAGAGCAAATCTGCATCGTGGAGGGTTTGACTGTTCCCAAGCGCGGAGGGGGCGAAGCAATGTCATCCTCCTCATTCGGGTCGTTTTCCCCGTCAATCCCAGAAGCCCTCACCACCTCACTCCAGTCTTGCGCTCTGCCGGGTGTCTACAATTATTGTGCATTTTCTTGCTGTGATGGGTTCCTCTGTGGCTAGCCTGGGGCCACAAGACCTGGGCTCTTTTCCCAGCTCTGCCACTGACCTGTTGGATGTCTTTAGACCAGTCATGCTCCCTCCCATGCTGTATATCTTGTTGACCTGGATCATTAGCTCTCGTGCTCCTACTGTGCGTCACATATGGGGCCCTGATCTCAGTGGGGCTGCCAGGTGCTACTGCAGTCGAAATAATCTGTCATCCAAGATAGTTCCTGTCCCATTGCTCCTTGGGTCTGACATCATCTTTCCCCTTTGTGTGCTACAAGCTTCTTCACAGCTGATTCAGGCTCCGCCATGACAATTGTCTTCTCACTGCAGGCACAAGGATGTAGCGGCTTGGGTTACCTGTCAGTCGCTTAAGTAATCCTGGGGGGGGGGGGATCCCCTCGTGTCATGAACTTTGTAATGTCTCCTGGGAGTTGTCTGCTTTCATGCTGCTACATCCCGACTGTCCCGAGCGTGTGTGCACCTGGTGATCTTTGTGCAGGCTGCCTGCATTGTCCATGAGGGACAGGTGAATTGGTGAAACAGATCTACAAAACACACCAGGCTGGTGGGAAGTGGCCTGGGTCTAACGGAAACGTCAGCTGAACCTTTGCCACCGCTCTGAGATAACCGCGTGTGCTTTCTCTGCCTGCGTGTCTGTGTGCAGAGCTGCTGACAGTTTGTCGGCTCCTGGCAAGGAACTGCTATTGATTTAATAGCTTGTCAAGACCTCACACAGAAACAAGGGCTGGCACTTCCTGGTTCCATATTTTCTTTGCTTTAAATAGGAACTCCTGTTCTGATGACCTGAAAGCTGGCAGTCAAGCTGGGCTGTGTTTTGAGAGCAGCACAGAGCAGGTTGAATGTACTCCCGGCCACTTTCCTGCTATCCAAACCCAGGCTCTGCCCCCTTCCAAGGGAACCAGTTATGAGTTCATAGCCTGGGGCAGAGCATTTGCTGAAGCATGTTGCCCCGAGGCAGTTGAAAGTGGAACAGCCCAGTAGGTACCAGGCCCCGTAACCCAGGGAGCCCCGCTCATTCAGAGGCTAGTGTCAAATTCCGCTTCCCCTGGATCAGCAGTGTGGCTGAGGCGTGTGCTCCGCAGTGCTTTCCTCAGGAGGCTCTGGAAGGAGCTCAGCTGGTTTTGAAGAAAGGCTTGAAAAATGTCACTGCCAAAGACTCCGACCGGAAGGCAGAGAAGCACTCCACACTCATCTCTTGGTGTGGGGGGCCCGCCGGTAAGTGCAGGGCTGCATGCGCCCCTGTCTGCTGTGGGAGACCAAGGAGAAAGTCTAGCCTTCCATGCAGTGACTGCAGATCTTTGGCTGGGTCCGTGTCTTGCTCTTGCATTTGGCCTCCTTCCTTTCAGGAGCACTGCCGTTCCTGCCCCTTTCTGTCTCTCCACCTCCCACCCGCCTTTCACTGCTCCTGGCTTTCTCCCCTCTCCACTCCCTTTCTGGCAGCAGCCGTGACTTCCGCCTCCCCGGCTTCTCTCCCATGCCCTGCGTCCCCATCTTGGCCAGTCGTGGCTACTGTCAGCGGAGAGTCAAAGGCTTGACTTGCCCACGTTGCTTTCTGCTCTTGGGGATTTCTACAAACGTTTGTACTGATCCTTCTGAACAATTGGGTTCTAGCATCAAAGGGGGGAGGGGTTGGGTGTTCCCCCGGGGATATATGAATGTGAGGCACAATGGAGGCATCTGGTTTTGTCATTCTTGGAGCACAAAGTTGCCTTCTCTGAACTCTGTCTTTGTTCTGCCAAGAGAAACCAAACGAGTCTTTGATGCCTTGAAACCTCCCTTGGCTGTTGTCCAGCCTGCCAGGGATTGATTCCAAGATGGCGGCTCTGTCTGGGCTGTTTGTAGCCGTTTTAGAAACCGTAAGTCTCATAAAATCCCCCCCTCAGAAAGAATCAAAGCTGGCCCTTTGGTTTTTGGGGTAGGGGTGTCTTCCCATGCTTGGCCTCTGTAGCCCGTCAGAAATAAGTAAATACCCAGGAGTCATTTGCTGCATGTTTAATTGAGGAGTTTTAAGAGTCTCACATTTTGTTGTAAAATAGAAAATGTCAGTACAGTTGAGAATTCACATGTTCTGAATCCACATAGAGTGCTTGGGACTGGCTGCACACGCAGCCACTTGCAGGATTGGGATTCTGCTTTTTAAATACAACACACCTGAATTATTTCAGTAAACAGCAAGAGATACCTGAGAACGTAATGGCAGAAACCTGTATTCATTGGGATTTAGTTGTATGAAATTAAAGTCTGGAAATGAAAAAGTTGAGGCTCTGACACCAATACTATCCTGATTGTTGTCCATAACTTCTTTGTATGGGCATGTCAGGCTGGCGGTCGGTTTCTAGCGGAGTGCCCCAAGGATCGGTTCTAGGA
>JANRFK010001158.1:43520849-43531271 GCA_030068395.1 Apalone spinifera | reverse complement strand
GGGGGGGCGCCGCGCCAGGTCCTGAGCCGCCTCTTTCCTCCCCAGGCTCGCGGTCCCAAGAAGCACCTGAAGCGCGTCGCGGCGCCCAAGCACTGGATGCTGGACAAGCTGACGGGAGTGTTCGTAAGTGCCCCGGGCAGCGCCCTTCAGCCGGGTCCGGCCCCTGCCCGCTCGTGGCAAATGGGGGAAAACTCTCCCGGCTGGGGCCCTCTTGGTTAACGTGGCGCGGGTCCGGGAGGGCTGGGGTGGGAAGCCCATTTCCTTTGACATGTATTAGTACGATTCGGCTGGCTTGTCACAGGAGAGCTCAACACTTGCATCCCCTTAACTCCAAATCTGAATGTAAGTGCAGCATTGGGCTTCTCGGCCCGCTGTAACTTTACTGGGTTTCATTCCCGTTTGAAAATTGCATGTCCGACTGGTTTGGGGCAGACTGGCCTGGCTCGTTTCCCTGTTAGCTTGTGGTTTGCCCCCAAGCGTAGATTAAGGTGCATGTTTAGCCCTAATTGAACCGAAATGCGTGCACTTACTTTGGAAGTTTGAGTCTTGTGATGTGAAAAGTAGGATGATTAGGGTGTATAGGTACAAAACTGAATAGACAGTGTAACATTTCAAACCTGTATCAAATTCAATTCCAAACATCTTTACACTTTCAACTCCTATTCCTCCCCTTCTGCCAACAGCGTGAGAAAATAGATGGGTCATGCTTTCTGCCCAAGAGGCTAGAGAGTTGATATTGGTGTCCAGTCTGCTCATTGAGAACTCCATGCCCTTAGTCACCAAAGGTTTACACCCAGGCACTGTTGTTGAGTGTGCTTCTACTGCTGCTGTCTACGGCATATAAGGAGCAAGGTTGTCTGTGAGCCAATGGGATCCAGACTGCGTGAAGTTGTGAAGAAGTCATAAGTCTAACCCAGTATTTATTGAGCACTTGCTGTTTCTGTTTTGGAAGATGAGTGTTGCTATGTGCTGATGTGATAGCAGTTGGCATAGACTACTTTTTTCTTCTTGTAGGCTCCTCGTCCATCTACAGGTCCCCACAAACTGAGGGAATGCCTTCCACTCATCATCTTCCTTAGGAACAGGCTCAAGTATGCCCTGACAGGAGATGAAGTCAAGAAGATCTGCATGCAGCGGTTCATCAAGATTGACGGCAAAGTCCGCACTGACATCACCTATCCTGCTGGCTTCATGGGTGCGTGGAGACGACTCTTGGGAGATGTAGTGAGGGTGGGGGAAATGCTTCTTTTAAGGAGCTGTTGCATTGCCAAGAGTCTTCCGATCAAAGCCAGTGTTTGATCTTGATGGTTGTCCAGCTGGGTGCTGTGCAACGTGGGCTGTGTTGGTTAATGTTTTAAGTGCGCGTGTAACCAGAGGCCACAATTGGCCAAACGTGGCATTCGGTGACGCACTGACACGCTTGCTCCAGATTCTGATGTTGAAGGTAGTTTCTGTGACCCTCAACTGATTAAATTGAAGAGCGCATCTGGCTGAGTCTTCAGAGCTGTTGGCTTGTGTTCCTAGTTGAACAAATTGTATAAAACTACCCTTCTCTGAGCATCCTTGGGCTGAAACGCTGATTTACGCATAGAACCCTTATCCCGGGAACATTTGCTGTAGCTACTTGGCAGTTTGGTCAAACAGAAAATAAATGAAGTCCACTTAAAGCTCCATGCTGAGCTGCTCTGCATGCTTCTGCTCCTCTTCCCCGCCCTTCCCCCCCACAGCTGGGATAATGGCAATGCGTAGAGCTGCTCCTCTCATAGCACGGGGGTGGGGAGGGGCTGTGCCAGGGAGCACAGACCCCACAACACCCTCCCTGGCCTGCCTCTCATGGTTGTTTTTTAAACCAGATGTCATCAGTATCGAGAAGACTGGTGAGCACTTCCGTTTGGTATATGACACCAAGGGTCGTTTTGCCGTTCACCGCATCACAGCTGAAGAGGCCAAGGTGAGTCTGCTCTGGCAGGGCTTGGTGATGTTTCATTAGCATTTGAACCTGATGGCTGTGTTTTGCTGCAGGTATCAAACTGCCAAGTGTGAGTCTAAGTTGGTGTCAGCCCTGCTGCCTTGAGACTTGCGCTGTGTCTACGCTGGAAAGGTTTGGCGATCGGTGTCGCAAAGCCGTCAAAAGTGAAAACTGGTCAGACCAGTTTTTCCGCCTCTCATTGTCGACTTTTTATGGCCACATTGCTAGCGCCCTGTCGACAGAGCAAAGCATCTGCCGTGCAGTGTTGTGGGAAGGCAGAGCTGCCTGTGAGCTCTCCAGCTGAGGGATGTCAAAGCAGCACAGCGTCTCTCCAGCCCTCTTCCAGCAGCAACCTGCCTGCTGCTGTGTTCCTGGTGCAGGGCAGTACAGAAGCTCTCCAGTGATTTGTTCTTTGAAGCAGCTCTCTCAGCAATCCATGCCTACAGGGCAGCAACGATCACACAACACTGAGCACAGCTATCAGGGCAGGCATTGTGGGATTCTGGTGGAATCTCTTGCAACTACTGGAAGTTTTGTTGCCAAGACTGGGTGTTTTTCCTGACTAAAGTCGCAGTGTAAACGCTCTTACTGTTTTGTCACCAGAAAGCAGTTTTTGGTCGCAAAATGTGCCAGCGTAGACAGGCCCTTTATCTGGGTCATTCAGTCTACCAGGTGCAATGTCCCTAGAGTTCAAGGGGAGGAAGTGGAGAGGACTTGCATAGTCTCCGGGCGCAGAAGGATGTAGCTAGCTGTCCAGTATGCGGAGGTCCGAGGAGTCGTCTGTTGTGGTGTTACCCATGCTGTAAACCAGTGGTCCCCAACGTGGTGCCAGTGGGCGCCATGGCGCCCACTGGGGCATTTATGTGCACCTACCTAGTGACCGGGCCGGCCCAAGCCATTCTTGTGCCCTGGACCCTGAGCGCCCGAAGCATGCACGGCCCCCGCCCCGGGTGAATGGCAGCCCCAAAAGGTTGGGGACCTCTGCTGTAAACCCTTTTTTTGGAGCCTTTGAATAGGGGTGGATGTGCAGCTCTTCATTGGGGTGTCTACAAAGAGCTTGAAGTAACACAACATAAAAATGGTCAAAATACTCAGCTACAAGATCAGCGGCTATTCCTCGGTTAATTGCTGCACTAAAGAGCTATGGGCAAATGTTCACTCCTGAGTTCTTGGGCAGTGTGCTACTCTCCCTGCACCTGTGGTCAACTAGTCCCTTTTCGGCAGCCCCAAACTGCTGCCTTAGGCCAGGGGTAGCCAATATCTGGGCTGCAGGCCAAATCTGGACCACCAGGTGCTTTTAACTCTTTCCTCTAATCCCAGTGACACTTGTTCGTGTCTTTTTGTTGCCATTTTGGGTTGCGCAGGTCTCTTGGTGGTGGTCCATGAGCAGGAAAGGTCTCTGCTTGGCTCTCAGATCCCAGGGGGAGACGTTAAGGCTGGTAGGTTAGGAGAAAACATTTGATTTGTAAACTCAGGAATTTAGATGAAACAGACAACAGAGTCCCACTGTGCTGCCTTTGGTTGTACTTCTGAGTAGACCCAGGCTGAAATCTCCTTGTGGACACTGCTCCTCCCAGCTTTTGGAGCACTTGGCTTCTCTAGGAAGTAACATTAGAGTAGCATTAAGAGGTGAAGATGAACTTGTTTTGCTGCAAAGCAGGTGGGGGTGGGTATGAACTCAATGCCTGACTGCTCCAATCTCCAGGCTACACTTCAGTCTGATTCTCTCCTGTATGTACACCACAGAGACAGGAAGCAGCCATGCAGGGCACAGAGGTCAAAAAGCCCTTAGACACCCAGAGCTCTGTAGGGTGGGCTACAGCTGGAGACTGACCCCACGTGAAAGGGTTCTGACAACTGCTCTTTGTCATGGGCCACGGTCTTGAGATAAGACTGGAAGCAAAATCTGGAAATCGGTTTCTCTTCTACTTGCCTGCGAGGTTTGCAGCCCCCTTTGTAAGAGGCCTTCAGCTTGCGTTGGGAAGCACCGAACACCGAGCTGAAAAGGCTCAAGTGGCGCGTTAAGTAAGGACTTGGCCTCAAGCTGCGTCCTTGTTGCAGAGCCGGGATGTCAGTGAACGCCTGGTGGAGACGGCAGTTCTCTCCTGACTTGCCCAGGGCCAGCAGCACCCTGGTGGGAGTGCTGGGAAGGGGGGAGTTGCTCTTTTTAACTTCACTCTGGAGTAAATGAGTATTTTGAAAGTCTCTTAGTAGGACGCTGCTCTGAAGTGGAGCTTGGCCTCTGCCCTTGGCACAGGGCTCATGGAGCAGGGCCACAGCTGCAGTGTGGCGGTGACACACTTGAACCTCTTCAGTGCGGTGCCCTTGGGAAATGGGCTGTGCTGGATTTTGGAATTTTCCGGATCATGGGCGTTTGCCATAATGAATGGTGCTGGGGTGCGGGGTCTGGGTGGGCATCCAGACCGGCGCTTGGCTGCACTGCCGCTCCCCCAGCTCTCTGGCAGAACTGATCCCTCCTGTGCCAGAGGCCAAACCATGGGTGTTCCTGGATCCTGGGGGCTGGGGTTATGGAGGTTGAAGTAGACGTCATACGTTGTACCTAGGTCCTGCCCTGTAAGCTGCCATTCTAGCCTGCTTGCATTCATTGCTGTTGGCTTGTGTTCCCAGTACAAGCTGTGCAAGGTGAGGAAGATCTTGGTGGGCACTAAAGGAATCCCTCACCTGGTGACCCATGATGCCCGCACCATCCGCTACCCAGATCCCCTCATCAAGGTGAATGACACGATCCAGATCGACCTTGAGACTGGCAAGATCACAGACTTCATCAAGTTTGACACCGGTACGTTCCTCCAGCTCCTCCCCCCTCGGCTTTCCGAAACAGAGGACCGGGATTTCCCTGTGAAGCTGTGCCCGGGCAGTTTCGCGCGGCTGACGAGTGCAGTGGCGATATTGACTTGCTGGGTCCGAGCACAGTGCCCTACAGCTGCCGGGGATGTGGGTGTGAAAATCGGCACAGCGCTAACACGCGGGCAGCGGTGCCTGGGGGTGTTGCTTTGCCATGTGGGACTAAAATCGGCATCTCCCTTAGGCCAACTCTTGCCTCTCGCCTGCGAGCATTTGATTCTAGGCATGGGATGGCACAGGAGTGGGAGGAAAGTTTCGCTGCCCCTGCCCTGTCGTGCTCAAGAGAGACGCTCCCCCAGGATACAGTTGAGGCAGGCTGGTGCTGTTTCAGAGGCGGCACCCCTCCAGCAGGCCTGCACGCTCAGGCTGCAGCGGCGCAGGAACAGTGCAGCTCACGCCAGCACGTAGGTTGGTCTGGCTGCCTGGCACAGGAGCGTGGATCCGGCTCTCAGAATAACGTAATGTGATGGCCTCAGCCAGGGCCAGATCTTACGTTCTATTTGCCAGAAGGGTCTTCTCCCCTCGGGTGCTCTGCTAGTCCTGCAAGGAGAGGACGTGGTTCTCCAGTCCTCATGAAGGAGGAGGTGCCCTGGGGGGAGAATGTACTGGCTGTGGACTGTCCTCCCCCAAACGAGGCAGCCCAACATCTCCTCTTCTCTTGCCCAACTCAGAAGGGGTGCCATGTGCTGGGGTGTGATCCCCGCTGCAAAGCCAAATTAATCTCTTGCCCGAGTGATGCATTTGTGCTTTGTTGTGGAGGGGCTGGCCGTAACCTGTTCCCATAACACCTTGTGCCATGCTAAGGCAGGGACAGATCCAAGAGTGGGGTGCAGCTTTCTGTAAATTCTGCAAAAAGTGTGGCTTGTGTTTGATGTGTCACGTCTCAGCTTCAGTATTGCTCCATGCAGGAGCTTAAAGAAATTCCTGAGCTTTTTAATTGACTTTGTGGATCATCACTTCCAGCAGGACCGTACTGAGGCGATTGGGGAGAACCCTGGGTCATAGCTAGGGCCCTACCAAATTCACAGTTCACTTGTGTCAATTTCACAGTCGTGGGATTTTAAAAATTGTAAATTTGATAATTTCAGCTATTTAAGTCTGCAAGTTCACGGTGTTGTAATTGTAGGAATCCTGCTCCAAAGGAGTGTGTGGGGAGGGGGGGTGGGGGGTTGCACGGTTATTGTAGGGAGAGTTGTGGTTCTACTGCCCATCCTTTTATGCTGCTGCTGGCCAGGAGCCCATGCTGAAGCGCTTTTGTCCGACTGGTGGTGTTTCTGCATGGCCTCTGCCAGGGTATGACCGTACCGCAGCAGCAGAGCAGGCAGCTGGAGCCTCATCTCTAGCAGTGGGCCACACGTGGTACAAATGATGATGCACATGGTCATAAAGAGATTGGAATTGAGATTCACAGACTGGCTAACAGCCCTTCCTTCCGCATAGGTAACCTGTGTATGGTGACTGGAGGTGCTAACTTGGGCCGTATCGGTGTGATCACGAACCGGGAGAGACACCCAGGCTCCTTCGACGTGGTTCATGTGAAGGACGCCAATGGCAACAGCTTTGCCACTAGGCTCTCAAACATTTTTGTTATTGGCAAAGTAAGTGGGAGCAGCTGGAACGGGGGTGTCTCCGTCCCTCCCTCGAAGGGGCAGGCTCGCTGCAAGGGAGACGGATGCGCTCTGGCGGCGGTTGGCCTCGCTAGCAAGGTCAGACAGTGGCCGGGGCAGCGAGCTCTGGTGCTGTGCCATGGAAACCTGCCTGCTCTTTACCATGCTGGCCAGAAGGGACCTGCTGGTGATCTAGCTAGGCGGTGTGTGGGGGGGGGTACATCTGCAAAAACCACGCCGAGTCCTGTGGCACCTTAACGTCTAACCGATCTATTTGGACATAAGTTTTCGTGGGCACTGCCCACTGCCTTGGATGCTTCCCTCCTCAGTGTAGCGCACAGGCTAGAGAACTTCCCTGGACCAATTTCCTGCTGGCCACATCTTGTAGAAAACATGACTTGAAAACTACCACAGCCCTGGTAAATTGTTCCAGTGGTTAGTTACTGTCATAGGGTCTCCTCCTGAGAAATGAGCCTGTCACGCCGACTGTACCGGGTGGCTATGTCTGCTCAGTGGTGCTGGCGATAGGCCCTGCATGTAGGGAAAGCCCCCATGATCCGATAATCTGCTGGGGTGTGACCGACGAGCTGGAACCAGGGAACGCGCTGGCCCAGCAGCTGACACTGCCTGGCATTTTGGGGTTAATTTGACTTTGATTTCTGTGTTGGATTTCTTAGACTAAGGGCTTGTCTAAATGAGGCTTTTAAACCAGTTCAGTTAAACTGGCACAGATCTCTGTGGCTGCTCTTGTTCTGCTTCGAAGCATTTACTTCAGTGTAACTTAAAATCTGTTCCCAATAGACGAAAGCTAAAGAGAAGTGAGTGTCCATGTGACCGTTTGCACCCGTGAATCCAATCTTCAAGTGATTTGTGCAACTCTTGTGTTAAACAAGCCCCTAGAAGCTACAGCCCAGGGACCTGAGTTCCCTTCTCAAAGGGAGATTCTCCTAGTCCTGGAGTAACCTGGGAAGGCCGGGGGGGGAGGTCCAGTCTAGAGGTGGGGAAAGCGCTTTCCATGCTATGAAGGTTGCTTTGTTGTGCCAGATTGTGATTCTCCTCTCTTGCTTTAGGGTAACAAGCCCTGGATCTCCCTGCCCCGCGGAAAGGGAATCCGTCTGACCATTGCCGAAGAGAGAGACAAGAGACTGGCAGCCAAACAGAGCAGCAGCTAAACCCTCAGAAGTGGACAAACAGCAGAAGGCCTTTTCCTTTGTCAAATAAAATTGTAACCACACAACGCAGCCTTTTTCCACACTGCCAGCCATGGCTCAGACGGGCAGTGCACTGCAGCTGGGCCAATGACAGGGCTTTGGTCTTGCTGGCCCCTAGGTCACATGGACGAGGAAGCAGCTGGACTGCTGGTCCCTTTTTAAAAACCCAGTTCTGCCCTAAGTCACAGTGGCGCTTACTGTACTAGGCCCACAGCGAGAGACCAGCGAACCTGGCAGGAAGTCTCCTTCCCCTTTATAAAAGTCCAGACAACCCTTTGCCTTTGCGTCCCCCCCACACCTTGCAATGTGGTGGGCAGCAGCACTGACTCCCACAGCCCCTAACCAGAGGCCTGGTGCCAGCCCAGGGTGACTTAGGTCAGGCCCTACACTTAATTTCTGACCGTTTCCTGCAGTACGTGCAGGCTACTGCGTTTTGTAGTCCCAGCCCTTAATAGGGTCAGCTCCAGACCGGAACCAGCCTTGATTCCCTCGGTTCCCCCTGGCAGGCAGCAGATTCAGGCTGCTGGTTCCGTTGGGTATCTAGAATGAACAGAGGTAAGGGGGCCTCCTTCAGCCTGTGCAACTGGGGCTGTTTGTGCTGGTGCCCTGCATGTGCCTTCAGCTGCTGAGGGCTTCTCCAAGGAGCAGGCTCCTCCCCAGCCAGGCCTGCCCTTTCCTCTCCATCTGCCTCAGATGAACCCTTGTTTGTTGCAAAGAATGTATGAAGACACTGACAGCGCCGGCATGGAAGCTGCAGTCCCTTAACTGACTGCTTCATGCACCTGTGGTCAACAGACCCCCGGGCTCTAGTTTTCCCTGGGTCACACTACTCAGGCTCCTGCTTGGCTTTCTTGTTTCGCCTTTTGTCCTCAGTTTGTTATACACCCCCTCCTACCCCAATCTGGTTCTGAGCCCCCTGGAACCACTGCTCACCTGGTGCTTGGTCCTGGGCAGGTTTTCTCTGGCCCTACAGGGGGCTGCTTACATGTTTCTACCTTAGGAGAAGGGACAGCCACACATCAAGAGGAAAGATTTTTAACTCAACCCACGAGAGTTTTCCCAGGTTGTCATTTTGATTCTTAGCTGCAGCTTAGATACACAGGCCAGAGTTTTTCATCCTTTACCTGTTCTTGGTCCCCACACAGATTTCTACACCAAAGAATTTGTACAATGCTCACATTGTGGCCACCTAGCCCTGGGCACCTTTTTGACTTAGAGCACCTCTAGCAGCGTGTCCCCTGCAGTGACGCTTCAGAGCTGTTAGCCAAGCTGTGTTCATTGCCGTGTGTTTAGCTCCACTTCGTGCTCTGCATGGGGCAACGGCTTAGAACGTGCCACAAGTCGCCCTTAAACCTCGAAGGAGCCAGGCCCTAGGGGCTTGCCTGCGCTGTGCTGCTGTCACGCTATGGCTACAGAAGGGGCTTCCCGTTCCTCTAGTAACCTCCCCTGCCTAGGCTGCTGGAAGCCTCCTGGTGTCCAGCGGTGAGGAAGGTAGCTGTGTCAATCTCCATTTTCAGTGCTCCAAATGCGAATCCCAGCAGCACAACACTCATTCCTCTTCCCCCCTATCTTTTAATTCAGGGTTGTGGAAACTAAGGCCTGGGGGTCAGATATGGCCCCTGGATTTGGCCCGAGTCTCAGGGTTCCCCCAGGCCCCATGATGGTGCTCCAGCCCCTTTGCCATCCACCCATGGAGTTGGAGCATGAAATCTGCTAGCCTGGGCCCCCACGGCTCTGGCAGTGAGGGGAATGTGGGGACTGTCCTCAGGCAGGGGCCAGGCTTCTCACGTGTGCAGCCCTCGACTGATTTTTCTGTGGGTCAGTACCCCTCCCCCCAGTTTTAAGTGGCATTTGGGCAACGTTTTCAAGATGATCTACAGACCCTTCAGTGACTGGAATGCCCAGCCTGCTCTTAGTCACCTGCCTCCCTCTGAAACAAACTCCCTGCCCGCCCCCAAGGCAAAGCTGCAAGCACTCACACTGTTGCAGGTAGGAGCTGCCTCCGGAGCCAGGGCCTGCAGCCTGAAGCAGACTTCCAGTGTGAAATCCAGGGGTTCAAACTTTGCAGGGGGGTGCCCCCTAAATGGTGCCTCTCAGTGGCAGGGCTAGAGGGGGGTGAGTGCCCTGCATGTGCCCTCAGCTGCTGAGGGCTTCCCCAACGAGCAGGCTCCTCCCCCAGGCCAGGCCTGCCCTTTCCCCTCCATCTGCTTAATGAACTTCCCAGCTGAGCACCTGCGTGGCTTGGCCCTGCTCCGAGCTCCCTGGGGCTGTGCTCTGGGGCGGGGCTGCTGCCCTCAGGCCCCCTCACTGCCCATCCCCTTCCCTCCCTCCTGGCCAGAGCAGGGGCAAACTCTGGGAGCAGGACGTGCTGGAGTTGGCTGGGAAGGCAGCAGCCTCTGGCTAGCCGGGAAGCTGAGTGCAGAGGCTGCATGGGGATCCAGGAGCCACAGAGGAGCAGGAGGCAGGATTCCCCAGGCACGCTGGGCCGAGGTGTGTGCGGAACAGGCCAGGCTGGTGGGGCTTCTGGGGGAGCAGCCGTGGCTGGGCTGGAGGCCAGGCCCCATGGTCCAATGTGAGACACTAACTGAGCTTGGCCTGGAGACTTGCAAAGGCCTGTTTGTTGGAGCAGAATCTGGCTGGGGAGGGTTCCCCGACAGTAGCCCTGACCTGTGCCAGGGCCCCCCGGCACGAGCCCCGACCTGCCCTGGGCCCTTTGGCACTAGCCCCGAGCTGCCCCAGGGCCCCCCCCGGGACTAGCCCAGCCCTGCCC
>JANRFK010001158.1:43505804-43520749 GCA_030068395.1 Apalone spinifera | reverse complement strand
GCTGCAGGCTGGGGGAACCGAGCGACTCTGTTGGGGGGGCAGCCGGCAGCAGTGGCCACGAGAGCTGGCGCAGAAGGGGGCCAGGCAATGTTGTTACACGCGCTGGGGGAGGGGCTGTGCGGTTGTGCACTGCACAAGCTGGTGTGAGCGCCCTGCCAGGTGTTTGTGCGCCCGGCATCCCTGGCGCTCTGGTGAGTCGGGCAGTGCTGGGGGGGGTCCCCTCCACGGCACATGGGGGCACCGTGCCCTGCCCAGCCACTGGCTCTGGCCTGGCCAAGCCACAGCCATGGTGGGATGCTCCTGCCTGGCCAACAGCCCCTCTCGGCGCAGGCCCTGTGAGGTTTGGCAGGGAACAGCCGGAAAAGCCCAGTTTGAGCCCTGGGGCCAGCTGCTCTCTGGTGGAGTCGCTGGGAAACCAGGTTGCCTGCCGGGGCCTCGAGCTCCCTCTCCTCCGCTCGGCTCTCTGCCGCCGGGCGACCACGCCAGGAGAGGCTGGGCCGGATGGGAGCCCTGAGAGCAAGGCAGCTGCTGTGCCTGGGGCTGGGCTCGCCGCTGTTGGCACTGGCAGCGCCGCTCAGTCCCACGCAGACACGCCAAACAGCTCAGAAGCCTCCGGTCTCCGCTGCCGGCGGCTTGGGGTCCTCCTGAGCCCCTGGGGTGCTGAGGCAGAAGGTTCCCGGCTGTCCCATGGCGCCCGCTGGCTGGCTCCATCCCGCACCCCAGCTAGCCTGTGGGGGTCTCTGGCCTGTCATGGCACTGCCTGCTGGCTTCGGGGACGTCTGGGGTCCCCACAATGCACCAGGCCGGTCTGCACCGCTCCCCGCCCCTCTGGCGCTGATTGGGACAGCGCCCGTCTCCTGCATGGGGCATCCCAGGCGCCCCTCCTTGTACAGCCTGTCCTTTGGCTGCGCCGCTCGCGGCTGGGCCATCTAACTGCTCTTCTGCTGGGCTTCAACACCGCCAGGTAAAACCTACAAGTGATCACTCCGAACACCGGCACCCTGCCACACCCCTCCCCCCGGCCGGAACCATCGGCACCCTGCCACTGCCCCCCGGCACCCTGTCCCCCCGGGCTCAAACCCACACGTTTTGACCAAAATATTTATTCTCTCTGGCAAAGCGGCGTTCTTGCTGGCGTGGCTCCTACGCTCTCTCCGGGGCAGCTGCGCTGGCTGCAGAAGTTCGCGAGAAAACTCTGGACAGAGCAGCAGGCACTTTCTTAAACAGCGACGAGGACCGCTGCCTGGGGACGCTGGAGTCTGAAGCGGCAGCCGCGACTGGAGCAAACAGATGCCAGGCTGGAGCCCGCCGGGACTTGTGACCTTGCCTTGCAGGGCGTGCGGGCGCCCCACGCAGCAGGTTGCCGGCAGACAGTGCCCTGCCGGGAGGTGCCTGGTGCCGTGTGGGAGGAGGGGCCACTGGCTCTAGGTGTGCCCCCATGGGGCGGGGAAGGAGTAGACGGACCCTAAGGACAGATGGGGAGCAGGGCAGGGCAGGGCAGGGCAGGACGGATGCTGGGCCGCTGCAGCACTCCAGAGGGCTGAGCTCAGAGCGGGCCAGGAGCTGCTCTGCGCTTGGCCTGGTTTCTGAGAGCTGGAACTCACGTGTGCTCCTAAAGCCCCTCTGGCTAAGACACTCCGGTGCCAGGCCCGCGTTCCCTGCCCCCGAGTGCTTGCAGCAAAAGGGCAGCGTGCGGCCTCCGGAGGGCTCGACCCTGAGTCCAGGGGTGGGGGCAGGGCTGGCAGTGCCCCAAGAAACGCCTCAGATGCCAGGCTGGAGCCAGGCAGTGGGCCCTAGAGCCAAGAGCTCGGAGCAAGACGCAAACTGGCTGCAGACCCAGCGGGGAGACTGGTGACCGGCCAGAGGGGCCCTGGGCTTGCAGGTGACAGCTGGTGTTGTGGATCGGGGGCCCATAGGCCTTTCAGTTCCTGGCTGAGCCACAGATGTCCCAGTGACCCTGGGCAAGTCACTTAATTTCCCCAGTGTCTCCATTCCCGTGTGTGCTCTCCGTGGATGAACGCCACTGATGAGTGGCAGGGGCAGAGAGGCTGCATGAGGAGGGCCCATGCACCCCCGTTACCTGTTTTCTCTTGGAGCGGGGAGTCTTTCTGTCCCACGTCTTCGTAGGGCGAGACAAGCTGTGCGGGGAGAGGGAGAGTCAGAAGGCACCAGGCGGCCGTCCCAGGAGCTGAGCGCTGCCATCGAGCCCCTGGCTCGTGAGCATGGTGGGAACGGCTCCGCCTGGCCTGCGCTGCTCCCTGGGACGGAGGATTCGTAGGAGTTTTGTGCCTCGCGGTGCTACACTGGGGCTCCGACACCTGGCTCCCAGTGAGCCACAAAGGGCTGCGGGGGCTCAGAGGCGTGTGTGCTCCCCTGCAGAGCCAGCACAGCTAAGCAGAGGGCGTCCGCCAGCAGCTGCCTCTAGAAACAGCCGCCGGGAGGCCTGGAGCGCTGACAGTTAGCAAGCCACGGAGCAGCTCCCGCTATGACACCGCTCGGAGCAGAGGGACGTGTTCTTGGGGGGGGGCAGAGCCGTTCTGTGCCTGCCATTCGGGGGGGCTGGAGAACACACAAAGGAAGGTGACTGGGCGGCTGCATGGCTGGAGAAGAGAGAGCAGAGACTAAGGCTCCAATCCTGCCCACAAGGGACCATTGTAGGCCTCTCGCCCAAGGTGTGGGCAGCCCCCCAAGTAATGGGTTGGACTAGCTGGGACGCAGGACTGAGGCCAGATAATTCCCCCACTGAACCCAGCAGGGCCTGGCGGAGCGAGTGTCCCCCCAGCTCTAAAAGTGCCACTTTGATGGTGGCCCGGGCGAGCCAGTAGCCCTCTGGGAGGTGCGCGGCCTGACCCCGTCTCCCGGCTGCTTTTGCTGCCTGTGGCGGCCGGGAGCTGGAGCCCGGCTACCGGAACCCCCCGTGTGGGTGTCCACAGGGCAGGACTGTCGCCTCTCAGCCGCTGCTCCTGTGCAGGCTCTGCCGCCTGCGGCTCGTTCGCACGGCTCCGGCTGAGCGCTTTGCAGTGCGACACGCACTTCGTGTGGGCCCTGTTCGGGGCTCTCCCGATCCCACACGCAGCCACAATAACACCCGCACCTCTGTGCCGTGCTGGCGCAGCCAAGGCCCCGCTAGCCGGCCCGGCCCGGGGAGCTCTGCTCTGTTCATTTCCACCTGCCTGACTGCTGGGAGGGCTCGTGCCAGGGTGGGACTCGGGCTGTCCTGCCGCGGGGGAGGGCAGTGTGGGTTTGGCTAGCCTGCTTGGTTTTTGGATGCACAGACGCTTGTACGGCTGTGGGTGACCACGGGACCCAGACTGCATCGCGTCTGCCGAGCGGCGGGGCTTGTTCAGAGGGTGGGAGCAGCTCGGAGCTGTTAAAGGGCCCCAGGCCGGCGGGGGTGTAAGATCTGAGCTCCGGCTCCTGTTTCAAAGCAAGGTCGGGCAACCAGCCAGGCTGGCAAGAGGGCAGGTGTAAAACTCTAAAAGCCAAAGAAATGCGGGTCCTAGGCTCCCCACGGCCGCACCCTCCGAGTGGGTCCCGGGGCAGAGGAGGAGCCCAGACCCACAGCCCTCCCAAAGGGACACGCCCATCCTTGGTGGGGTGAGGCGAGGACCCGTGTTTCAGGGGAACGATGACTGCCAAGGAGAGGACCCCAGACGCAGGGCTCTGCAGCATCAGTCACGGGACGCGTGCTGGGGAAGGGCCCCGCTGTCCGCGTGGCGGTGGGGTGAGGGAGCCGGGACTGACCTGCGCTCTTGGCTCCGGGGCGCAGGACCTTGCAGGCGGGGTGAGGCATGTTTCAGTGGGCTCAGGTTTCTGTGTGAGCCAGACGCTCCCTGCCCTGGCCTGTACCCCCCGGCCAAAGCACGTGAGGCTTGCAGCCCCCAGCAATGATTTCGCGTTTCTGCCCAGCTCCTTGCAGGACTCCCCTCGACAATGGCTCATTGGTGTGGCCGGCAGAGCCGGTTACTGGACAGTGCCGGTGGGAATGGAGGGGGCAGAGGCGGGGGGAGCCTGGCGAAACCGCTCCCGCTCCCGGGGGGGTGGGGGGGTGGCATTGGCAGCTTTAGCACAAACTTACCTCAAAAATCTCTGACGTGTCTTCTGTGTCCCGAGCCTCGTGCATGGTGCCGTACGTTCCTGCAACACACGGGCGTTTGCTCAGCAGGGCCCGTTTCCGCTCTCCGGGCTGTCTGCCGTTGCCGGAGGGCCGGGGCTCGCAGCCTCGTGTCTCAGGCTGCACGGACACCCAGTGCGCACTGACCTCGCTGGGGGAGCCATGTCTGCACGGGGGTGTTTGTTACCGTGGGCGTCTGGACACAGCGCAGGGGCCCTGGGCCTCCCGGCGCTGTGGCAGCTGGAAAGCGAATGGCGCCATACGGAAGTGTGAGCTCGCCAAGTTTATGCTTCAGTGTTGCAGGTCTCCCGGGGACCGGTGCCCTGGCACCAGGTCGATGGTGAGCTAAAGGGGAAACCATCGGACCCTCCCAAGCGTCACACCCCAAAGCACCAAGCAAGCCTTCACCTTTGTCCTGCGCCACAGGCACCGGGGCTGTCTCTCCGGCACTCGCCCTGCAAGCAAAGGAAGCGGAGACCCGGATGAGCAGTACTGAGCGCTACCGCAAACTACGCCCGCATGCTCCATCTGCAGAGCAGAGCCTGGCTGGACTGTTAGGCGCCGCGCTGGACCCCGCGCAACGCCAGGTGCCTTGCTGGTCGATTCGGGGTATACACCCACTGAGACCAGCCCCAGGCACAGAGGTCCCTATGCTGTACCAATCTCTAGCTGAGGTTTGGGCTCCTGGCAGCTTTCAGCATCCAATATCAGTTAAAGCAGTCCCTAGCAGTGTTCCCTCTAACTGTTTCCAGCCATGTGTGGAATGCATTTTGTTATGTGCACCAAGGCACGTGCGGATGTGCACCACCTCATTAACACAGGCTGTGGGCGCTCTGCTAATCCACTGGGCAGCATTCGACTCTCTCCTGGATGGTGGCTCAAGGGCACAGCCTGGTCCCCGGGCTGGTCTAACGTGTACCAGAGACTGTTCTTGCCCAGAGCGAGAGCCCTGCACAGATACCTGTTGTAGCCACAAAAATGAGCTGCAGCCTCCAGATCAGGAGAATTCAGACAACTTCTAATGCTCTGGCCACAGGGCGCTGGTCAGGCGAGGGAAGAGCTGGATGAAGGCCTGAGCCACCTCCCAGAGCCCCCCAAATCTAGACTGAGCCCTGCCCAGGACCTCTGGAGACTCCTGCTGTAATGGGGTTTCACTGACCACGGTGCCTGCTTCTGGCTGTCTTGGGGATTTGCTCTGCAGGTCGATATGCCCACTCCTGCTGGTGCTTCACCCACCCTCCCTCCTGTTCTAGGTCCTACCTCACTCCCAGGACTGCAGCATCCGCTTCACGACACAGCCCTGTCCGGATCCGTGCTCCCCCCTTCTGGGGTAAGTGGTTCTGTCCCACCACTTCCGTACCTGCTTTGCCCTTGCCTCAGGTCCTCAGCTTGCAAATCGCAGCAGCCAGCCAGGGGCTGTTTGTAGCTCCACCAGTCCCCACCAGCAACACTTTTCTGTGCAAGAGGCTAACTTCCCTCCACCTGCAAAGCAGCTAAGTCTCCCTCCTTGCGCTCCAAGGAGTAACTGACCCTGCTCTGCCCTGCAGCTCTTATATGGACCCGCCTCACCTTGATTTGCTGCTCCTCTCAGGCCGTCTCTGGCTGCCTCCAGCGCAGCCTCCCTAGTGTGCTATTAACCTCTTTGAGGTCAGCATGGGGCCAGTGCCCTCTCACATACAGACCCCCCCACATCCACCACGGAAACAATTACCTTAAACATGTGCTGTCCTTGTTTAGAGCAGACACATCTGTGCTGGAGGCTGGGCCGATGAGATTCTGTTCCGAGTCAGGCAGGGGTCCGTGAGTTGCTACGGTGTCTTTCGCACCCTGAAGAACACGTACAGTTATTTCAGGCAACATTTCCACTCCTTGGCTCACTGATCTTTGCCCTGCTTCTGATCCTGGTCCTGCTTGGTGCCCCTTGGTCACCTCAGCTGACTGCTCCTGCCCCAGAGAGGACACTTGAGGGTAGCAAAGGACTCTCATTGCTGGGCCGGTGCAAACACAGGGATGCATCGATTTTTCTGACCTCGGGGTGTTCACAACATCCGCCCTCCTTAGCAGCCTTTATACATTAGCGAGATGAATTTTTTCACAGGATTTTCAGGGTTAAACAATGTAACAACCAATAATATGGCAGTGAGGGAGGTGGACACCGGGGGCGCTCGAATGCATTAAACCTCCACGTAACCTAGAGGCCAAGTACTCAAGAGGTCAGCCAAGTGGCTCAGCCAAACGGCAGGAGATGCCATGCAGGAGGAGAGGACTGGCAGGAATCTGGACGAGCTAAGCAAGCCCCGTATGTTTGCACGGCGTAGGAACGCAGACAGGGCGCAATCCACACAGGGGCTTAGGCAGCTAAACTTGGGTGCATAAATCTTGGGTTTAGGTGCCTGAGTCCCAGTTTTGGCTCTTTCATGGTCCACAGGACTCCCACCGGCCCTTGAAGGTGCCCTGACTCGCTTGGTGCCTAAATATTCAGGGTGAAAGTTCCCTGGTGCCTGTGTTTCTGCCTCTGGGCAGTCACACGGCTGCCTCTTGCGAGGGGGCCAGGTGCCTGTCTGGGACCTAGGCCGAGTGAGTCACCAGACAGACACTTGCCTGCCTGTCACGGGCCAGGCCCAGGCTGCTAGGTGTGCTCGGGGCCCCTTTGGAAGCTGCTAGGAGGTGCTAGGAGCTCCTTTCCTATAGCCCCTTGAGGCTGTTCTGTGGGAGCTACGTGACGAGTACAGTCGGAGCAGGGAGCATTCTCCTGAGAGGTGGGAGGCCTCTGTCAAAATCTTGTCAACCCGGCTGGCAGAGAGAGGGAAGTCAGCCCGGGGCTGCCACCTCCAGGTGAGTGCTGTAACCACTAGGCTAAATGTTCCAAGGTGGGCGCCTTCTCCTGGCTCTGGCATGCGTATTCTTAGGTGGCTGTTTCACCCCACGCGGGGCAGGGGAGCGTCGGTGCCTATGCAGCTTTGTGTGTTGCAGACGTTGCCCTTGTGATTTTTCTAGGCCCCATGGATCCGCCAGAGTCCCTGCCTGGATCCCACCCCTCTTCTCCCGCTCACTCGGTGCATCTGCTGGTTGGCATGGCTTCCACAGGGACTCCTCCCGGTTAAGGGGCTGCTGGATCTCTGCTCCGCCTCCCTGTTAATTCTCAGCAGCCCTTGGAGGAGCAGTGCCAGGCTGGGAGGGGTGCTGCAGGTCACCCAGGGGACTCCCGGCCCCGCGCTCAGGGACACGGGCGGGAGAAGGCTTTGGCTGAGGGTCGTCAGGGGCCCGATCCAGGCTTCGCACGCTCCACTTACCTGGTACGGAGCCTCTTTCCCGGGCCTCGGGGGGGCGACTGAAGGGTCCCGCGTGCTTGCCGAAGGAAGAAGGCTCAGCTGATCCTGGTCATCTTTGATTTCTCTGACGATGTCTTCAATGTCTTCAGGGATCGAGTTGGACAGAGCCTGGCAGCACTTGCTCAGCGACAGAAATTTCTTCTGGCTGCTCATGCTTGGCCTGACTGCTGGCAAAGAGGCGTCGCTCTCGTACCGCTGCTGCTTCGAGGGGCGAGCAGACGCCGCGCCCTCTCTCCCTGCGGTGCCTGGGCGGGACCGGCTCTCAAAAATCAAAGAGGATTCGACTTTTAAAATGTTCTCAAAAGCTGCCTCTTCCTCCTCCTGCTGCTGCCCCACCGCCCCCTCGATATCATGGGTGACGAGCCTCATGATAAGGTCCTGCTGGTTCTTCACATCTTTTAAAAGTTCCACTTTGGCGAGGTCAGGCGTTAACATGTCCCAGAATGAATTTCGGCTGGTAAGCTGCAAGGGAGAGAGAGCTTTTGAAGCGAGCTTCATTTCAGAGTCAGGTTTCTTATGGGGTTTTTCTACTGTTCGCTAGCTAGAGGACATACATTGAGGCTCTTTTGACTTGCATTTGGATACGTCGTTTTCACGTCCATCGAGAATTCAGAAAAATCCTGATTTTTCTATTAGAAATTAAAGAAAACCCCATGGGAATATGAAAGAAGGGAAAATGAAATTCACATGCACTTCTGTGCGCATTTCTCCTGGACTCAAAGACTTTAAGGTCAGGAGGGACCATTATGATCAGCCTGTCTGAATGCAGCCCCCGAAACAGCTCCACCCACTCCTGTAACAGTCACAGCAGGAGATGACAACTTGGAGTAATAAGGAGTCCTTGGGTTACACGGGTTTCAATCCGCGAGTGACCCAGGCCTCACGCTGCAGACGAAGGGCAAAAACCCCAGGGGTTCTAACCAGCCTGTCCTAGTGGAAAGCTCTTTCCCAAGCCCAGATATGGTGCTTCGTTAGATCCTGGGCAAGTTGGTGAGGGCCCCCGGCCAGACGTGAGTTCTGGGAGCTAATTCTCTGTAGTAACTCGGAGCCCTCCCCATCTAGGTCTGGTCCCTGGCCTTTGGGGATATTTGTGCTAGCAGTCTCAGAGCGGCTCTGTGGCATTGTAGCCATCCCATCACACCCTCCCCTCCATAAACGTATCCAGCGTGGTCTGGACATCGCTAACGTGGGTGCATTCGTCCAAAGACATTACATGCAAAGGGGCGTTGCAGGGAAGGTTACAAGCATGACGTTTACCAGACAAAACCGAGTTCCCAAGCTGACACGGCTGCCAGCTGGATTCTGTTTGCTCACCTCCTTCGGTCTGACATCCAGCCGGCCTGTCGCGCCCAGGGACGGGTGCCTCTCTTTCTTTTTCCTCTCTTCAGCTACGCTGGCTTCGGCCGCGGGACTGTTCCCAGCCACGGAGGCTCTCCTCAGGTCTGTCCGCCTCAGCCCCGTGAAAGCGCCACAGGCCTTTTTCAGCTCCTCCAGAGGCTCTGTTTCTATGGAGATAACGGCTAAATGGTCGGACACGATGGCCGGGTCGATTTCTAGCGCACCGTTTCCAATGTACGGGATTATTGTAATGGGCAGCCTGGGTTCTGTCGGTTGCTCGTTTGCATTTTCATCTCCGAGGGGCTCCCTGGAACATTTGGGCTCAGGCAGGGTGTGAAGGGAAACGTGCGCATGGACTCGGTCCACAATTCTGTTGAGTTCCATGGCGCTCTGGCTAACCATCGGCGGGTTGCCTTTGAAAACACGGGCCAGGTGACAGTGAGAGATTTCATTAATTATTATACTGGCTACTTGCTGAGGAAAATTTGTTCTGGAACTCGTTACACTGTCATAAAAGTCTTGTTGCGATCCAGATTTTTGCAGGACATTATTGTAAATGGCATGAGCCACTTGATTCAGAGTTTCTTGGTGCTCTGAATTGGCCACATCACCTGCTCCTTCCACAAAACTGATTTTATTTTGGAACATTAGTTTTTCCATGGACTCTTTCAGCTTCCCTGCAACTTCATTCACTTCAGTCTTTGATAAACTTTTTTCTGAGCTTCTGCTGTGAGTTGGCTTTAAGATTTTAGACAAGAATCTGCTTAATATTTCTTCCACAAACATCACCGGTAACACAGGGCTATGTGATGCCAGGGGAGGTTTCGGAAGCTCTGTGTTGGTAAGAATCTTTTTAAAAATATTGACAGCCTCCAGCATCAAAGGGGAAGTGGGGAGTGGTTCTTCCAGCGAAGTGAGCTGGATTTCGTGTTTAGAAAGATTACTGAGCACCAAAGAAGCTATTCTGTTAGCTAAAACATCATTCGGGTTTGTTAAATCTTTGTGAATAGAAATGTCAGAGTCGGAGTGTTTAAAAATGTGCGTACAGACTGCTTCTCCAGTAGCTCTGCTGTCATCGTCTTGCAATGAGTCTGGCTCGTTGCTGCTGTCACCGATCTTTACTTGGTTTTTTGAAAGGAGAACTTTCAGCGAATTCATTATTTTGGAGGTGATATGCTTCATGGAAGAAGGATTTTGTTCATCCATCTCCACGATGGGGAATATGGACAAAAGTTTATATAAAAGTTTAGATGAAAGTTCCTCTATGATGAGAGAAGATAATTCCCCAACATCTGCTGTGACAGGATTTGGGTGAGCTGAGGGTTCGGTACGGTCTCTAAGCATGTCTTCCACAACACTGTAAGCTCCAGCACACTGGTCAGGTGTTAATTCCCCAGAAAAGAGGGTCTGCACATGATTTCCCGACACCTCTGTTAACACCAAGTCAGCTATTGCTTCCGAAAGAATTGTGCACCCACTTTTTAAACACTTCTGCATTATTAATTGGGATCCAAACTGTGGCAGAAGTTTATGATAGACTGATTCTACAACGGTTGGAATAACGGAATCGCTATCTTGGTACGTTAAATCCTTAACATACTGAATAATCCGATTCTGATCTTTAGAGATTTCTGTCCTAACCTTGCTGACCAGCGTCATGTGAATAAAGTCAAACTCTGCAATCTGATTTTCTGTTTCTGCAGATGAAGACACGTCGGCGTGTTCCGGGAGCATTTTCGATAACAGCTTGGTAATTACGTCTTCTAAAAATCCATGCGGTACCCTAACAGTCTGGCACTGGGTGCTGGGTTTGTTATCCTTCTGTGAGACCTCTTCGGCAATCAGTCCAGATTCTAGAGGTTTAACTACAGTAGAAGATGAAGCTTTTGCCAGTGGTCCCTGAAATTGGTAATCAATAATTTCTCTCCTCACTGAAGCAGCCAGCGTTTCTACTGAAGCACTGTGGTCACTTTTTATGTCTGTATAATCTGAGGCTTCAGAGCCACTTTCTTTCAAAATGTCGCACAAACTGGAGTGAATAATCTTAGTGGCCAATGTGCTAACCTGCGGTGGGGGGTCCGGATCTTCCTGGGGTGACGGCTCCTTGACGTGGGACTTCGAACACTCATGTAACATCGAATCAATTATATTTGTCACCACCTGGGAAGGCTCCGTGTCCTCCGTTTTTCTGTCCTGCATGACTCTGGTGTGAGAAGACATGATCAATTTGCTTAGCAGTTCGCTACACATTTCTTTCAAAAAACCAGCAGAACTAACACCATCCTGTGCCTGTGTTGCCTGCCTCTCGGCTTCATATGACGGCAGGCACTCCCCATCCTCTTCACGCCTGTGCATTGCTTCCCCTTTGGGAGATTTCTTTGTGCCTATCTTACAGAACGACTTCCTTGCAAATTGTCTTCCAATCGGGGGTAGCGTCATCCTGGAGCTCAGTGTTCGTGTTGATTCTGGCGCTGGCCTAGAAAATCTTGGTTTGGGAGCTGTTACGCTGAAAATAGACTTTCTGATTCTCTCGGATGTAGTGGAAGTTTCCCGGGCAGAGAATTTGCGACGCTGGAGAGTTGGAAGATTACATGGAACGTCCTTCCACATTTCTGTTTTTTCCTCTGAATTAATCATCGTGTCGGGAACACTGATAGGCGGAAAGGTTTCTCTTAAGTCAGCTTTTAATTTTTTCGCAGACATTTTCATGCCTTCCAACCTCGTGACTCCCCGATTAGGCATTTTATTATTTCCAAAGGCTCGTCCGGGTTTCTCCATCCGAGGAGTTCCAAACTTGGATTCTGAAGTAATTTCCATCAGATTTTGACAGCATTGCTCTAATATGGCACCAGTTAGCTGACTCGCCAGGATGTTTTCTTCCGAGACATCACTAAATGGAGAAGTTTCTCTGTGGCTAGGTTCTTTTTCAGGTTTCCATTTGATGATTTCCAGAATTTTGGTGACAGCGATTTTAGCATAAATGCTCAGTTCCGAATGGAGTCTTTGGACTTGGCAAATGGCATTTTGTATGCTCTCCCTGGTAATCATACTGCTGACCCGTGTTAGGTCAGGAAAACTATGAAAGGGTTCTAATGTGGGGAGCGTTCTTTTGCTGGTTGTCCCTGGCACCGTATGTTCAAATGATACTTCTATCTCCTTTGCTACGTGAGTTGAGAGCGGCCGCAGGAATGGTTTGTGTTGGGCACCAGACCTATTTTCAACAGGGAGTTTCACTATTTCAGAAAATTTACATTTAAAGTCATGTTTAAATTGAAAGGCTACGAAGGACTCCAGTGTGAATATAACACTTTCAACTGTTGCTTTGGCCATTTTATCGATAGAAGTCAAAGAAACGTGACGGTCGTAAACAGGCAAGTCAGATTGCGTACCTCTGTTTTTTTCTGATTTGGAAACTCGGCTGGTTGACCCAGGGGCAGCCGAGATGCTGGATGCCAAACACTTGTGAAAGTTATCAAACACGATTGCTACAATCTCTCTAGCAACTAATCCAATTTCTTTCTGGAAATCTTTCTGGAAAGTCCCTGGAGGTTCGGTTCTTTTAAATTTACTACAGAACAATCTTTCACTAATCTCGATTGGAGCCTTCTTCAGAATGCGGACTGAACGGTCCAGATCTTGTACCCTCATAAACACGTCCTTGACAACGTTCTCAGCCACCTGGAGCATCTTCAAGTTGTCAGTGACATTTGTTTCTGTTCCTCTTTGCTGCTCCAATAATTTTTTAAAAACACTGTCTTTAGGAAGGCTTTGGCTTACGGCTGAAGGAATATCCCCGCCACTCAGACAGTTTTGGGGGTTGGCATCGTTTGCTGTCGATTCAAATGTAAAATAAGTTGGGGTGAACGGAAACTTCTCTGTTTCAAAGTTCTTTCTGGGAAACTCACCTGCAGCTCCCATGCTCATGAGTTTCCTGTGAAAACTCAACGCATTTTCAGTCTGGGACGGAGGTCTTTTTCTCTTGTGAATATTTTCTTTGCAGAACTCACTTTCCAGAGACACCCGTGTGCTCCTTGTCGGAGGTGTGAAAGGTGACTTTTGTGTTAGCTTCCCTTCCGGCACTGTCTTGTGATCGGTTGGCAAGCTGGTGGGTTTCCTCTCTGTGCCTGGAAAGAAGACCCTTCTGGTCCTGGAGGGTGGTAGACTTCCAAAGGCATCAAAGAGCTCTTCATTGCAGCTACTAGAGTTCTCAGAAGGGAGGACTGGCCCGTCAGCTGTCGCATGTGGCTTGGCTCGGGCAGTCTCTTCATACTTTGTCATAGCGGGGTACAAGATACTTGTTACTTCAGCCAGGAACCAGGTCATAATATGCTGGATTTTACTGTTCAGGTCTTCAGTTCTGCTCTTCTGTAAGAGAAGCAAATATGAAAGGGCAAGGGAACGTGTTCATTTACTCCGGGTTTTCCTTCCTCCCCCGGTGTAAACGACTTACTGTGTTTGGTTCAAACCAAATAGGGTGGCATCGCAGCCATGACGAGCGGTGACGTCGGTGAGTGGCTAAGGCTCACCAGTGGGCGACCCATTAGGGCCACAGGGTTTGCTCAGGGGCTCTGAAGCTACGGCAGACGGCCAGGCCTCTTTATCTTCCAGAGGCCTTGGGGACACTCTTGCCCCTACTGGAGTGCCTGGGACGTGTGCCATCAACTCCAGCAGAGCCAGGGTCTCACCCCATGAACCAGGGCGACTGAAATTCGCCTCGTGGCCCCTGCGGCAGTGTCAGGGAGGGCTCCGAGCAGGCCTGCAATGGGCATGGACACCGTACCATGCTGGCGGGAGAGTGCAGCTGTTACCACGGCAATGCCGAGTGTTCAAATGGGGGGACCCAGAAACCTCCCCGCCAGCAGCAGTGCCTGGTTCCCAGGAAGCAACTCTGCCACAAGAATTGACTCTACCCAGGGAGATTAAGGCAGAGAGCATGAGCAAACTCTCCCCATTTGCAGCATCCTCCCCCAGAAGAGGCTGTATCACGAAGTAACAACAATACACATTTCCTCAAAGACTGTACCCTGCTCACATGCTAGGAAAAAGAACGGATACGTGTGTAAGTACCGGCGCCGTCTGGTGACGTATCCACGCGAACCCTTCTCATACCTGTCACATGGCAATGTGCGTCCGTTACTGTTAGTTTGATGCCTGAGATCTGAAGGTGGAGTCCGCCCATACCTGAAAACATGTTCTTTTCTTCTTCAGATTATTAGCAGTTGGCTCAAAAGGCTGCTGAGAGGCCACTGGCGGAAGTAATGTTTTCTTTCCATTGCCTGACGGTCGACTAGAGGCATAAGCTCCTGGGAACACAATTACAGAAACGTCAGGTGTACAACTGTGACACAGCAACGTGACAGTGTGGGGCAGCTAAGAGAATGTATTGCCAGGAGTTTGAGGTGAATGCAAGATGTGGACAAACTGGAGCGACACAGATGACGAAAAGTCTAGAAAACATGGGCTCTTTCTGAGGAAGGATTGAAAAAAATTGGGTTTCTTTAATCTGGAGAAGATGGGGGGGGCAGGGCAGGAATATAACAGTCGTCAACTAGGTTAAAGATTGTTAAAAAGAGGAGGGTGATAAATTGTTTCCCTTAGCCAATGACAAGAAGCAAGGTGCTTAAGTTGTAGCAAGGGAGATTTAGGTTAAACATTAGGAAAAACGTCCTGTCAGGGAGGGTTAAGCACTGGGACAAATTGCCTAGGGAGGCTGAGAGTCTCGGTCGCTGGGGGTTAAGAACAAGTTGGACAAACACATGTCAGGGATGGCGCTTGTCAGATTGACAATACTTAGAACCCTAAAACACTAGAACTGGAAGGGACCTCGAGAGGTCATCGAGTCCAGTCCCCTGCCCCCACGGCAGGACCAAATACTGTCTAGACCAGCAGTTCCCCACCGTTTCCAGATGAGGATCCATTTTGACAATTCAGGAAGACTTGGTGACCCAAGGCAATTCAAGAACGGGGGGACGAGGGAGGACAGAGCCACCTGTGGAGACACTTGGTGACCCTTTTGAAATGGAATGGCGACCTATATTTGGGTCTCGACCCATAGGTTGGGAAACCCTGGTCTAGACCATCCCTGACAGGTGTCTGTCCAGCCTGCCCTTAAATATCTCCAGGGATGGGGATTCCACAACCTCCCTGGGCAATTTATTCCA
>JANRFK010001158.1:43391565-43403575 GCA_030068395.1 Apalone spinifera | reverse complement strand
GGGGGGGGGGAGGAGCCCAGCCAGCAAGTCTCCCCAAGCTCCAGGCGGAAAAGAATCCCACTCACCAGCCGTGCCTTATTGCCCAGAGAGTTTGTGGCTTCGACGTGATTATTCCCTGCCCTGGGCCGTGTAGCCTGGACCCAGGGGGTCTGTAACCAGGCAGGCTGCCTGTAACCCCCAACAGCCTGGCTACCACGTACCGGGAGGCTGAGGGACGCTCTGCAGCGCCGGTAGAGACACGCCGGGGAGGCATCGCCTGGAGAAATGGAAACAGCCCTTGTGCCCTGCCTTGCGGGAAATGATGACATCACGTAGGGACAGCGAGAGCCACGGGAGACACCTTCCTTACTCTTGCAGGAGACCAGGAATTGGGAGGGTGTTTTTAACCCTTCCTGGACTCCCAGGCATGAGCTTCTCCAGCCAGCCCCCTTTCAAGGGACACGCTCCAGAGGAAAGATCTGGGGGATTGTGACGGACCGGGCCGGGTCTGGGCACCGCTCAGGGCGAATTGCTCAAAACCAGGGCTCCGTACAGCCCCTGACCGGAGACCCTTCCCAAACAGGCCACACACCAGTCATGCCGAGCGCTCCAGCTGCCAATCCGGACAGCAGGAAGCCTCACGAGCAAACCCCTCGACATCCCAGCTCTCCCTGTGCCAGTCAGCCCCGGGCCTGCACACCGGTGAGGGGTTATAGAACCCAATCCCACCTTCCCCCAGCGGGTCCTCCCGGTCCCAAGGAACCAGCCCCAGAGCCCCGGTCAGTTTACACTGGATCTCACCCACGAGAGCTGGGCCCGTCCTTCAGAATCTCCAGTCGAAAGGGTTATTAACAAGAGAAAGAAAAGGTGGCGAGTGAGGTCGTTGCAGAGAATACGTCACACACCAGTCACCCCGTTCTCGATACGGGCTCTCAGCAGAGGTGCTAGAACCGCTGGCTTCAAAGTCTCTGGAGTCCATCCCCTGTCAGGATGGGCCAGCGATTCTCCCGGCTCGCTGGCCCTCCCAAGGCTGCAGCTGGGATCGGTAGCAGAATTGACGGTAAGATGGAGTCTGCCTCATGCCCTTATCCAGCTCTCCTGGCGTCCTCCTGGCCAGAGCATAAGAACATAAGAACACAAGAACGGCCGTACCGGGTCAGACCAAAGGTCCATCCTCCCCAGTACCCTGTCTGCCGACAGTGGCCAGCACCAGGTGCCCCGGAGGGGGTGGACCAAAGACAATGATCAAGCGATTTGTCTCCTGCCATCCCTCTCCAGCCTCTGACAAACAGAGGCCAAGGACACCATTTCATCCCCTGGCTAATAGCCTTTTATGGACCTAACCTCCATGAAATTATCTAGCTTCTCTTTAAACTCTGTTATAGTCCTAGCCTTCACAGCCTCCTCTGGCAAGGAGTTCCACAGGCTGACTACGCGCTGTGTGAAGAAGAACTTTCTTTTATTAGTTTTAAACCTGCTACCCATTAATTTCATTTGGTGTCACATGGTCGAGTGACCGATCTCTGTTTCACATGCTGGCAGCCACTGTGCCCTGGCTGGTTTCCAGACACATCCCTCAGGTGTGTATTGGCCACCTGGAGAGCCATGGCCCCTGGAGCCTCGCTAATTAGGAGCCTCGCTAATTAGCATAGTCATTGACTGAACAATTGTTCTTTACACCAGGCAGCCCAGAGCCCGCGCTCCTAACTCCACCTACAGACATCGCGCAGGTACACGAGTAGGCTACGTCTAGACGGGCATGATTTTCCGCAAATGCTTTTAACGGAAAAGTTTTTCCACTAAAAGTATTTGCGGAAAAGAGCGTCTAGATTGGCGTGGATGCTTTTGCGCAAAAGCACTTTTTGCGGAAAAGCGTCTGTGCCAGTCTAGACGCGCTTTTGCGCAAGAAAGCCCCGATCGCCGTTTTAGCCATCGGGGCTTTTTTGCGCAAAACAAATCTCAGCTGTCCACAATGGCCCTTTTGCGCAAAAGGGACTTTTGCCCAAACGGGAGCAGCATAGTATTTCCGCAAGAAGCACTGATTTCATACAGTAGGAAGTTAGTGCTTTTGCGGAAATTCAATCGGCCAGTGTAGACAGCTGGCCAGTTTTTGTGCAAAAGCGGCTGCTTTTGCGGAAAACTTGCCAGTCTAGACACAGCCATAACGTATACAGAGTCAGTAGAACACAAGCTTTCGTTTGGCACCTCCCATGGCCCCCTTTGTACAGACTTTGGGGCAAACACTCCCACGTGGGCACAGCGATGATCTGGCTGCTCCCTTTAAAATCCAGTAACATGACAGGGACTTCCCAGGGTGGCCCCCCTCTGAGCCAGACCCCTGTCCCCAGCTGTTGCTGCGGACCCCCAAGGGAGCAGCCGAGTGTAAGCGCGCTACGGCATCTGCCTGCCCCCAGAGAGCCGAGTTATAGGCCGGCTGGTTGCCGTGCGCCAGGGCTGCCCCGTGGGCGAGCGTGTCTGTCGTGCGGTTCACACCACACGCGGACGCGTCCCCTTGTGTCACAGCATCGCCCAGCCGGTGCTGTGCTGCCCCGGCACAGGGCCAGGCCACGTCACAGCCCCCAGCACGGTTTCGGGGGCCGTGACCATTTCAGTGCTCAGGCTGGGACACACCGGGGCAATCCGAGGGGAATCCCAGCCTGCCAGGTCTGGCTCCTGAGGAGCAGGATCTAAATAGGGGCACGGCTTAGAGAAGCCAGCAGGTGGCAGCAAAACCAGGGACAACGAGCCGAAATCCGGGTGCCATCCCGGTGTGGGGGGCGGCTCCCGGGGCTGCAGGAGAGCAGCAGAGGCCGGAGAGCTCAGAGGGAGGGCCACGAGGGAGGGTTTACCCACTGCCAGCTGGAGGGATGCGGCACCGGGACCAGCAGCAGGGCCTCTTGGCCTGCCTGGGACGCGGGAGGTTAATGCATGGCCTGCCTGCACCCGCAACCCCTGCTGCCCACCCCATCCAGCAAAGCGCCAGTCCGGAGCGGAGCCGGGCCCCAGCTCACCGCCCAGAGGAGGCGTGTGCTGGGGGCGGCTTGGCAGCACTGAGCTGCTAGCTGCTGGGCTGAGCCTGGCGTGGGGGTGGGGGCGAGAGCAGCCCTTCACGAGGGGCTTTCGGAGGCCCAGAGCTCTTTGCCTTGCCACAGTCTCCCATCGCCCGGGGCTGGTAGCTCTGGCGAAGGGGAGAAGGCTGGGGAAGGGTTTTCACAGGCTGCTGGGGGAGCAGCTGCAATGCAAAGGCACCCTGAGGCGTGGCTGAAATCAGCCCAGGGCAGTATCCCTCGAGAAATGTTGTGGGACTCCCGGGGGCATGTGGGGAGGGGGGATAATCCAGGAATACAGCTCTGGGACCATCCTGGAAGTGGGGGATGGGTCTGCTAGTGAGAGGAACTTTCCCGGCTCCTATAAAACCCTGGTGAAACGGGCCAGCAAAGGGTTCTGCGACCCTGCTCCCCTTCCGCGCCCTGACGTAGGCACCCACATTCCTGAGCCTTCCAGCCAACATGCTCAGGTACTTTGCTGGCGGGCAGCTGATTATTAGCCGCCCGGCTGGAGGGATCAGTGGATGACTCAGAAGTTGCAGACATTGCAGATGACGGACGTTCAAACTTCTTACGTCTCCCTGGGCCCCTGAAGCACCCTGGTAACAGAAGTCGCTGTCGCTCGCTATTCCTCAGCGCACTGTGCTCCCAAATGTAAATGACAGATTCCTCCTACCGCAACTGTTCAGCCTGCTGTTTATAGGAGAATTTATTCTAAGCCCAGTTTTCTAGGGGAAACGATGAATAAATCATAAGGATTCTCAATTTATTTAAACCCTTATCTCTAGCAACAGACCAAGTAGCTTTGGAAAAAAAGAACCACTTTTTAAATGTTAAAATTCATAAATGCCTCCAAACAAAACTTGACTCTTAAACAGGAAATCTCCACCTGGATGTCTGACTGTAGTGAACAGTGACACCAGGGTTCAGAAGTGCAGCCTTACCAATACAAGTGTAACTGATCAATACTCCCACGCCGGCCTGCACTCCTGCTGCATTCTCACCCGGGGTCTGTGCACCCCTGCGAGGGGACAGAGCAAAGCCCTGCACTGGGGGGGCCCAGAAACAAGAGCAGGTACTTACTGCGCGGCTCAGAGTTTTTCCATGAGCTGGAAAATGAGTTTCCATGGTGGGTGGAGTCATAAATATTCATGATTTGAACACTGAGCCAATCAGAGCTCAGGTAGGGAGAAGCTATTAAAGTAGGAGTGTGAGATGGCCTCGTGTGGCGATCCTGGCGGCTACATGAAGGCGCCTCCTGCAGTCAGAGGCAGGGTCCTAACACCTGTGATGAGTTTGCCAGTCCTCTCGCGCCCAGCAGCACTTCCCCTGGCTCCCCGGGGGATCAAGCCCTTCATACAGCATGAGGCCAGCTGGGCCATATTTGTACAGCTTGGCCTTGGACACTCGCATCTCCCCCTGACTCCCCACACACAAACGCGGCCTTTAACGCAACTGTTTGGGCAGGGGCTCAGAGATTCCGCGTATTGATTGTCTTGCGATGTTTCTGAGATGATAAGACGTTTGGGCCCTCACGGATCCGGTATTAAATTCACATGTCCCGGGAACAGGTGACTTTTTACAAGAAAACCAGATTAGGATGCAAAGACACTTACATGCAATCGGATTGTTTCCCTCCAATGACCCCGATTTTGATCCCCCCGGCCCCTGCCCAAGCAAAGCCCCCAGAGACAAGCACTTGGGCCCCTAGACGTCAAAGGGAACAATGACAGACGCCTTCATTTGGAAAAAATTCCAGGATTCCAGGTGTGCGCCCTGATTTGGCAGGAAACAAATGCTGGCATCTGGGAATCCCCCAGGGCACGGCGGGGTTTTGCCCAGCTCTCGGCCAAGTTCTGGGAAGGGTCGCTTGGTACCCCCCGCTCTCATTAGCGCCCGTTCCTGCCAGGCCTGTGCCTGGAGGATGTAAGAGAGCCTGGCGGAGCTGCCCCAGAAAGAGACACTGTTGTGCATTGAACTTCTCGGATGAGGCAACTGTCCCATGACAGATGAAAGCCTGTGCCAAACGAAAGCCATGGGGCAGGGGCGGGGGCAGGCTTGTGCACAGGAAGAGGCTGCAGAAACTGCCTTGGGGATGCTGGCCCTGCCAGGAGAAGTTATTTCCGTGTTAAAATGCACAGCGAGCTGCCCGGCGAGTCTGAAGGGACAAGCCATGATTACAGGTTTGCTGGGGTGCTGATTGGCTGCTGCATGGCTTCTCTTTGATGCCTGTCTTCAGGTCCTCCATCGCTCGCAGCCCCTGCTGTCCGACGCTCCTCCCTAATTATCGCTTAGCCCATTCTAGTCTCGGGCAGAGCGCAGGGGTCAGCGCGGCAGGCAGCAGGGGGGCGAAACGCGGTGCGGTACAGGGTTGCCTCGGCTCCAGTCGCTCCAGGAAATGCCTAGATGCAGCGATTGGAAGGCCAGCAAGGACCGTCACAATCACGTGGTCTGACCGCCCCCGGAGCACAGGTCACAAACGTGCGCCAGAGTAATTCCTGGGCGAGATCTTTTCAAAAACGACCAGTCCCAATTTGAACCTTGTCAGTGATGGAGAATCTACCCCGACCCTGGTAGACTGGTCCAATGGTTAATCATCCTCACCGTTCAAAATGCACACCTCATTTCCAGCGTGAATTTCTCCGGCTTCAGCGTCCAGCCATTGGTCGCGTGAGACCTTCCTCTGCGGGGCTGAAGGGCTCGTTATTAAATATTCCTTCCCCCTGGAACCTGGCCCGACTCAGTGCCACAGCGCCTCCTGCTGGTCGCTCGGGACTTAGCGCCGCTCAGCGCTGGAGCACCCCCCGCTGTCTCAGGGTATGTTGCACTGCAAGGCTATTTGGTATCCCGAAATAGCTACCCCGTGTCCAAGGAACACACCATCCCTGTAAACCTCACTGTAGGAGGAGTAAGGGATGCCTTGAAATAGCACTTTATTTCAAAATTTGGCGCCGTGTAGATGCACCAAATTTTGAAGTAGCCTATTTGCGTGGAATTGCGAGAAATTGCGTATGTGCGTGGAATTGTGTGTTTGCATGGAATTGTGTGTTTGCGTGGAATTGCGTATTTGCTTGGAATTGTGTGTTTGTGTGGAATTGCGTGGAATTGTGTATCCTCTTTCGATTTAGAGTGCAATGCGGATGTACCCTACCTACTGTTACCTGACTGTGTCATAATGCTTCTGACACCTTCCATCAGGACCCACGTTCCTCCCAGCCCGCACCACCCTCCCTTCTGGCTCCTCCCCACGCTCTGGGGTCCTCTCCTTCAGGGAACCCCAACCCCTTTATTCCCCTTGCCTCAGTGACCCATGGCCAGTCGTCATCTAGCTCCTTACGTCGGGGCAAACTGCCGTGTGACCTGGCCACTCATCATAGGCCAGGGGGTATGGGACCTGCTGCCTTTGCCTGCCCTGGCTGCCTCCCTAGTCCCCTCAGGCCCTGCAGCCTGGGAGTGGGGCCAGACCAGGGCTCCCCAGCCCTGCTCTGTCCTAGGAGGCTCCCGCTTCCCTGGCAGCCAGGTCCCTCCTGCTCCCCAGCTGGAGCAAGAGCCAGTCAGTGTCCTCCTCTCAGGAGCCTTTATTTATACAGTCTCAGCTGGGCCCTGATTGGCTGCTACCTGCCACCGCTGCTGGCTCCACAGCCCCAGCCCGCCCCCAGGGCGGGATTTAACCCTTCCTAGGCCAGTGTGGGGCCGACAGCCCGTCACACCCACGTAAGTACTTACGGGCTGCGAGCCAGCCATCCCGACCTTTGGGAAGCTCTCTGTGCTGAGTTTCTTGAGACTATCACTGGGCGGCAGGGTGCTAATCCTTCCAGCTGGTTATCCACCAGCACCCCAAAATCTCCTTGAGTCGCTGCTTCCCAGGATAACATCCCCCGTCTTGAAAGCACGGCGCCGGTCTTTGTTCCCAGATGTACACGCCCCTGTTGAGCCACGTTAAATGATAGATTGTTTGCCTGCACCCCGTTCGCCAAGTGATCCAGGTCATGCTTAACAAGTGACCTCTTCCTTATTTACCACTCTCCAATATGCGAGTCATCTGCAGACTTTTTCGATGATGGTTTTAGGTTTTCATTCAGGTCTTTGATTGAGATGTGGCGCAGTCGGGGTTCCCCCGATCCGGCACCCCCGGAGCAGCAAGAACAGACTCTGCCAGGAGTAGAATAGAGGGGTTTTCTTGCTTCTCCAGGATACAGCACAGCATAGATGTGGTGTGATTACAGGATTCGGGGCCAGGTTGTTTCAGACCCCTTGGGTTAGGGGTCTATCCCCCCTCACCCCAGCCCCAGCAACCTGTCTGTCTCCCTCATGGTTCCAGCCCAAGACTGCCCCTTCCCCTAGCACACACTTCCTTTGTTCAGCCTCTTCCCTTAACTTGTAGAACTGGTTTTAGCCACTGCCCTGGGGTGGTACGGCACCCCTCCTCCCCCCGCTGGGCTGTGCTTACAGACAGCTGCCAGTGGGGGTCCCCCATAGCCCAAGCACAGTAACCAACAAGGTACTATAGAGATAGAAATGTAGCCGTGTTAGTCTGGTGTAGCTGAAACAAAATACAGGACTGTGTAGCACTTTAAAGACTAAGAAGATGGTTTATTAGATGATGAGCTTTCGTGGGCCAGACCCACTTCACTCCACCACAGATGTTACATAGCAGAGGGCCAAAACCGGATCCCTGTAGGACGGCACTGGAAACTGACCCTCTCGACAACGATCCCCCAGCTACCAGTCATCTGAAGAGGTGGGATGTGCCCGTGAGAGCTCCTGATCCAACCACCATGTTTTGTGAGTCTCTAAGTTGCTGCCAGACGATTGGTTGTTTTTTGAGTTTTCCCTTGGAGATCTGTCAGTGAGCCAGTTTTTAATCCATTTAATGCGTGCCATGTTTATTTGATATCCTCCTAGTTTGTTAATCGAAACAGCAAGTCAAACATCTTACAGAAGTCTAAGTGGCTCATGTCAACGCTTTTACCTTTATCTGCCAAATTTGTAATCTCGTCCAAACAAGCTATCGTGTTAATTCGACAGACTCTGTTTTCCATAAACATATGTTGAATTGCATGAATTACATTGCTTGCCTTTGTTTCATTGAGTCCCATAGCAGCTGCTCCATTATCTTGCCAAGATGGATGCTAGACTGACAAGCTGATATGTGCCTGGGTGAGGCTGTTTACCCTCTTTAAAAACTGGTACAACCTTCGCTTTCTCCCAGTCCTCTGGAACTTCCCCAGGACTTATTGAAATTGAATGTTAAATGGTGCAGTGAACCCCTTAGCCAGCTCCGTGAAAACTCTTGGGTGCCAGTTATCCGGGTTTGCTGATTGAAAACTGTAGGAGGAAACTCAGAAACTGTAGGAGTTTCTGAGTTTCATTCTCCACAGATACGAGTGGAATGGAAGGTGTGTTGCCATTGCCATAACCACATCACCTGACATCTCCCCAAGCACCAAAGTGAAATGTTTACTAAAAACTCTCCCTTTTCCGTACGATTATGGGAAATTCTACCACTTCTGTCTTGTAAGGCACCAATGTCAGGATTCTTTTGTTCCCAATATGGTTAAGCTGTCCCTTTCTATTGTCCTTCACTCTGCTACCAATGGAATTTGCCTTCTGTCCCTTGGCTTCTCTTATCAATTTCCTACAATTCCTAACTTATGATTTATATTCATTACTGTCAGCTTCCCCTTTCTTCCATTTGTTATATATTTTGAAAAAAAAAGTTACAGATGCCTTCACTCCCCCACTAAAGCAGGCTGGTTTTGTAACCAGCACAGCCTTCTTCCTCCATTGTGGGATGGTGGCTTTTGGAGCTTCTGGTAAGGTGTTCTTATTACAATTATCATTCACAGGTTGCTGATTAAATTCTTCCTCCCAGCTGACTTGGCTCATAATTGCTTTCAGCTTTGAGAAATCAGCCCTATTAAAGCACCAAGTATAGATATTACTGCTCTTCAGGTGATTCTGCTTGCACACCATAGGTGTGATTAAGTTATGATAACTTGTATTTAAACTTTTGGTTCTGTCATCAGTTGCTCTGTGCCTGTTAGGAAACGGGCTGATACAGAAATCCCTCATGTGGGCGCAGTTAGAAAACGGCCATCCATAATGTTTCGCAATCCAAAGGAAGCTTTAGCACTGACACCACAAGACCGCCAGCACATGACACTCCAACTGAAGTCCCCATGATCAAATTTTCCCCCTACACATTGTAGAAGAGTACCTAAGGCGACGGCCATCCTGCTCCCTAGTGTGATCTGGAGGCCTGCGGCAGACACCAACTAGAATGCTATGCAGTACTGGATCGCTTAGAATATTGATCCATAAGCATCCAGGGTCTTTGTTCTCCATGTTATCTGTGACTCAGAAACAGGCAATGCCACGGTTGCTTTAAAATGCCCCTCCCCCTCCGCTTTTCCCCACTCGACCCTCCCTAAACGGGCTGTAGCCACTGACTGCCACATTCCAGTTGTGCACATCACCCCGCCAAGGTTCAGTCACACCAGCCAGAGCAAATTTACCCTCAGAAATGACCATTCCAATTACTTTTGTCTGTTGCTTAATGTCGTGGGGCTGACACCCCCTGTCACTTTTGGGGAGCTGGGGCGGGGCTGGTTTTCTTACTGGTCGGGCAAAGCTGCCACCCACATGTCCTGTCATCTCTCCCTTCCCTGAGGCCTGTTGGATCTTGAAAGGTATCTTCCATAGTGTGTAGTGGAGAGCTGGGAACCAGCTATGCTTTGTTTCCCTCTCTGGTGGTCCCAGGCTGTCTCCAGCCATGTAGAACGCTGCCATGACCACTTGCCAGTGCGGGTTATGAACTACCAGACCCCATCTCTCACACCGATTCCTGCGTGGCAAGCTCCATCCTTCCCTGAACCCAGGGGACTGGTGTTTCCTGAAATGACTGGCTAAGAATTTCTCCGCTTCTCTGATTCTTAGCAGCGTCTCCGCTTGCCCCCAGCCCAAAAATCTCTTCCAATGGGGCAACCAACTTAATTGCTTCTGGCTTCAGGCAGCAAAGAGAACGTGGCACCACTGTTCCACATCTCGCACTCCCATGTAGAACGGGACCTCTCCCACTCCCTTCCTAACTTCCCTTTGAAGCTCCCCAGTTGGCTGCCTCCGTCCACAGCGGAGCTCACAGATCAACCGGCAGGTTCTCAGTAGGAGGATATAGTGAGAGGCATGGGTATGGGGCATGGGAGGGGTGCTCTGGCAGGCGGCTGGGGTGTCCCCTTTCCGCTTTGGGAAATAGGAGCACCCTGTGAAGAATGCACAACACCCTGTTCACAGGCAACTACGGGTGTTTGGCCCAAGACCTGCCCCTCCCCAAGCAGGCATGAGAACACAACCCTATCTGAGTGTACGCTTGCCCCCGAAGCAGGGCACGCACAGGCGTTCAAATGAGGCACCACTGGGCGGTGTTTTGCCCTTTAATCTGTAGAAAGTAACCTAGCGTGACCACATCCTGTGATGAGCAATTCCCCCGCGCTCTGCTCACAGCACAAAGACCCAGCTCAGCTCACACTATTGTGATTAGGTGCCACGCTGGGAGGGCTGACGGCTACGCATCATGGGATTTAATATCTTTTTACCATAATTTCACTCAAACAAATTTACAGGCGCAAATAAAAGAAGGGCAACAAAGCAAGCCCATTATTAAAAACCTGAAATGGAAAATATCTGAACGTTATGTACAGAGATAAGGGGCAACGCAGCGTGCTGGTTCCATAATCTCTTTGCTGGGACGTGGGCTGCCTTCTCCGACAGGGGCTGGTTTTCAGTCTGTGCTCTAAAAGCGCCACCCGTGCAACCCCCATTCTCACGGCAGGCGAGCCCGTGCAAGGCGTGAACCGGAGGACGCGATGATCTCCTAGCATAAGTGCTAGATCATGGCTCCCGAGTCCATCCACCACAAAGAGAGGCCGGGCCCGACCTCCCAGCTTCATTCCACCGCTCGGGAGCCATCCGGGGACAGGGGCCTTTCTCTTTCCCCGTGGCGTGAAGGGGGTAGGAGTACAGCGGGGCCTGGCGCTAGCTGCCTGTGTCCTGCATGCCTCTCGCTGCTATCTGAGCGCCAACCAGCATGTCGGAGCGCCTCCCCCAGTCTGTCTCAGCGCCCGGCGTACTCGCTGGGTGTCCGGGGAGACTCTGTGCTAGAGGAAGGTGCAGCTCAGAGCAGGGGTTGGGGGGGGAGGATGCCAAAATGGCATTTTTCCCAGTGGCTCTCAACTGGCAGGCCCTGGGCCAGTCAGCACACAGCTGCGACTCGTGTGCCCGGTAGCCTTGGCTGCGGCCTGCGTCTGGGCTGCATTCTGGGCAGCCCCGGTCGCTCTAATTCACAGGGTTTCAAACTAAGGATCAGGACCGAGGACTGGGGGGTGGGTCTCATTGCTGCAGGGGGACCAGGTGAGCGGGGGGCTAAGGCAGATCTCTGCCTGTCCTGGCACCACACACTGAGCTATGCCCCAGAAGCGGCTGGCAGCAGACCTGGCTCCAAGGTGCGTGTGGTGTGTGTGTGTGGGGGAGCACACAGGGCTCTTGCCCCTGCGCTGAGCACTAGCTCTGTGCTCCCACTGGCGGAGAACCTGCTGCTGGCTGCTTCTGGGGCCAGCACAGTCTGCACTGCCAGGAGAGGCAGGAAGCTGCCTTAGCCCCCCCACTGCACCACTGCCCGGGAGCCACTCAAAGTAAGTCCCTCCTGCCCCAGCTCTGACCCCCCCAAAGCCGGAGCCCCCTCCAGCACCCCAAAGCTCCATCCGCAGCCCCTCCCCAGCGCCCACACTCTACTCAGATGATATTGGGTCCCTGCAGCAAACATTTTCTTCAACTGGGTCACCAGAAAAAAGTGTGAACTTGGCTGCTTAATGACTTGCCCAGCCAAGGAAACAATGGAGGTGCTAATGGCTCCTACCAGCCTCTGGTAACTATTTAGTCTTTAAAGTGCTACTAGACTATTTGTTGGCGTTTCAGTTTTTCCTGGT
>JANRFK010001158.1:43376710-43391465 GCA_030068395.1 Apalone spinifera | reverse complement strand
CCGGAGACACGGCCCAGCAGCGGGGCCCTGTGCGGAGCGGGGCCACAGCTGGAGTTGCCAAAGAAGCAGCCCAGGAGCTGGATGCAGCAGAGGGTGGAGCTGGGGCTGGAGCTGGGTGTGGGGAGCAGGGAGGACCCTGGGGAGCGACCCAGTGTGGGAGCGCGGGGGGGAAACTGCACCAGGCCAGACTTGGAGGGCGATCGTAGCCTCATCTGGGGGGTGTGGGCTGGGAGAAGGGTCCTGCCACCCAGCGTAAGAGTCTGACCTGCAGCAGCCAGGGCCTGAGGGGGAGCCTGGGACCTCCCGGGAGCGCACTCTGCCCTGCGCTGCCCCCAGAGTCTCCATGTGTTTCCTGTCCATTCTCCCTTACCCCGTGGGGTGTTGGGCCGGTGGGTGCTGGAGACGCTGGGCGGGAGGTAATGAGCAGTGGCTCAGGGAAGCGCCCAGGGAGAGACCCCGCGGGAGTGGGCACACCCAGCCCTGCCCTAGGTCGAGCCCCAGGAATCCTGGGCCCAGCCACGTTGGGGTTCCGAGGACTCTGCCGTGCAGGGGAGCCCTCGCGCGCAGGGAGGCCTGTGGGTAAAGGAGGGGGGACGGGGACTCGCTGGCCCGTCTCACCGGGGGGGTGCAGAAGTCAGGAAAGTTCCCTTCCCCTCACAGACTTATGGGCTGCTGCACAGCCCAGCCCAGCTGCCCCTTGCGTGCTGTGGGATCGCCCCTCGTGCCTCCCACCCCTGCGTCCCGGCCCTGAGCCAGGGCTTGTGAGGGGCCTGGCACACGCCTGCGTGGGAGGAACACCGGGCTCTGTGTGCCGCGCTGGTGCAGAGTCCCTCTCTAGGGCACTGCTGCTCCTCATTGCAGTGCTTGGCTCTGCCTCCAGCCTCCGCGATGCCAGGTGGAAGGGCCAGGCGCTGGCCACCTCGCTCACGCCGAGGGCCCAGGAGGCGCCTCTGTCTGTACCAGAGCACGGGGCGCCTTTGGGAGCAGTCGGCTGCTTCCCGAGGCCAGTCACGTGCTGTAAGCGACGCTCTGGGCTCGCCCAGCGGGCGGCTCTGCCCGAGCGGTGCCTGGGGCCACGCCTGTCTGGCTCCGGCAGGCGGGCGGGCAGAGGACATCGGCGCCCTGGGCGCTCGGGAAGCGCCTGCCATCACGTCGCAGGAGGTCTTCCTTGGAAAATGCCGGCACATCCGCCGGGGCAGGAGCATGGCCACGCCCGGCACCGGCGAGGACTGATCAGGGCTTGGGAGCGCACCCTCTGCTGGGATCCTGGGGGCACGTCTCCCCTCCTGGGCTGGGTGCCCCACGAAGACAAGCGAGGGGGATCACCCAAATCCTCGTGAGTCCCTGGCCTGCACGCCCGCAAAAAGCAAGTCTCTCGTGCCGGGGAAAGGAAGCCGTGGGACCCCCCGGGCTGGAACGCTGTTTGTTGCGCACGTCTGAGCTCCTCTGCTCAGGGAGGCTGTGGCCTGCCCCTCTGACGCTGGGTAATTAAGTAACTGTCAACACCGGAATTGTCTCTCCCTGAAGAAAGGCGCCAATAAATGTGTTTGCCGCCAACACCCGGCGCGATTAACTGCCTGAGCGGCAAAGGGACGGGAGGGAAGAGAAGGCTGTAAACATGCCAGGGCAGAGGCAGCCGGCGGCTCCCCAAGCAAGCGAGCTGGGACCGCTGTGCTCTCTGCTCTCGGCACAGGAAGGTGGCACCGCCCCTGCTCTGGAAAGCCCCGGGAACGCGTGAGCCCCAGCTCCCAACAGTGCCCCCCGTCTGCCTCCTGCTTGGCGCCGAGCTGTCTAGTGTGCAATGATGCTCTGTCTCTCCCCACTGGGGGCTGTCCTGGGGCCCCCGCCCTGTCCCCGCTGGACAGCAGGCCGCAGGGCCTGGCACGACCGTGCCCCTTCACAGAGGGTGTTCCCTAACAGGCCATTTCACTAGGACCAGGCCAGAGTGCAAAGAGCCAGGGGCCGGGTTGCCTCTCTCCAAGTGCGTCTCTCAGCCCTGCTCCCAGCTGGTGATCTCAGCTTGGCTAAAACCGTGCCAAGGCGCAGGGGAAAGGGTCTCAGCTGAGCCCAGCCTCAGTGCCCATCCCTCGCCTGGCGTTCAGCTGCTGGCAGGCACGTTTCCGATGTCCACTTCCACCTAGGGATGGGACCACGCCGAGGGACCTGGGCTACAAACACAACAGCGATGGGAGTATGAGAAGGTTCCGGCCAGTCAAAAACGGATCGGCAGAAAATATGCAAATGAGATTGGGACTCATGCAAATGAGTCCCTCATCAGCATATTTTTGGCCGAGAAAACTCATAGTGTAGATGTAGCCTAATTGTTGTTTAAGTTTTTCCTGTTACAGACTCACGTGGCTATCCCTTCAGACTCACGTGGCTATCCCTTATCTACTCACTGTCTTTTTTTCTTACTCCCCTTCAATTTTTTTTCCTTCTCCCCCCCTTCCTCCTTCTCTTATTTATTCTTGGATCTGGACTTCCAACACTCCGGTGATCTGAAGAAGTGGGCGGTGCCCACGAAAGCTCATGATCCCATCTACGTGTTTTGTGAGTCTTTACAGTGCTACCAGCCCACTGAGGGTTTTTCCTGCTCCCCCTCTGACGCCGTATAAAGTGGAGCAGCCACTTTTCCCAGCGCTCCCCCACCTGACAGGCAGAGGCCTCCCAAGCCTAAAGGCAGAGCAATAAGAAGCCACGTCCTTGTTTCTGTGCCTCTTGTAGCTCCTCACTGCACACTGCAGCCGTGGGCACTGCTGACCTCTTGCCCTGGGCAGCTGCCCCACCATTTCCCAGCAGAGACGCTCGGAGAGGCTGTTAGAGTCCTGGCTTTCCTGACTCTGCTCGGGCCGAGATACGGGGACGGGCCCTGCTGGGCTGGCTAAGGCGTGACCCAAAGAGAGGGCTGCAGGCCAAAGGACCCGAGAGCGGCCGTTAGCCATACGTCCCGGAAGGGGGCCGATCTCTGTCTCACACACCGACTGTGCGGCTTGGCTGGAGGGCTCAGTCCCAAAGACCGGCCACCCCCGGCCGAGAGGGAGAGCAGGCCCAGGCCCTGGGACGGGGGGTGCTCACAAGAGCCATCTCTTTGGTCCACTTAGGGCGACTCTCAGCACCCAGATGGCAAAGGCCCAGGGGGGGCCCGGAGGTGCTGGGGTCCCAAGAAACAGTGAGGTAGCAGCCTGGCTGGGGAAGCTTGTTCCTTCAGTCTGCCCGCCTCAGCCAGCACAGCAGTGGCTGTTTGACAGCCTGACTGCCCCTCCCCAATCCTTTTTAAGGACCCAGAAGGGAGGGCCAGCTCAACTGCGCCGTGGCTGGTTCGCCAGTTAGGCCTGTTTCCAACACACCATCGCTTTGTGGTTCCACGCGTCTCTTGTTTGCCAGGCATGATCTTAACACATCCCAGCAGCTTTCTGTGTGGACTCATTCAGCCACTCAGTTACTCCCCTTAACACCTTTGTTTGTCATCGGCTGGTCCCTCTCCCATCCTGTCTCTGTGCCACCCTGGGGCCGGCGTGGCGGCAATGCATGTCAGGTATGGGGACATTGCACAAACTTCTGCTCATTTCTCCCAGGGCGGCGCCCAGCCGGGGCAGATTTGCGAATCCAGCGACCACCACGGGTTCCCTTGGGCCCTCTCCGACACCCAGCCTGAGCGCAGAATCTGGCCCTGCGCCTCAGAGCATCTCACAGAAGCAAACGGGGTGGTTTGCTGGACACGCGCCCTGCGAAATGGCCACTTGCTATTTCAGGGGGGTGTCAATGGCCCCGTTGGGGAAGAAGCGGCAGGTTGGTTTAATTTCGGATTTCAGTGAAAACACATTTAGAAAGGCAATGTAAGCGTAAGGCACCAAGAGCAGTCTGAAGGCTCCAGCACTGGAACGGACATTACAAGAACCCAAGATTTATGTGGGGTTTTTTTGATCTCCTGATTTTTAATGCCCCTGCGATTGGCGGTTCAGCATCCCCTCAGCGTGCCGGGAGCCCGTTTCTGATCACATTTGTACTCACGTGCAAAGAGAAACAGATCACTCCCAGTGCAAGCAGAGCGAGGCAGAAACAATATCAGTGCTGAAGAGGAAATTTGATTTTACAGTTTTCCTTCGATGAATCTCAGTTGTTAGCAGTAACTCAGGGATCCGAAAATAAATTAGATTTTAATTGGTGAGCATCCCACTAGCAGAGGCGTGCAGCAGGACTCATCCGTCTCCTTGTGAGGAGCGGAATGGGGCCTTGTGATTATCTTCCCAGCAAGGTGCCGCTGTCATCCAGTCTGCATGGTTGGGTGCTTGGCTACCAGCACGTGTGGTCTTGAGCACGACACAGTAGCTTTGCATCAGATGGTTCCTATGGCCCAGCTCTCCCCCTCGCTGTGCTAGGCACCAATTTAGCAGCCAGGGCACAGGCAGAGCCAGGAGTGCCGGGGCCAGCCTTGATTTATGTTTATTTTCAACAAAACCGGATTCAGACACAAATCCCCGGCAGAGGAAACAAGCGTGCTAATTGCGCTGGCATTCTCCTGCCTGGTGTCCGGGGCTTAGGAGCGATCTGAGCACAGCGCACGGCCTGCCTGCTGCGCTCATGTCCCTGGTGGTTTGTTAAGCCCGTCAGCGTGCAGGTTTAGAAGTCAGGCTAATGAAATGCAGAGGCGAAACAGAGAAGAACTAAGTCACAAAGGAAAAGGAGCAAGCCAGCGCTCCGAAGCGACTTCCTCGCTGTGGGGGCTGCCCTGCTTGGTGTGTGAGTGAGAGACGGGGAGCGGGGAGCTGAAATATTTTATAGGATCAATGAATGCCAAGAGAGCGTATTCCTTCCTTCAGGTGTCCCCTCCTCCCGCCCCCGGTGTCCTGCAAGTGGGGCTCTCTGTGCTTCCAGACATCACTGTATAGCACTTCCTATTGCAACATCCCTTTGGTCACGTTTGTCTCCGGTAGCAACACTACACGTGAATTCCGCAGCCTGCTCACAAACGTACCCATTGATTACACCCCCACAGAGCCAAAATCATTGTCCCAGGCTGGCCGTCCCTGGAGACGATGGGAGACGCTTTGCACGGGTTGTGGGGTCTGTTCCAATATCCGTCTATTGTCTGTCAGCCTGTCTTCCCACCGAGTCCTGCCGATCGAGTCTCAGCAGAGCGGGTGTTTCACCGTCTTCCAGATCGATGGTTTTGTCTTGTGACCGTGTGTCAGTGAATTAGGCCCAAATTGCCCGGCCACCGCTGCACCGTAGGAAGGGAACTTGTTCACTCAGCACCTGTAGCTTGCTTCCCCGTGCTCTGTGTCCCCTGGGGAAACGCTGGATCCTGGCAGGCCTTCAGCGTTTTGACCATTGTGTGTCTCTTCCTTGTCGGTTCCTCCTTGCGCCACTGCCAGTCGCAGTGATGGCAGGGCTCTAAGTGCGTCTGTGTCTGGACAGCCAGCCGTGTACCAAGTTGCTGGTAATGCCTTCCCTGGGAGAGTGTCCCCATTCAAGCACAGCTTGCCATGCAAGCAGTGCTGTAGTGGGACAGTCACCCCGCTCCAGGCATACAAAGGTTAAAGCCGGGCAAAAACGGACCTTTCGGTTTGCTGGGACATCAGGAAAAGGGGGGCTCAGCTGACCTGGAAACTACAAATAGATTGGGGGAAAATCATTGGGATCCAAAGGTTTTGGTTCGCCTGTAACCGAAGGCCCCGTCTTCGCCGGGACCCTCTCAAAAGGGATGTAATTGGGTTTTTAAATACAATTACGGGACATTCCAAAGTAACGTTGCACTTGGAACCCTCCCAAGTTCCCAACATGTCACTTCAAAACTGTCAAATCAAAACAGTTTCTGGCACAAACAATGCGGTGACACGGGCCTGAATCCACAGGTGTTTTAGTGTCACCCAATCTGCAATTTTCAATGGAAAAAGTTACGCACGAGCCGTTAGACGACAGCTGTGTCTAAAGTGCCTCTCACCCCCATGTCTATGGGCCCAGGGTACGGCCCCGGGAGCTGCACCAGCTGCTCCACTCCATGCAGCTGAGAGGCTGGTCTGAACCATGACCAAAAAAAAAAAAATCAAGCAAACTTGGAATTAAAAAATCCACCGGCACGGTCGGGATCAGCTGATTCTGGTCCCTTCCACATGCATCATAGCAACAAGACAATATTGTCTAGAGCCCTGATCCAGCCAGGGGGCTCTGTCAGTGATGGTGCTCAGCACCTTCCAGCAAGGGGTCCTGAATCTGCAGAATCAGGTTAATTGTCTCGGAACAGCCTACTCCAAGCTGAACCTTGCTGCCCACGTGAAGCAGGACATAAGAAGGGATGATTCATTTTGATAGAGCCAATTCCAAGAATGCCTTTTCAAAGCTACAAACAGCCACGATCGCGCTGCACCAGCCAGACGCCCTGCGTGCACGTGTCCCTTCTCTGCTAATAAGTATTTATGAATCTAACAAATGAGTCGAAGAGCTTGGGCGAGGGATATTTGTGAGCAGAGATTTGCTGAGCCTCCTGAAAGTGACATATGCTCCGAGCTGGGAAATGCGGTCGGATTACTTAATGTCGTTGACAAACAAGATTGCAGTATATCATGGGTTCATTGGCTGTTCTACACCTCGGGGCTGCGTGCTGGCGTGTAGCAGATGTTGCAAATGTTATGTTAATATGTGCTCAAAGAGTAAGAGAAATGTGCTGTCACGGAGCATGTAAGGATGCTGGCGAGCTGTTCTCTCCTACTGCCTGTGAGCAGGCAGAGGGCTTAAGAGATGAGTTCATATCGGTAAGAAAGTTACCGGGAAAATATTATCTCCCTCCCCTGCAACCCCTCTCCACCTCTGCAGGCAGAGAATGCAGCTGACAGTCCAGCCGGCAGCAGGGAACTGTCCTTTCAATCGTCCGAACAGAAAATAAACTACAATTCTGTAAAAAATGTTCATTTATGAAAAGGGCAATTTCAGCTGGAAAATCATTCTGACCATAGGGAGGATAGTTCCCTGCCTGGTCGGGGTGCTGTGATCAGACATTGGCTTGCACTAGAGCTGGGCTCGGTTTCTGCAGTGGCGGGACCACAGAAGCACCGGGGAGGACGGAGCAGCCTGGAGATGACACCAAAGGCGCAGCTCACTACTGAAACTGAGACGCGATTGAGTCCGAGGTTCCAGAGCTGGGGGGACCCCGGCGACCATCTCGTCGTAAGGCCTCACAACACAGGCAAGCACTGCCCCTCCAGTCATCCCCACAGCAGATGTTTTAGACAAATATCCAAGGCTGACTGAAAAATGGCTAGTGCTGGAGAATCCTCCATGACCCAGGTCAGTTGTTCCCATGGTTTGTGCTGCACAAAGGAAGGGTTGGGTTATTATACCACCTAGGTGCCAAATAATGTTGAGTGAAAACAAGTTTTTCAGGTTGGGGTCAAAACTAAAAGCAAATCAGGAAAAAAAATCTGGTTTGGTCAAACAAATTGATTATTTCAAACATTTTTGTCAAGTCAAACCCTTGTTTTAATTCAAACCAACCCATGCAGGGCATCCCCAAATGACGCTGCTTTTTGCAGGAGTCAACCTGAAATTAGTCCCAAAAGATTATTTTACTCAAGGTGATTTTTTTTACAATGTTCATTTCACTGTGGCCGAGGCTTGTTTTCACCCTCGGGGTGGAATCTCCATGCCTAGAGGTTTCTACAGCTCCGTCTCAGAGCCTTGGCTGGGCTGATTGAGCTGGGCCAGGTCCTGCTTTGGCAGAGGGTTGGACACGGGTTTTCCCCACGAAAGCTCATCAGCTGATCTATTGGTTAGTCTCCCAGTGGCTGCAGGGCTGCTCCTTGTTTGTAAAGTTAAGAGACGCACATGGCTCCCCCTTGGTGACTCGCACACCAGGCAAACCCGGCCAAGTGCAGCCAGGCCCACCTGGTACACGCTGGCTCCTTTCATGGGTGGGGCAGGGCGGGGTGACCTAACCCCACGCACTAGGCCACATGGGCTACCGGGGAGATCGCAGGGTTGTTCTCTCCTTGAGTTTACATGCGGCCGACTGGTAACATGGTCTAAAGCTGAGGGCTTGTCCGAGGGGGAAGTGTGACCCTGTACACCCCCAGTGCCGTTGGCCAGGTATCACCCTACATGGGGACAGCCTTATTTTGGTTTAAGGCTGTATCTGTGGTGATGTATACACCCCCCAGCCTGTACAGGCCTGGTTAGGGGGGTGCTGGGATACCGCGGGAAACTATGGGGTGGCCTCCAGGCCTCACAACAGCTCAGTCCAGAGCGAGGGCAGAGGTACTTGCCACAGTGCCCCAGGGCAGCGCAGCCTAGTAGTCAGTCAGTAAGGGCCTTCAACAAAGGGCTGGGGGCCCAGGAAGGGGAGCCTTGACCCAGGGCCCTGGCAGACAACCACTGGCTCAGTGGGGAATCCCACCAAAACAGGCTGCGCTCACCTGCCTGGGAGGTGCCACTTCCCGCTGCAATCCATGGCGCAAAAGTCGCCTGATCGCAGTGCAGACCGCATCCTGGTGCTTTGTCGGCCGTGGAGGCTTAATCCGAACCTCAGAGCCCTGTGGCTGGTTCTCGGCAGGCGCTTCCACCACACGTCCTTCCTCTCCCGCATCCCGCCCAGTCTGAGCCGAGGGGTTTCCTTTTATTCCCACCCAGCACTTGGAGCATGCTCGGTACGTCCGGAGGGGCGGGACTTCCTTCCCGCAATGTGGCGTTAACCCCTTCTGGCCCAGCGCGGGCTATGCTCACCCCCTCACGGCAGCTTTTCATTCTCGCCTGCTCCTCTTCCCTAGTGACAAAAGCTGAACTGGAAGAAGAGCGCTCTTCCAGGCGCAGACGCGTCCACATAACCGGCAGTTTTGGTTCAGACCTTAGGTCAGGGCTACTCAGCATGCAGCCCATGGGCTGCATGCGGCCCGTGGTCCGTTTGTTTGTGGCCCGCGGTGCAGTTTGGGTTTACGTGGGGCTCAACATCCCGTAGGTGGGATCGTTTGAACATGGCCTCCACAGGGAACACGCTCCACAACGGCAAGTCAATATATTGGTCTTCTGTTGCGATGTGTTTCAGCAGTTCAATTCCTGGACTGTCATTGCTCATTCAAAGTGCTGTCATATGGGTGGAAATCGGGTAAACGTTGCATTTTATTCATATCAGCAGAACTGACTTAAATGGGGCCTCCATGTTGTGTAGTCTTGCCTTATCTTTGTATTCATGCACCTCAGTGTGAAAGAAGCTATTTGCATATATTTGCATATATATTTGCATGGATATGCAACCCACACTTAAGTTGGGGCCCTCGGCATGTGCTGTGAGCATCACTGTGGCCCCCGGGGCTTCCAAGGTTGAATAGCCCTGCTTTAGGTTATATTGAAATAGGAGTGCCAGGTGTCCGGTTTTGAACTGGACCGTCCAGTATTTGAGCTTTCTGTTCGGGAAACAAATTGAGAAAATATAAATGAGAAAATAGAACTGTCCGGTGTTTTCTAACTCAGATGCCATGTCGACTGTGATGTCATGTCACAATCCGGTATTTTTGTTGCAACCATTTGGTAACCCTATAGTGAAACAAATTCCCATGCAGAGGAAGCCATTTCTAGGCCAGGATATTCCTGCCTGGTTCAATTCATCTCTCACCCCCCCTCCTGGGTTAAAACTCCCCCCCCAAAACTGCAGCAGGCAGATTTCCTTTCAGTTCAAATCTCCACACTTTCTTCCCATTGGTTCTCTTGGCTCCCTGCCTACACTGCCTGGGCGTAACCCTTTAGTTACTGACTGTGGGGATGGTTAGAAAAGAGAGCGCTCCCCCCAAACGTCACGGTTCCTCAGCCCACTCCTGCCGTCTCCAGCTGAGCGGTGGGTGGCAAGATTTCCCCTTGGGGTTCACCCTCCAGTTGGTGTCATCTCTGCAGCGGTGCGGCCTGCCACGGCTGGGGAGCTGCTAGTAGTTTGTGGCCCTGGGAGCTGAGCCCAACGGACTCCCAAAGCCATTGGATGTCAGCAGTTCGGGAGACCGATTTCTAGGGTTACGCAAAGGAAAGGGAAAGATGCTCTCCGACATGCCAGACATTCCCTTCCAAGTGCCCAGGGGTCTTTGGGCACCAGTGCATCACCCAAGCATTACAGGGGCTTAGCAAGGATTCAATCTGGGTATTGTGTGGGCTTTATAAAAACCCACTCTCGGCAGGAAGCATGAAATGTGGCGGGCGCGCCTGACTGTGCAGGCATCCGATCACTCAGGATTAGCATTGCATTGCTTGTTCTCCCATCAGAGGGCGCGTAGCAAGCTTAGCAAACAAAAGGCTTCTTAAAATAGCTTCTAAAACAGAAAATAGTGTAAAAAATATGACTCTGTTCACATATACATCCCTGGTGCCAAAGGATCCAGCTGTCGGGGAGAGATGCCCTGAGTGACATGAAGGTTTCGCTGCAGGCATGCATGCTGAATGAAGCCACCTTAGGGATACCAGATTTCCTTGATTTTGAATCTATTTTTTCTTCTCTGAAATGAACCGCTCCCTCATTAGGATAAATATGGTTCTAAAATAATAGGCAAGGCTCTGTGCATGATATGGGGGCATTTGCATTGACTGAAAAAAATACAAAGCAAAGCAGACGTGATCTTTGTTGTGTTTCAAGCCCCAGGAATGTTTCAGATCTTTCCAAGAGAGAGAGAGAAATTCCAAGACAGAGGGGAAGAAAGAGGCACACGTCCCTCAAAGCTGCTAATGGCGGGTTCCCCAAGGCAACTCATAGAGCTGACAGCTCTTCCTGATTTATTTCTCGACAGGCTGATCTTTGAGTGAGCCATCACACCAGACAGCTCTGAATTTTGACACAAAAAGGCTGACATTCACCAGCAGGAGGGGCCAGTGAGGCGCAGCCAGAAATCAACTGACCTGTAGCATGCGCCAAAGCCAGAAACTGGATAATCCTTCCTCAGTCTTCCGGTTTTTTCTTCTCTCCAGCCACTCCCTGCGATTGGTACAGGGATCCCTTTTTTCACGACATTAATGCTGACTTGTGTAATCCTGTATTTATAGCAGGGGACTAAATTGGACAGGATTTGACTAGAGATTAAAAAAAAGCAAGTACTCCAACCCCAAACGACCCCCTAATCCTGCTTGCTAACTAAGATGTTGCAACTGATGGATTGGGGAAAGTTCTACAATGCACTCAGACACCGTGAGAGTTGGAATAACAATGAATTGTTGGTCCTTTTGCATGTCCTTCCCCGGGCCAATGACCTTGTGAAGACAGACCATTTCTGATCAGTGGGGACAATGGTTAGCAGGGGGGCAAAGCCGCATGAACAAGAACGTCAAGGAGGTTGTCATAAGGAGGAGGGAGAAAACTTGTTCATCTTGGCCTCTGAGGATAGAACAAGAAGCAATGGGCTTAAACTGCAGCAAGGGAGGGTCAGGTTGGACGTTAGGAAAAAGTTCCTAACTGTCAGGGGGATCAGACACTGGAATAAATTGCCCAGGGAGGTTGTGGAATCCCCATCTCTGGAGATATTTCAGAGTAGGTTAGATAAATGTCTATCAGGGAGGGTCTAGACAGTATTTGGTCCTGCCATGACTCGATGACTCTTGAGGTCCCTTCCAGTCCTAGTATTCTATGATTCAACATTTCAACCAGAATGAATTCTGTACTTTTGGCTAAGAAAACTGGTTTGACCTGGAAATTGCCAGATTTACTCCAAGAGGAGTGGTGACAGTTTCTGAAAAGCTTGAAAACAATTGGTCAAACTGTTTTTGAGTTATCGGCAACTACAATATTACACGGATTTGACATTTTTTATAAAGTCTAACAGCGCTTTGTGCCTCTCTAGCAGGAAAATGTCGTTATTGTCCTTCCAAATCTTCCATACAAAAACCTCCTTGACAACCAGTGGCCAAAATACCCTACGTAAGCAAAGAAATACGTGATTACTTGCTGTCAGTTAATGGCTACAGTGCATGCCTCGCCGTGTTGCTCTCTAGTGGCTGGTTAGAGCTTAAAAGGTGCATACGGGTTGTTCTGAATCAACAGCTTTCAGCTGAGGGAGAGTTTTCCTGTGCTGTTTCGGGGAAAGGATTTAGGTTCCAGTCGCAGACCCGGGGAGGCGGGTGAGTACACTCTTGTCTATCTAGTGTACGGAACCCCAGCTGGCTGGGGAATATCTCGCGTTTTGAAGGTTGTGATGCAAAACTGGGGAGGTGTGGGAGTCCTGTGAACTGTCTGAATTTCCCCACCAGTCCTCCCTGGGCCACGCCTCTGTGGACAGAAGGATGGCTGTAGCACTGGGCTGCATGTGACCTTTGGGCCACCCTGTAGCTAGTCTTGATTTGAAGGGCGTGGGTGTGACACGCCCTCCCCCCTGGTGCGCACCACCAGTGACGGCAGAGGCCAACGAGCAATGCAGACACCATTTTAGCAGCTCCCTGGGAGCTGATGGAACTTGAAAGCCGCACCGTGCTGCAGGTACCTGGGGGGGATGCAGCGGGAGAGAGGCTAGCAGACAGCAATGTGACCTGATGGCTGGAACAGGGACCAGCAGGCCTGGGTTGGAATTTCAGCTCTGTGTAGCTTGTGCAAGGCCACTCGGTTTGCTGTGCCTCAGTTTCCTTCTCTGCCAAATGGAGACTAGGGTACTTACCTGCCTTTGTAAAGGGTTTTGGTAATGATGGATGAAATGGGCCAAGTCCCCCAAAACTGCTAGTTGAAACGGGGTTCTGGCGGCTGCTGACCAGGCTGCTAAAAGTCCAGTTGGCGGCACAGCGGGGCTAAGGCAGGCTGTCTGCCTCTGCTGGAAGCAGCCGCCATTTCCCTCCAGCTCCTAGGCCAGGGGTGAGAACCGTTTTGGGTTGGGGCCGCTGACCCACAGAAAAATCAGTTGGGGGGGTACAAAAGTGACAAGCAAAAAACCCCTCACTGAGGTGGCCTCCGACGGAGAAGGAGAAAGACGCTCCCCACATTCCCCTGGCACACCAGAGCCTGGGGGCCCAGGCTAGTCGATTTTGTGTGCGCCAGCCCCGTGGGAAGATGGGGGGGGGCTGGAAGACTATATTGGGGGCATCCCGAGCCTTCGGAGCTGGAGCTGCATATGTCCCCAGGCCTTGGGTTCCCCAGCCCTGCCCTAGGCTGAGATATGGCCATGGGGAAACCTCACACTGCTCTCTCTCCAGCTCTGCAGCTCCCATTGGCTGGGAACTGCAGCCAATGGGAGGTGCGGGGGCGGTGTCTGCAGGGAGGGGCAGTGCGCATGCCACGGAGCTGCCTGGCCACGCCTCCACCTAGGAGCTTAGAGTAGCTGCCTGAGGGACGAGCTACCTGGATTCCATGCCCTGCACCCGCTCCCATATCCCAGCCCACTGCCTCAGCACTGAGCCCTTCCCCACAACAAATCCCCTCCCACAAACTTCCCCCTCTCCTGCACCAGGCTGGAACCCCCTCTTGCACCCTAAGCCCCTCCTTTCTGGCCCCATCCCAGCGTGGCCCTGATTGTCAGAGGTACCGAGTGTCCAGCTTGGGCAGCGGGTGCTCTGATGCTGCTTATGCTCAAATTGTCAGGCACCGACCCCATCCCACTGCATGATCAGTCCCCTCCCCATTCGGTGCCTGTTTGCTGAGAGCCGGGGGAGGTGGAAAGGAAACTTCCCAGGCCTGCCTGCTTCTGGACGCATTATTCCAGCCCGTCCTCCGCATGGGTAGCACGGCAACGACCCGCCCGGGTCACTGCGTCATCCGCCAAAGCTGGCTCCAGTAACGTACGTGGTGGCTGCTGCTACGTGACATCGTTAAAAGCATTATATCTGATAAGACAATAAATGGAAAATAAAGAGGTTTTTCCCCGGCTCTATTAGGCTGCACACGCCCCAGCTGGTAAATCTTGGCCGGCCGACAGGGATTTAAAAACATTCATTCATCGACACGCTAAAAAAACCAACAGACGAACCACAAGGCTTTTGTGAAGGCCCTAGTAAACCAAGACTTATGGTTGTTTCTCTCTGCAGTCAAAGCAGCATGCATTAAAAAGGGGGCACTGGTCGAAGCACATTTCTCTGCCCCCCAAGAGGCAAAATTACAATAATAAGGTGCTTGGGACTAGCGCCATTAAAGCCTAGCTGGTCTGAACAGCAAAGCACCCGCACAATCGCCGCGATACAATGGTGTGCCTGCCAGCGCCGTGTGGACTATAAAAAGATCACTGTTTAATCAGTGCACCACCGCTAATTTCCTTCCTCCGATCGTTAACCGCTTGGGACCCAGACCCTGACGGAGCGGCAGGCGTGTCACAGCAGTGCAGGGCCTTGACCTGAAGTGACTAGTACCAGGCAGCGCTTAGCAAAGCTTCCGCGACCTTTCCGTGGGCGAGGGAGCAGAGCGAAGCAGTTAGTCTAATGCTATTAGGTACATTGATTTCCCTGGTGTGCGCTGGCTCTCGCCCTGCCTCTGCCTTTGGACAGCCTGCGGTGGAACAGGAGGGGGGAATTTTTCAGTCAGCTTGGGGGGGTGTTGGCAAGGCTGGCCTGGAGAATGCCGCCAGCGGGGACCACCAATGTGCTGCTGACACACGAGCCCAGAGACCTGGCTGGGAAGAAGAACCAAGAGAAAGAGTGGGCCCGCTGGGTCAGGTGATGGGTTAGTGAGAGGGAGAGTGTGAGAGAGTATTTGGAAGGGGTCTCTGTGTGTGCGCGTGTGTGTGTGTGTGTGCGTGTGTGTGAGAGGGATATTTGAGAGTCAGGGTGTGTGTATGTGCATGTGTGCCGGTAAGAGGACTATTTGGGAGTCAGGGTGTGTGTGTGT
>JANRFK010001158.1:43357007-43367329 GCA_030068395.1 Apalone spinifera | reverse complement strand
GGGGGGCCGTGCTGCCCTTCACATCTGGATCTTGTCCCTCACCGGGCTCAGCTGCCCCTCCCCCCCCCCGGGTCCTAATGCACAATAACAGATGCATTGCCTCTGTCCCGGCTGCCTTTGCAGGCTGGGCTCTGGCCTGTCCCCTCTGTAAGCCTGGGGGCTCCGTGCCCAAGAGCCCTGGTTCCATTCTGGGCAGCAGGGTGGATGTGGCAGGGGCTTCGGTGGCCCGGCTTTGGCAGCCACAAAGTTTAGTTCCAGGGGAGCTCGGGGGTGGGGTGGGGGGTCTGATTATTGGGACAGCTCTGCTGTGGAATCCCAGGCGGAGCCGGGATGGGCGCCCGCGGGCACACGGAGCAGGCTACTTGGCGTTCTGCACAGTGAAGCCGGGGCTGGTGTTGCTACCGATGTTTCGCTCTTGTTTTCAATTGACTTTCTGCTTCTACTGGTGAGAGCTCTGGGCTGGAAGCGCAGCGCGTGCGGGTGGAATTGCGAGGCTGGCAAGGCAAGGCAGGCAGTGGCTCTGGGTTAGCGCTGGGTTAGCGCCTGGCTGGCGAGCTTTGTGCGGAAGCACAAGGTGTATGTCTCAGCTGTTCCGCGTGCGACTAGCCTACTGCTGCCGATCTGCGCCGCGGTTCAGGTACTTGGTGGCAGCGCTTTCAGCGGGGGTGGGGGATTTGGCTTGCACAGTCTGGTGCCTCTCAATTCTCTCCAGCCTCGGTGTGTTGGGATGTTCCTGGGCTAAGCGCTGCCTGTTCCTGGGGGCTGTAGGTCCCCTAGGGGACAGGCGTTCTGCGGCTGTGATTGGGTGGTTGTTGGCAGTGACTTGGCTAGAACTGCCCCATTCCAGGAGCTGCCGCGGCTTAGCCAGATTGGTAGCCTGGCCCCCCCTACAGCTCAGGTGGGGTGGCTTTCTAGACTGTGTGTGGCCCCTACCCGGCGGCAGGGAGGGCAGCATGCTGGGAGAGCGGAGGGCAGTGCCCACGGCTTGTACTGGGGACTGAGCCGTCTGGCCCGGGTTTGAATGGCCTTTTTCCTACGAATAATATTGAACACCCCCGCCTCGCTGCTGTAGGACAAGCCGGGTGCCCTGTGGGCAGCTGGCACCAAAGTCCTGCTCAGCAGCGGGGAGGCGCGAACATTCCCCATGCAGCCGATGACGGGCGGGTTTGAAGGTGGCAATGGTGAGTTGCCTCGGTTTCCTCTGGGCGGCTTTGTGCCGTCCGTGCCTGTCACTGCTGCTGCCCAGAACTTGTTAGGAATCTGCTTGTGTTGCTTTTCCCTCGGCTTCTCCTTGTAATGAATAAATAATAAAGGCTGCTCAGCACTGACAAAAAGCCACAACCTGCCTCAATACGACAGCACAAAGCACACAAGTGACAGGAGCTGCGCGCGGGGTGACGAGCCAGGAGGAGGCTTGCTTGGGCGCGCCCGAGGTTTACAAACAATGCCGACCAGTCTGTGCCCACAGGAGCCTCGTGCAGGGCCAAGGGAAAGCCGCGTGCTCCGCTAAGAGTTACCCTGCCGGGTTTGGGAGCCTTGCTCTGCTGAAGCTGCCGCTGCTGCTCTTCGAGTCCAGCTGGTACAATAACCCGTTTGCATGAATAATGGGATCCGACAGCGTCCCCGGCAGAGGCACGACACGCTAAGTGACTGCTAACTGTTCTGTGTGCAGACAGACATACGTGTGCGTGAACACGGGGGCGGGTCCATTTCTGAGCTGGCTCGCGATTGGCGTCTGTCTCTTAAAAAAACAGGCTGTCACTTTGAATCATGCGGGGGGGTCACCTTCCCCAGCGTATTTTTGCCCCTAAAGGTCGGCGGATGTTTTTGGTTTGTTTTGGTTGAGGTGTCCACTCCTTGCTGGGCGTTCCTCAGTCTCTTCTGCACGTCCTGGTCCCCCTGGCACGTCTCGGGCCGGGGGAGAATTGTCCCACGGCGTGTCCCGGGAGGAGCGTTTTGGGCGGGCGGGTGCCAAGTGGAAGTGCTTTGGTTTTCATTAATGCTGAGCAGCCAGTTGCAAGCGAAGGCCATGCCGGCAAGAGACCAGCCCCTTTGGGGTGTGGGTGCCTCCAGCCCGGCACTTGACACTAATAAAAGAAGCGAAGACCGTACTCTGTCCTGTGGGGCAGGTCTGCAGCGGGGGGCGAGCCATTGCAGCGTTGCGGGGTGTAGCACAAGGGCAAGGCAGACAGGGGCGCTTCGGAGCAGAAGCCGTGTAAGGCTGAGTTCTGCTCACGGTGAGACGGGCTTAGATCCGCACGTTGCACTGCCGTGACTCGATGGTCCTTGCCGCACGCCAGCGAGCCTCTGGAGCCTCCTTCTGGGGGGGGAGGGGGGAGTGCAGACCCCGAGCTGCGGTGTGCCTGGGTCTGTCTCTTTGGCTGGGCTGCCGAGCTGCGAGTCACGTCGCTTGCCAGCCCCTCGCAGCCAGCTGAGCAGAATGCTCGTCAGCTGTGCTGCTTTGGCTTTCGGTCTCGTTCGAGCCCTCGGCGCTGGGTGGGTACCTGCCAAGACCCTGACCTAGCCCACCCCGGCTTCTGATCGCTCCTGGAGCTCAGGTACTGGGCACGGGGCCCCTCCTGCCCTGGATTCGCAGAGCACCCTGCTTCACGGCCGCTTGTGGAAAGTTGCCTGCTTTTTTTATTATTATTTTTCCCGAGAGCAGTTGTACGTTACGGCTTAATGAGAGTGCTGGTTTGGTGTCATCCATTATAAATGAGCGACTCTGTTAGTCTCCCTGATTAATGAGCAGATCCACAGTGGGGAAGGAAAGGAGTGACCTTATTGGGCCTTTTGTTCGTGTTGTTTACTCCGTCGCTGCGCCGGGTACATGTAGCGACAGCACGGGGCTGGGACGTGCAGTCCCAGGAACATGGGGGAGATCGGATATCGGAGGAAAAATTCTAGTGCTTGCGTGAAGCCGAAGTAGCCACGTCGTGCTTTGTGGGCGCAGCACCGCGGGAGTGCCGCGAGACCGCCTCCCAGCAAAGCAGAGCTTCCCGGCCGGCCGGACCTCGGGAATGGAATGTCTCGGCTCTTGAATCAGATTCCAGCTTCCTGTTTTCCCAAGGCGCCTGTTAGCAAACGTCGGAGGAACTCCTCCGCCCGCAGCCTCCGGCGCATTTCTGACCCTCTCCGGCTGCAGAGGAGGAAGCGGAACGCGGCCGTAGCCCGTGCGCATTTCATCCCAGACAGCGATAGGCTGAGCACTGTGCCAGGCCAGGAGGGGCCAGCACCCTGCCGGATTCAGTCCAGCGTGTCTCCCTTGTTGGCTTCCAGGCCTCTACCCCCCATGCTCATGGCCCCTCCCCGAGCCCCAGGAGTGAGGGACCGGCTGGGGAGAACAGGCAGCTCCTTTGGCATGGCTGGATGGCCCGGCTCCTCTCCGGAAGTAGGCTGGGGAGCCACAACTGAATGCAATAGCTGAGCAGGGGGAGGGGCAGCCCCCTTTCCTCCTGCTGCGGCAGGGTGGGTGCCCCAGCCTGGCGCTGCTTGTGTCCTGCCCTCGCTCCGCATCTCTTCTCTCCCACGTCCTGGGGGCCTGTCTCCTCCAAAGGGCTTGCTGCCCTCACCCCTGAACACCAGAGGGCTGGACAGGGCAGCAGGGGTGGCTCTGTGGGGCTGGCAGCTCTTGCAGAGAGACCCTTGGGGGCCAAGAGGGAAGGCAAGTGGCTTTGCGGGAGCAGGTGGGCAGATCCCCTGGCTGTCGCTGCGGTCGTGGGGGAGCAGGAACGGCTCCGGGGCTGCACGGCCCTTCTTGCCCTCCTCCCTGGACTTCCCAGCCCGGCCTGGGGCCTCCAAGCGCTGCTGGTCTGCGTGCTGTCATGTGATGCCCATCAGTGCCACGACGTGTCCTGTGTGGCACGTGCGCAGGGAGCCTCTCCCCGGGGACCCTGCCGGCTGCAGGGCGCATTGGGGCGTCTGGAAGGAGTATGGCTGAGGATGCAGGCCCGGGACCCCCGAGCGGCTCAGCGCTCTCCGCCTCCGCCAAGCAGAATCTTGCTAACAGGGCCCCCCCCTTTAATAGCTGGTATGTAAAATAAGCTCCCCCTGCCCCTCTGGGGAGGAGAAACCAAGTGAGCTGGCAGGAGGCAGCAGGTCTCCACCGACTGATTTTTCCAATCCCTCCCCCCCCCGGGTGTGGTGCAGTAGTCTGTGCCCAGCTCTGGCCGCTTGTCCCCGCATGGTACCGGCCTGGTGGTGGGACTGTCACTGCCTGTGCTTGGCCGCCTGACGGGGAAGGTTGTCTGCTTGCCTGTAGCAGCTGTGGAAGGCGCGGCATATGCGCTGTGCTGCACTGCAGCCCACGTCCCTATTTCTGTCTCCCCCCTGTCTCACTGGGGGCTGCACTGTCCCGGGGGCGGGGGGGACCACAGCCAGCCTCTGGCTCCTGGGACCGGCCCAGAGCAGCCCAGCAATCCCCCCCATTCCAGGGCACCCCAGCAGGGCCCAGTGCAGGAGGGCTGCAGCCCCTCTCTCCCCAGTCCCGTAGGGATTCGGGGGCAGGCTGGCATCAGAAGCAAAAGCCTGGACTCCCCCACCTGGCTCAGCTGTGGGCTCAGAGGAGGCCCGCCCTGCAGCCTTCCAGGAGGGCGCTGTGGCAGCGGGGCAGAGGAGGAGACAGGTGCCCCACCTACGTCCTGCCTGGCCCCTGCTCTGCCTGCAACAGCTGCCTCGAGGCCCCTCTGGCAATCTTGCTGCGGTCTCTGAGGTGCAGCGGAGAAGGGGGTCCCCCAGCAAGTCTGCAGCAGAGCTGGGAATGGAACCCAGGCCCCTTGGGCGCCGTCCTGCCCCTAACCAGAAAGCGGGGCCGTGTCCTTTGCACTCTCCCGGGGGAGGATGAAGGGCGGGGTTGCTGCTCTTCTGCCCCCTCTGCAGCCGGCTCTTCCTTGCTCGAGCCAGAGGGCTCCTGGGGGTCTGGGCTGTGCCATGGGGTATGGCCCCTCCGATGGGTCCTTGCTTCCAAATGCTGCTGAGGAGAGGTGTGGCCGAGCGAACGCCGGCAGCGGGGTGCATGCAGCGGCTCCGCTCCTGTCCAGACGTGTTCACGTGGGGCTAGCCCTGCCGGCCCCCCGGGGATTCCTTGTGGGAGCAAAGGGAAGCAAGTGTAGGGAGGGCTGCAGCTGCTTTCTCCTCGCGGCTGCCCAGCCCCCGACTCTGGCTGTAACTTGGTCAGTTCTCCATGGCTGCAGCATCTCCTAGGGCGGGCAGGGCCCGGGTACCCTGCCGCGAAGACTCGGCTCTCGGAAGAACCAGCGAAGGGCAGGAGGCCAACGTAGTCCCCCTTCGCCAGCCCTTTCTTGACAAGCTCATCTCATTAGTGCTGCTTTTGCCTCTGCCCCTCTCCCGCCGTCCGTGTGTCCCGCCCGGTCTCCTGGTCCCGGCGCTCTGTGCCGGGGAGGCGGCCTCTGTTGCGGGCAGGGCACGAGGAGGGATGGTTTTCAGGTGGCTGAGTCCGGAGCGGAGAAGGCCGAGGCCGATGATCTAGCTTCAAGCTGGCTTGCAGAGACTCCAGCTACATCTGGCTTCTCAGCCAAGCAGCGAGGAAATCTGGAGGATTGCTTGGCAGTGGGACTGCTCCCTCTCTAGCAGCGGTGAGCGCGCGGACGCGTGAGCCTCTCCCCAGAGCGGGGCGCCGGGCGGGCCGAGCAGTGTGCCGGAACATGCCGTGTGTCGCTTTCCTGGTGACTCTGGGCGTGGGAAAGGCGGACACGGTCAAGGGCAGAGGCTGCCTCCTGCTCTCCGCCTGTTAGCTGTGCCCTGTTCACCGTGTGAATTGGGGCAGGAGTGTGAGCATCCGGCCCGTTCCAGCCTGGTTTTGCGCGGTGCTGCCGAATAGGCAGCAAATGCTCCTTAAGGGAGCTGGAGAGTCTTTCCCAATAAAACCCACATGCATTATTTAACATTGCGCTAACTAGGATATGACCAGAGGGAGAGACGTGCGCCGCATACTCCTGCGAGCAGCCAGGCTTAGTAATGCCGCTTCTCCCCACCTGCTGCATGTCTGTGCTCTGGACCGGGGAACAGCGGCCCGGCCTGAAGGGAAGTCCGACCCGGCTCCGCTTGCCGCTGATCAAAGGAGCATGCTGGGACCCGGGTGCAAAGGGCGCGCTTGTGCATTCTTCCCCAGCAGCGCCGCACATGCTTTCGACTGGGTCTCGCCGGCCTCTCACCAGCAAAACGCCTGTTGGTGCATCGGGACGTCAGCCACGCCCATTAGTGGCCAAACTCCCCTGTCTCCCCAGAGCCTCCACGCAGGGCAAGCGAGTTGTGACGATCTTTTCAGCTCTTAAGGAGTCCGCTGCAGCCGTTCTGGGCAGACGTGCCCCTGAAGTCAGGATGAAGATGGGACTCAGCGTCTCAGAGCAGAGGTGCAAAGCCCAAGAGCTGGGGAGCTCCTTATCTGCGATGCCGGGTCGGAGTGGGGCGAGAGTCTCGCCTCTTGGGGGTTACCCGACTGACAGGTGCGTTGTTACCGGAGCGCCTGTTGAATGGGGACTTGACTCAGTTGGTCTGTTGGTTTAGATCTTGTTTAAAGTCACGGTAACTAGACCACCCTGGTGGGAATGGCCTAAGGAAATGTCATTTCAGTCCAGTTCAGGGTTAATTGAGCAGAGCAAAGTCCCCCAAAAAAGTCTTTGCTCCGGGGAGCAAGTGGGGGCCGTTACAATGGCCCGTTTCAGCACCAGCATAATCTGCGCAGGCCGGGAGAAAAGCTGCATGGGAGTGCAGAGAAAAGATGCCACCTGCATGCAGCCTTCTTCAGCGCAAGCCAGAGATGCCAGGGACTCCAAGAGCCACTGAGCTTGAGAAACGTGTGGTGGCCCCATGTCACGGGACCCCAGGAAATCCGGCAGTGTGACTGGCTTGGTGAGACTTGGGGAGTGGCAGGCTCTTGGCTACCGTGCTTCCCAACGGAGCCATGGGGCTGTGCCCCGAGGGCCAGGTCTGGTGGGGCTCTGTGCGGCGCCTGCTTGATGGGTTTGCCTCTCCTGGAGGGTTCCCAGCGGTGCCCCCGAGAGGAGGGGGAGGGGACACACCTGTGGCTAAGTTACATTGCTTAGGGCGCATGTTAGCTGGCATCAGGAGAGACGGCGACTTTGCAAGTACCCGTCCCTAGCTCGGACTCGCTTCCCTCCTTCCTGCACAGCAGGGCCGTGTGGGGCTTGGGAGCAGGGGAAGCGCCCAGCCCCCGCGGAAAGCGGGGAGTAGCGCCGGGGAGCCCGGAGTGTTAGTGAAGCGTTGGCCTGGGTTGCTGGGGTTTCTAACGCGGCGCAGGGTGACAGCAGGCGCTGGGAGATGCGGGGCAGAAGAGATCCAGAGCCGGAGAGTCGTGGCGGAGATTTATTGGCACGGTCGGCATCAAAGCGCTGTGTTTATCTGAAAGCGTCTGACACGTACTTACAGCTGGCGCTTGGGCGTTTCTGGAATTCTTCCGGCCCGGCATTCCGGGGAGAAGCTTTCCCACACGTTGTCTATCTCCTAAACTTTCTGTGCACACACCGAAAGCTTGTTCCGGGACCAGGCGGGCTGTCAAGGATTCTCTGCGTGTGAGTGCTGGCGCTCTGTTCCCGTCTCCCCAGGCCCATGAATTGAGTCTGCCACCTCGGGAATCTCTCCCCGGAGCGGGAACGTTCGTCCAGGGATGTGAGCCGCGCAGCAGGGGACTCGGGGCCACGCTGCTGTGGTCTGACAGCCCAGTCTGCAATTCACTCTTCACCTTCCCTGTTCACTGGCAGGACCCTGCTCCCCGGAGCCTGCCGGAGCCCGAGACGATCCCGTTTATTTAGCGAAGGGGCCCTGCTTTCTCCGGCTCTGGGCTTTCCGTTGCAATGGGTGGGGCGGGGGCACTCCACGACGTCTGAGTGCCCCTGGATGCTTTGTCCGCCCTGCAGTGGGCTCTGGCTTTGCTTGGAGGTTTTCCCTGGCGGCTGCCGGGAGCTTCGCACATGCAGGGGACGGGCTGATTGGGGCCAGTGTCTGTTGCCTTGCAGAAGGGGGGCAGGGCCTAGCGGGCCCCTCCCGGCGCCCCACTCCAGCTCTGTGCCGGCTGCCCCTCTACTTGGTTCGCAGGGCTGCAGTGCCCCTGTGATTCCCCACCAGCCCCGCAGCGCTCTGCTCTCGGCCAGGAGCCAGGCCTGGCTCAGGCGGTCATCGTGCTGGAGTTCTCTGGCATCGCTTCCCAAACTCCCTTCCCTTCCCTCCTTCCCCCCCCGCGAGCTCGGCCCTTCCTTCAAGAGAACACGTGCAAAGAGCGTTCTGATTCCTGCCCCCGCCCACCTCTTCTCCGCCCCATCCCCAGAGGTTTGGAAAACTCCCCCTCCCCCTGCCCGACCACCCTGCTCGGACAGCGCCTAGTACAGCTACAGCCGGGCACCCTGCCCTTCCTTAAAGGGGAACCCCCGGCTGATCAGTCCAAAGCCGCTGCCTTGGCCAGGTTCCTGCCAGCGCCAGCTGGGGCCAGCTGGGAAGGAACTGGCCAGCCTGCCCTTTGCCCGCTGCGGTCGGCCGGCCAGACACCACGAGGCGGCGCTCGGGCAGGGGTGCCCGGCTGCGATGCCCGGGCTGGATTGAACGCAGCCGTCCGACCTGAGCTGACAGGCCAGTCGTGACCCTTTCTGCACTAGCGTGAGGAGCCCCGAGCAGCTGTGAGGTCCTGGCCTCCCTACTGGTGTCGCCTTGGGGCTCCGGGGCCTGGCATCGAAGGGACAGTTCCTGCTAGCCCCCAGGTCTGCTCAGTCACTGAACCAGCCAGCGGGGACCCGTGGGGCGTTCGGTGGCTGGCGCCAGTCCCTGTAGCTAGGCGCTAGGGGCGAGGTGACGCTGGACAGACGGCGTGCTCTGGGCCGTCCCGCCGGTGCAGGGGTGGCGTGGGGCTGTGGGCACAAGGCAGCCCGGGCAGGGGGGTGGATGTCACCGAACCACACAGCTGGAGTCCCACGTGCCTTGGGAAGCTGATATCCATTGCATACGAGCAGGCCAGCTCCTTTCGGCCTCATGCATGCTTCCCGCCTTCTCCGCCTCGCCTCGCCCCCACCCATCTTCTCTTTCTCGCGGGAGCGTGGGCTAGTGGTGAGACGGGGGCGAGGCGCCAGTGGGCCTGGGTCTGTTTCTGTCTGTGGCCTTGGGCATGTCACCTAATTTTCTGTTGCTCAGCGTTCCCTTGACCTACCTGGCCGTCTCTAATGCCCGTCACTGCCGCCTCTGGGCTGGTCCAGAGCAGAGCGGTGAGGCTGCATCAGCCGTAGAGCTCTGAGATCCGCGGCTGAACGGCATTGTGCACAAACGAGCATGCCCCATGCCACCGCGGCTTTCTGAGCCGGGGCCCAGGCACGTCGCTAAGCTCCCTCCCAGTGCCCGGCGAGGCGGGCGAGCCCAAGTCTATTCTGGGCGTTGGGAGACTGAATGGACTTGACCTCCTGCCCTTTCACGGCTGTTTCATGAAGCCCTTAGCTGTTGGCGGAGTTTGCTGTGGTGGGATCTGGGAGACGTGCCCCCCACCCCCGCTAGCATCCCCGGGACTAGTGCGTCCCGCGTCATCGGGCGGCAGCACGCCCGAGCGCATGGCGCTTTCTGGAGAGCAGAGCGGCACAGCGGCTCTCGGGGACACGCTGCCTGTGGATGTCAGGGGTTTTCTCGCCAGCTCCGTGACCGTTGCAGTGTCTTCCGCTGCTCAGTGCACCCCCGAAATGCCAGATGCAAAGGGGTTTCCTTTCTCCTCAGAGCAGGCGTTATCCCTCCGTCCAGCCCATAGTGGACGTGGCCTGTCCCGGAGAGCCGTCCCTGCCGCTCCTGTAGGGCCCCGGGGGAGGCGGCAGCTCCGTTGCCAGTCTGGCTCGCTGCCTTGCGTCTGGAAGTGCCCCCGAGGAAGGCTGTGCACTGCAGCTGCTGGACGGAGAGACGCCGCAGCCTCGCTCTGCTGCAAAGCTGCTCCAGGCCAGAGCTCAGAAAATGGTTCCTAGCCGTGTCAGCCGTCAGGGCAATGCATGTCAGTGCGCAGGGATGGCAAACCGATGTGCAGGCGTGTACGTGGCAGTGACAAATGGCAGGTGGTTGAATTATCTGGGGCAGAGTTAAGCATAGGGGCTGCTAGCTTAGCAAAGATGTTCCCTTTCTCGCCCCAAGGAAATTCAGCCTGCTTTAGTTGGTGCTCTTGTGTTCCCTAGCGGTTAGAGGTCAGGGTCCGTCCTGGTACTGGCGGTCATTCGTTCAGCGTCACTGTAGCCACGGTGCTGGACGCAGAACAAGCCACGGCCTGTAGAAGAGACAGGCCCTGCCGTGGACAGGGGACAAAGAACTGAGAGGCTGGGGGACAAGATGGG
>JANRFK010001158.1:43302061-43343516 GCA_030068395.1 Apalone spinifera | reverse complement strand
GAAACGGGGATTACCGTGATGTTCTGGGTGTTGGCGTTTCCGTGCCAAATGATTGGTGAAACGGGGATTATTATGAGACTGGGAAGAGACTGTTTAAAGAGGAGGCTACAAGAGGCCATGCTGAAAGGGATGGGGAAGGTTACTTCTGGAGATCCCCAAGGATGGGTCTTAGGTCTAATCTTATTTACCGTTTTCGTTAAGGACACCGGCACAAAACGTGGGGCGTGCCGATGAAGTGTGTGGCTGACGCAAAGGTGGGAGGCGTTGCCGGGATGGAGGAGGAGTGGAGTACCAGACAGGGTCAGGAGGGCTTCAGAAGTGGGTCTAATAGACACGGGATGAAATGTCTTGGTGTGAAGGGCATGGGACTTCGGGGCTACCACGGTTTTTGCTGTAAACTGGGGGCGTCTCAGCTGTAGGTGATGCAGGAGGGGAAGGAGCTGGGTGCGCTGCTGGATGAAAGGGTGGTGGAGCTGCCCATGGGATGTGGCTGTGAAAAAGGCTAATCCAGGCCTGGCATGCACCTGGCTAGGTATTTCCTGTGTCAGTACCATTCCAGAGGGCACTGGTGAGCCCTCCCCGGCCTCTGCCACGCAATTCTGGCCTCCTGTGTTTAAGAGGAGAACTTGAAACGGGAACAGGCGCCGAGAAGGGTTACCCAGCCGATTGGGTTCGTCTGTTTCAGCAAAACCAGCAAGGAGTCCGGTGGCACTTGAAGGACTCACACACTTATTGGGGCATGGGCTTTTGTGGGTCCCCCTCACTTCCTCAGAGGCTGAAGGGAAAAGCAGACCAAAAGGGAAAGGATACAGAGATGGGAGTGTGGCCTCAGTGCTCACGGAGACCTGCCTCACAAGAGGAGACTTATTTAGCCTGGCCAGAAGAAGGCTGAGGGAGGTACGATTGCTCTGCATGAGTACATCAGAAGGCTATCCCCACGGAGGGAGAGGAATTATTTATCGGTTAATGTTGGCACTAGCACAAATGGATATAAATTGGCCATTGGTAAGTTTCGGCTTGAAATTAGATGACTGTTTCAGACTATTAGGGGAGCAATGTTCTGAAACAGCATCCCAAGGGAGAAGTGGAGGGCAAGAAAATCCCCCAACTGGCTTCAAGATTGAGCGTGACCAGTTTCTGGAGGGGGTGGTTTGATGAGATTGGCTCGTGGCTAATCTCATGTGCCAATGGCTGGCGATGGGACTTGGTCGGGGGATGGCTCCGATGGCTCTTTCCCTGGTGTCTGGCTGGCAGGCTTTGCTCACATGCGCAGGGTCAAACTGACGGGCATATTTGGGATCAGTAAGGAATTTTTGTCCTGGTCAGATGGGCAGAGACATTTGTGGTTTTTCGCCTCCCTCTGTTGCACGGGGCAGCCGTGGCGCGCTGGTTTGATCTAGAGTGAATGGCACATTCTCTTCACTTGGAAGTCTTTACATCAAGGGTTGAGGACTTGAGTGACTCGGCCAGAGGTTACGGGCCTATGATGAGGGGTAGGAGAGTGAGGTTCTGAGGATACCAAAATGAAGGGGCTGGTCGTAATGGTGGTGACTTAGCCAATTGCACATACCTGCAGGGACTTCCAGGAAATCTCTCGGATGTGCAGTGTGACAGTCAGTGCGGCTATGCAAACCTTTCCTGGGCATTGCCTGGCTTTCGACTGATTCTTTTTTAAACTGCTAGTGTGACATTCCCCTGAGCGTCTTCCATTAATACAGATTGCAACGGGAACGGTTTGAAATGTTTTGTTTGGAACTTTTGTCCGGAAAAAAATAGCGGACTCCTCACACCTGACATGTGGCTAGGAAATGGCCAGTTCTGGTTAAACCGTTTCATTTTTTTTCATAGAAAATGACAAATGTTACTTTTTGGACAAACTTTCTTCGGCCAAAATTTTCAGTAAAACCAAAAAGCTTGCCCTGCCGAGCCAAAACGTTTTCGTTGCCAGAAAGCAAACCAAAAAGTTTGGATGTTTAATGAAAAACCTGAATAATTTTGTAGTAAAAAAAAAAAAAAAATCTCAGAAAGAGAAATGTTTCCTTTTTCATCACTTTTTTCCCCCCAGAAAAATAATTCCACCAGAATCCCAACCAGCTCTGATTTCTGCCCAGGAGTGTGGGCTTGCAGCGGGGGTGTCTAGGTAGGAAGAGGCAGAACTCCCCGCTTTTGGCCATTCTGCTTGTGCATGTGCAACTCCTGATGTTCTTGTGGGAGACGCCGTTTCCCTCTTCCCTCGACGTGGGGCCCTTGATAGGATGCTTGCCTGGAGCTGCTCTCCAGAGAAACGCTCAGAAGGATGTCTTCTTGCTCTTCCTTCTGTTCCCTTTCTTCAATATTCACTCTACGTGTTTCTTCCTGCATCTCGTGCGCAGCGTAGGACTTCCCACGTCCGGGCAAACCAGCGGCCCGTAGAACCCTGTGTCTGAGGGGGACCAGTACTGGCTGCTTCAGAAGGGTCCAAGTGCCGCTGTGCTGGATGGCTCTGATGGCAGCTAGTGGCTAGCTTGTTCTCCCCAGCATGGGAGTTTACGTCCATCTGAATGCTTAACTGAGTTCGTACAGCCGCGTGTTTTCCTGTTCACAGGAATGCACCAGCCTCTTCTGAACCACATCACGTGCTGAGCATTAGTGTTATCTGCTGGCATTGAGTTCAACGCGTGGCTTACGCAGTGCCTGGAAATGTGACTTTTCCCCACTTTTCAACTTGTTGCCTTGTAATTCCATTAGTGAGTCCCCATTGTCTCGTATTAATAGGCTGTCCGGTGTTTCCATTTCGGTCTCGGCCTGCAGCAATGGGGCGGCTAGCGCTGGACTCTGTATTCACTGCGCTGTGTGATAGTATAGACCCTTTTCAGGACTGCGCCCTCTGGTCCAAGCACCAATGTTGTGGGTGGAAGCCGTGTTTGCCTGAGCTGTCCCCGGTGATGCTCGGGTCTTTCTCTCCTGTGGTTGCAGGTCATCGAAAACCTGTTGGTGACTTAGGTTGCGTCTAGACTACATCCCTTCTCTCAAAAAAGGGAAGTAAATTAAACACTTTGAAATTGCAAATAAAGCTGGGATTTAAATTATTCCTCAAAAAATGAGGTTTACAGGATCTTTCGAAAAAGGGTTTTATTTTCGAAAGATCCCTGTCTAAACTGCCGTTTTTCTATCGAAAAGCCCTGTTTCGAAAAAAACCACGTCCGCCATTATGCAAATGAAGTGCAGGAAATTTAAATCCTGGCTTCATTTGCCATTTCAAAGTGTCTAATTTACATCCCTTTTTCGAGAGAAGGGATATAGTCTAGACACAGCCGTATGAGCGCAGGAACAAAGATTGTTCCTTCCATTATGCCTTGCACTTGCCTTTCCGTTCTGTGAGCTGCTGCTGTCTTCTCCAGGTGCTCCGCTTCATTAGGGCTCTTCTCAAGTTCCTCACAGGCCTTTCTCTGATGACACAATTTTGCGTCACCTGGAAATTGTCCCCTTCTCTCTCCCCTCTTCTTCCAGATCACCAGTTGCACTGAAGTCATTTTGCAGGGATACCTTCACCACCCTTGCATACGGAACACTGGCCCTTAACCATTTCCCTTGTTCATAGACCCCTAGAACTGGCAGGGACCTTGAGAGGTCGTGTCCAGCCCCCTGCTCTCCCGGCAGGACCAAGCACCGTGTAGACCATCCCTGAGAGGTGTCTGTCTAACCTGCTATTAAATATCTCCAGGGATGGAGATTCTACAACCCCCCCAAACAATTTATTCCAGCGTTTGTCTGCTTTCTCTCTTGTCTAGGCCTGGCCAAAAATGTCCCATCCAACTGATTTTGAGAGAGACTTGGATTTGACAGCATGATTTATTTTTTATGGAAAAGTGGCTGCTTTCCCTGGAAACCTTCAGTTATTTTCCTGAAAAATGGAATGCCAGAAAACGGAAATATTTTGCCTACAAAATGCGGTATTTTGATTTGGGGATGTGGCCCTGGTGCCCCTGCGGTGTTTGCCTCGAATCTCTGTTCTCTCCCCCAGTCGGACTCCCCAGCGGGATTGGGATGTCAGTTAGGGTTGCCAGATAGTTTAACAAAAAATGCCCTGCCCCACACAAAAAAAAAAAAAAAAAAAACCCTGGGAAAAAATTCTGTTGAGGGGGGGAAAAAAAAGGGGGAGACCAAAGTTGTTAAGCAAAAAAAAAAAAAAAAAAAAGGGTGCTGTGCCTTTAAATGGCCCCGCACTCAGTGCCTCCCATCCCAATGCACTCACCCCTGCCTCAGAGCCAGGCCCCCCACAGCGTCCCCCATCCCAGTGCACTCACCCCTCCCCCTGAGCCAGGCATCCCCAGCGCCATCTCCCTGCTCCCCCTTCGCTACACCTCTGCTGCGCTCCTCAGTGTCCTGCCCCCGCCAGACGTGGCAGAGGAAAATTGTCCCTGCCGGGCTTCTGTCCGAGGGAAACAGGACGTGTCTGGTATTTTCTGTTGTGTGGTGTGTGGGTTTTTTGTTTTTTTTTTTTGCTGGATAGAGGCCACAAATATTGACTGTCCGGGCCAATACTGGACACCTGGCAACCCCAATGCCAGTGAGGCATGGCCAAGGCATTCCCATGATGCACCATTTCCCCCCTTCGGAAGGGGAGACCATGGCGTTGCGTTATCCCCCGATGCGCCGGACCGCCAAGCCTCTGGGAATGGCCCTGCGAGGTGCCACGGCAGCATTTCCAAAGCCAAAGAGGTGACGTTTTGCCCAAAGGCTTTTGGCATTTGAATTTTAACTGAAAATGCCAAAAATTCTGCAGAAAACCACCTGGTTTTGGAGCAGCTCTACTCGTCCCCAGGGTCCAGTCCTCGGCAGCCCAGTGCCACTCTGCGTTACCCGCCCCCACGGCGAGCGCTGTCCGTGGCTTTCTGAACATCCACATACGTCCTGCTGCCACCTCTGCCGTAGCCTTTCGCGTGTTGCCTTCCTCGGGATTCTGGGAGCTCGGGGAGGTCAGAGTCTCCTTTCGAGAAGCTGTGCCCACTTGGCCCACTCGGCCCCTGCTCCCTTTGGAGCTGTTGTGTCCCTGGAGGTAAGCGACAGGGCAGGGTGGCACTAAATGTGAGCGGTTCCCCTGAACTTTTATAAACTTGACTCAGGAGCCGTCCCTGGCTTTTCCGCAGCGACTGAGCAAGTTTCAGTGTATGCTGCTGTCCCAAGGAGCGGCTGGGTGGCTGCTCTTTTTTTAGAGCAGATCGTCAGCCGGGCTTCTGTTTTCAGAGGGTTCCTTTGGCAGCCGACGAGTTCTTCCTTTTGTTAAAAGGGAAAACGTCCTGCCGTGGTGTGGAATTTCTGAACCTGCCCCTGGTATTTAGGGCTGTCCGCAGAGGAAGTGCTGCGTGTCCGGCAGCTGTGCTGCTGCGCTTGGCACAGAGTTTTCACACTGCTCACGTGTCAGCACCCTCCGGAGCGTGTCCCGGGCTCTGTTTTCTTTGCAATGCCCCATTGCGCCAGGGGCTGGCTCTCTTCAAAGGCAGCTCCATCTGTGCTAGCCAGAGCGGCATCAGTGATGTAAACACACAGCAATCGATTAGTCACTGTTGGGCTTAGTTTAGCCTGGTGTACGATGCCTGGGGATTTACACGCAATTCCGTGCACCTGTCTGAGAAGACATCCCTTCCAACGAGCCAGCGTTGCTGGGCTCTGGCTCAGAGGCTTTGAAATCCTGTTTCATGTTGGTGCTGCTAAGGGCCACAGCAATGTGCTAGAGGAGGGGACCTGCCCCTTCAAGGCATCCAGGTTTGACCAAGGCTGCCCTCTTGTCGAGGCTGTTGCCCCCTTCCCTCTCCGGTTGTGAGCCGCAGTCTGTGTTTACTCAGGGCTGGGAGGCTGGACGATGTAACTTCCTAAAGCAATAAATAGGCCCTGAGCTGGGCTGAGCAATGCGAGAAGTTTGGTGAGGCTTGTGGAGCGAATATTGTGAACCGCCCCCCGGCGGCAGGCGTGGAGCCCCCCCGGGCCCTTCATAGGGGGGCATTGCTGGCTGCTCCCCTTGGGCAGGGAGTGAAGGGAAAGGGCCCAGTTTTCTGCTTTGCTCGCTCTGGCTGGGGAGTGCAGGGGCCAGACAAACCTGGACCTGCCCCAGCCGGGGGACATGCCCCCTGCCCCTGGCTGTGTCTGCTGGAGCAGCCATGGAGAGGCGCTTCTTACCCGGCCCCAAGCCACTGTGGTGAGAAGGGGGCTTGGTCGTCCTCTCCCCGGGCAGCTTTGTCCTCACCCTGCCTCCCAGCCCTGCCCCAGAGCAACGTCACATGAAGAAAACCAAATGTTATTGGAGTCAAGGGCCCGGGCGGAGCCGGGCCAGGCTTGTAGTGTGGAAGTGACCAAGTGGGGTTAATGAATCAATCTGTTACAATACATCAGACCTTGGGCGCTCGCTAGAGCGATTGGTGGCGGAGCACCGGCGGGCCGGGAATGCCGTTCCACGCCCAAGAGACCCGGGGCCTGAGGAGATCTGGGTAGCTCGAAGGCTGGTCTCGCTCACCGACAGAAGTTCGTTGAGCCAATAAGAAATATTCCCTGCCCCCTTGCACTCCACATACGAGTTACTTGGGGGCTGTTAAATGCCAGCTCCTCCCAGGCCAGGAGGCTGCCCATGCAACCACCGGCAGAAGCATTTCGCTTTGTGAACTGGACTGGTCAGAGAAGGGCAGTGGCCGGAGGCCGCACACAGTCCAGCCACGTGCTCTGAGGAGCCAGGGTGAACGCCCTGCCGCTGCAAACAGGAGTCTCTGTCTCTCTCCCCCACACGAGCGCGCACAACCCCCAAAACCAAGTGATTCCCTTTTCACGCCTGGGAATCTTGCCCTGCAGCATCTGACCGGAGCTGCTTTTCACTAGGGCCTCTCTCCTCTGAGGGCTGTGAATTTAACACCCCTTCCGTCCCCGTCAGTGTTGTGTGTGTGTGGGGGGGGAGGGGTTTGGAAACCGGCCCGAAACTGAACAGCAAGAGAGGATGGTTCTTAGCACCCTAAACCTCCGTATTAGAACAGGCTCTGTGTAACCAGAGTGCTTGCCTAGCACTGCTCAGCTGTCTGCTGACATTAACTTGCTGCATTTCCAAAGGGTTTGTGCTGCTTTTGGTTGAATTAGCCTTTGCCCGGATTAGGTCCGGGTTGTCTTGTCACTACAAGAAGAACAGTGTCGTTCTGAAGTCACTGCATTCGCGGTCGCGCCTTTCGGGCCTCTACTGTTTGGAGTGTGGATGGTTTCTCAGAGTGATCGATTTCAGGGCACTCTGGGGCCGCGTGACCTGAGACGGTGAGACCGCCACTGAAATATTCATAGCTGATTTCACAGGGACACGGCGAAGCACTTCAGCCATGAAGAGTGCTTCCCTCTGCCTTCCTCGTGCTCATCCAGCACAGGGGAGGGGGAGGCGGCTGTGCTTTTCCCATCTCCTGCTTTAGACCAACCGGAGTCCGCCTCAGAGTTGGCCTCCCTGCATGGTGGGGCCGTCCCAGTCGTTCTTGCGGACGTGGCGAGGGGCTCGGGAACCGCAGTGCCGCTGGTTTGGAATTCCCTGGCAAGCCGGCTGCATGCGGTGGGTCGGCTGTCTGCGGCCAATCCCTCGGCAGCGGGACAGCGTGCATCTCGCGGGGGCGGCCTGGGGGCTGACTGCAGGGAAAGTCGCGCCTCTGGGGAACACAGCAATGGCCTGTCAGAGGAGGCCCCACGTTGGCAGCGGGGAACGGCACAGGCCAGCCCAAGGCTGCCCTTTGGTTTTGTGCAGAGCCTTGCGGCGAATGGGCGTGTGGAAGGTCATGGGATGCGGGTCCACTGAACGGCCTCCTGGGAGCTTCCCCCAAACACGGCTCTGCCAGGGTCTCTTGCTGCTGATGCGCTGTCCTGGTGTGGCCGAGGCCTGGGGCTGCTAGCCATGCCCGGCAGCGAGGGGCTCCGGGATGCACTAAAGCATCTGCTGGCCAGGCGCACGGCAGCCGCTCACGCGTGTGCGTTTCGCACTGGAGCTAGCTAAGGGCTCCAGAGGCGAGAGGCGGAGGATGCGTCCTTTCCAAAACCGTGGCTTCTGTTAAGGGGGAAAGGGCTGTTTGACTTTGCTACTTCTCTTCCCGCTGTGCTCCGGGGGCCCGGAGACAGGTGGAAGGTGGCGCACAGTCTGGTTTCTGGTAGCAGTAATGGGAAAAATCCGGAGTGAGTCGCTTACTAAAAATTAGCGTTACCGATCAAATTAAAAATGAATGCTGATTAAGAGTGGAAGTAATGGCTTGACCTAGATAAAACAAATGCCTGGGATAGCGGCGTGCTATCAGTGGAGTGAAATCTCTGCCAATTAAAAAGCCTGATTACTTTAAGCTCACTCTTGCTTCTCTATCGTCCTGCCGGAACCCTGTCCTTCATACCATGTTCCTCCTTGCTGTGCACTCTGGCTAGTTGGAGTTGTTTGCTACTTTGCTACCCCTGGACCGTGGTTCTCAGCCTGTGGCCCACAGACCCCTGGGAATCCACAAGCCGAGAGGGTTCGTAGCCCCTGCCTGCAAATGGAAAAGGGGGCGGTCTGCCCTAGAACTGTAACTGCCGGAGGGTGGGAACCCCAGGGTTCCTTTGCAAAGTAATGGTGTGTGAGTGATTCTGTTGGGAAGGGGATCTGGCCAGGGGTCTTTCTGCATGCTCCCATTCATGATCTGTGGCCAAGAAAATAGCTTTCCAAGAGGAAGTTTGTTTATTTCCTGCCTGCAGTAATCACTTCGCACCAATCGCTGCTCTTCCCATCTGTTCTGTGGCTCCTTTTGCTGAGATCAGACAGCATCCGGCTTTGCATGGCGGCCTCCCTTGCCAGCGCCTACACGGGCTTGTGATTGGCATTTCCTAAATACCAGAGACGGGCGGGTATTCGGTAGCCTTTGATACCGGCGGTTCCCTAAGCCGGCCCGATTCCATGCTGAGTTCCATGTGAGAGCCACACCGAGGGGTGTGTGAATGGAGGTAGAACTGCGCCAGCGGGGGGGTTTCTACCCGGAGAAGTTGCTGCCCATTCCAGCGTTCTCCCGTGAACGGTGAAATGAATTACTAAGAACGTGCACGAGAAATGGACTTTTCAGCGGCCTATGGGCTGTTGAGAGTCTTTGCGCTTCCGCTGCGAGAGTTACCCAGGAGATCACGGCTTAGTTTTCCCTTGGCTGATAATGCTCCAAGGCTAAACTGAAAGCTCTTTCCATGTGTCTCCCTCCCACAAAAATGAGTGAGCGTATTGTTAAGGTTGCAGCTGTGGTTCTATGACCCTCTTGCTAAGCATGTCACAAGTTTATTGCCATTTTAGAAAGCGCTGAGCCTGGCCAGGAAGGAAATGAGAATAAAGGGAATGTTATCTGCCTGTTCTGTGACCCGCACAGGGCAGGCGTTTGCATAATGACAGCATTTGCTCTCAAAGCTCGTCCAGCGCAGGTCCCCAGACCGTGGGGTGTGTCCCCGGAGGGGGCTTGGAGGAACATTCAGAGGAGGGGGGCCAGGCCAGTCCAGCCTCTGTAGGAGCCACCCAGCCCCACCTGCGGCCCCAGCGCCGGCTCTCCCCCAGCATTGGCCCCCCCCGGCCACAAACCACAGGTGGGGGGAGCAGGGGTGTGGCTGCACCCCCATCATATCGAGGGTTTGCAGTTCAGTGGCTTTCAGCAGCCCCGTTTTAACATCGTTCAAGCATCTCTGTCCCAAACTCAGCCCCAGCTGCAGCCCCCTAGCCCTCTCTGTCCCCCAGCCCCCGAGCCGTGGGTCTGCTCCTGGGGGTGGGGCACTGACAGGACCGCTCAGTCCCCTCTAAGCCGTGCGGCCATGCAGCAGTCCATCTGCCATGGCTGGACCCCAACCCAACCCTGGCCTTCATCTGCCTTTCCCCCTGCCCCCTGCCCAGGTGCTGCTGTGGGGAGACTGAGGTGGGGGGAGTTTCTCTTCCTACTATAGCCCCAGGGCAGCCCGCCCCTCATCCCTCGCCCCACCTCAGAGCCCGCACCCCCAGCCAGAGCCCTCACCTCCCCAGACACCACCCCCGCCATTCTGGAAGTGGCGCGTCACACATCACCTCCATATTGGTGCACACCACAAAATTCCTTCTGCCTGAGTGGGAAGAGTCGGAGGTGTCAGTGGCCCCCTGTCCTGCCTATTCCAAGAGCCATCTTAATTCTGGCCCAAAAGAGCTCCAGGTGAACCCTTTCAGCGTAGACGCCACCCACGATCCACATTAGAGCATTTACGTTTCCCCTCCCTCCTGCCCCCGCCTTAGAGAGTCTGCACGCAGCTCGGCTCCGTCATGGCCAGACGCACGCTTAATTTGATTAGCCAGCTAGCGTGGCTGGGACCCCAGGGAATTGAAACCGGATTCCACGCACCCCGCGCCAGCCTACGCTCGCCGCTCGGCCGGAGCAGGGACATTGTAAGATGCCGCCGGCCCCCCCCAACCACGTGAGAGCCCCGTTTGGCCCAGTCAAGCTCAAATGTCTGCAGTTCCTGTCAGGCGAGTGCAGACAGGTGCTGCTCTGTTTCCCTCCCTCGGGGAGAGGCTGCCTTCGCCGCCTCCCGCTCTCCCAGCTAACCATTTCTGGCTGGCTGCAGCCGCGGCTTTGGAATTGCAGGCTAATGTCATTTCCTTAATTTCAAGGCAAAGCTGCTGTGACTACTGGCAGATGTTTCATTGCAGGCAGAGCACACGGCCCTCCCCCAGCCTCCCCTTCCAGCACCTGAGCCGTAATGTGCTCCGGGATTGGGAACCTTTGGCTTTTTCTTCCTCTCCTGGGCAGCCCACAGCTCCCTGCCCAGCTCCTGCCGCTCACGGACCTTCCTTAGTGCTGGAAGGTCATGAGATGAAGGTGAGCTGGCCGGCACAGCTTAGCCTGCTCCGTTACCTCGGCGGTGGGCCTGGCGCCGGCTGAGGCTGCTCTGCGGTGGGGCGTGCCTTGACATGGGTTTTCAGCAGAGCCGTGCGCTCTGCGTGCTGCCAGCCAGGCCACACGCTTGTAAGCCAGAACTCAGTGAGATTGGGCGCCCACAAAAGGGCATGTTGGGTTGTCCTTTACGCAGACAAAAGCCATGGATCCCCGCCAGATCCCCTGACCCGGGGATCCGCGTCACTGTGCAGCGTGCCCATCCCATCAGACCGACTCCAGCTCTCCCGGCGCGAGGCAGGACAATGCTTGTAACTTGTTTTAAGGGCACCGGGGCCAGATAGGTAGCCTGGAGGCACCGGGCCAGAGTTGCTCCTACTTTCTGCTCAGCGCTAACGAGGCCGAATGGCCGGGAAGGGGACCGTGTTCTGTGCCAATCCAAGCTGCGGCGTACAGAGCCGGACGGAGCAGTGCGGGCTGGGAATTGTATCTGTGATGGGCCTCGTGGCTGCGTTGGGAACGACGGTAGCTTCGCCGGCGGGGTTAGTGTTTTGGCCTGCGGCCCACCTTTGGAGCGGCTGCTCGTTGGACAAATAGCCCTTCAGCATGCAGGAGCGTCCTGCGGGGGGTGCGGTTTGCTCAGCAGCAACACGGGGCGGTTCTCCACTCGTTGCTCTGTTTGGGAAGTCGGGGCGCCGGCAGCGTCTGAGATGGAGAGAGCCCTGGAGACAGGGCCAGGCTTGCCGGGAGAGCCAGCATAATTCCAAACGGCTGGAACGGCACCCTATTCTCTGATCCTGTTCGCATTTGCTCGCGTCTGTGTCCCGTGCACAGCACTGGCGATAACTGGTGAGGGGATGCCGTGTAATTAATACACTCGGGGTGGTTTGGAAATTCTGACAGCAAGCAGTAGAAACTAGGCATGTGTCGGTGAGGGGCTGCACCAGCCGGAAGATTTATTTAAGCAGCATGAGTCATGCTCAAGATTGAATTTTTCCTGGCCTTTTGCCCTGATACAGGAGAGGGATCAGAATTTGCGTTGGTCTCTGGTGCAGGATCCAAGTGATTAAGGTGCGAACCGGTGCAAAAAGGCAACAAAGCAGCAGTAATCCTACCGCTCAGAGACACTTCTCAGTCCAGGAGCTTGCGGGCTGCAGGATTTGCACCCAGGTGGCTGCGATACACACCTGCTGAGCCACCTCCTGCTTTTTGGTTGAACCCAGAGCTGGTTGTGACTCTTCTTGCTTTTCTCCCGCCCACTTGACTTCAGTGTCACTGTCTCAAGCGCCTGGAGAGCTAGCGAGGGAAAGCAGAGTGCGCGGGAGAGGCACGCGGAGACGCTCATCTCGCCGAGGCGACGGAGCATCTATCGCTAGCTTTCACGTTCTGCGAGCTCGCCGGCCAGCACGGAAGTGCCCACACATTTTAGAGGGGCCCCTACGACCAGTCTGCAAGTTGACAGCCCTGTAGCCTGAGCCCCATGAGCTGACCTGGGCCAGCTCTGAGTTTGTAACTGCCATGTAGTCGCGGCCTTAGTCGCTTGGTGCCTCGGTTTCCCCTCTGTAAAGTACGGATTGTTTCTAGCGCTGCACTGCCGCATGGATACATACGGGTGTGCGGTGTTCAGACTGCGCGACAGACATGCCCAAATAGGATCAAAAGCTGAACTGAAATCTGCCTGGAGGGCAGTGGCTTGATTCCCAGAGCACCGGGCAGCCGCAGCCCCCAGGTAACCCTGGGGAATGGTTCCCGTCTGGCGCCTTGGCATCTGCAGGCGTTGGCCAGTGACCTGGCCTGGCCGGCCAGTGTTGCCAGACGCCTCTCCCCGGGGGAACCCCGGGCACGGACGGACACGACTGAGCGGCTGCTGCTGGGCAGGGGAAGTGCCTGGGGGGACGGGAGGGCGACTCGGGGGTGCCTGACGTTTGCCACTCACGGGTCGCACTCCCGAGATGCTGCCATCGTGCAGCCAGACTGCATGTCCCCGTCGGGCCTGGCATGGCTGCTGTGTCTTTCGGGCTGTGGTCCCTCCAGCCAGCGTCACTGCAGTCTGCGCTCCACGGGGCTGTGCCGTGGGTCAGCGCGTTCTGCAGAGTGCAGGGTGCCTGTCTGTGGCTGTCGTGACCATGAGGGATGGCCAGCAGCCTGGGGACTAAGGGTTTAACTACGGCCCCTGTACCTAGCCAGGTATCTGCTCAGCCAATAGTAATGCAGGTAGGGATTTCAAATGGAGACAAAGGAATTTGGGGGGTTTCCCTCCTTTGTCTCTTGAGCCAGTTGTGCTCTCCAGATACCGAGGGAGACAGAAGACACGTCTCTCTCCAAGAAAAAGACTCTTCATAATGTGTAAGTAGGGTAAAGTCTAGATGCATCCGTCAGGTTTTATTGTTTCCTGGTTTGGGCAGTTGGATCTGATGTCTGTGCTGTTAGAAATGGGTTTTCCTCTCTTTTGCAACTATGCTTTGGCCCATGGGGGAACCCTCCATGAGTATATTATTTGGTGGCTCTTACCATCTAGCCATTCCAACTATGCTTGTAACTGGGGCATTGTGTTAATAATAAAAGTTTTTTCTTTTTTTTTTAATTAACCTGGTATTGGTTCATTTCTGTGTCCTGGAAAATCTGTCTGTGGGATCTGCCTGCCTCTGAGGGGACAGCAGCCACAGACTGCAACTTGCATTCTCTCTTTTCTTTCCAAGCTCTTTGGAGAAAAGAGCGTGGGGCGCCCTGGGGTTGGTTTCAAGTGCCCACCCCTGTTTGCGGGTTCAAAAGCACTTGATGGTAGCAGGGGATTCCCCAAAATCCGGGTATTAGGATTTTGGGGGGAGCTGCACTCCCGGCCTTCCCGCTTCCAGGCAGAGGAAGGGGTGAGGTTGTGGCCACAGTCCAGCTGGCACTGTTAATTCGCGAGCCTATTGCTGCTTTCATCACAGATGCACCCAGGGTACCTACTGGATGCCTGCAGGTGCAGAGAGTTGAGTTCCTTTGCTAGGGGGTCATGGACCAGCCTGACAACCAATCTGTCCCTGCCTTGTGCTTGGAGGACCTCCATTTCTGGAGCGGTGACTCTGGTACCCCTTTTCATCCGATTGAAAGTCAGTTTCTAGGCCCAAGAGCTCCCTGTGCTGCACTGGTCGCAGTTAGTGTGTTCTCTAATTTTTTCCACTTGTGTGCGGAATAAATGTTGTTCTGTGCACTGAGGTATGTGCGGATATGCACCACCAGTACAGGCACATGCTGTCAAGTGTGGGTGCTCTGCTAATCAGCTGGGTGGCATTGGAATCTCTCCTGGGTGACCACCCAAGCACTCTGCCTTCAGGAACGCCGGTCTCAGGGATGTAATAGTGCAGTCGATTAACCAGTAAGCAAAAGCTTATAGATCAATGTTACAAACTACACACATTTCACCCCTCCACCCCTGCCAGTAAATTTTTTAGCAGGCTGGCCAACAGCCCAGCTCAGTCCTTGCTCATGCTGGGGCCGGGACCTACTCCCGCTGCGGCTCTGCGTTTGAAGTGTATTAGGAGCCAGGAGGGCAGGCAGCCCGGCTCAGTTCCAGCTCATGTTGGGTCCGGGAGCTCAGATCCCCCAACAGGGCGGCAGGCAGCCGGTCCACGAGGGGAGCTGGTTTTTAAACTGTCTCCCCTTGTGGACCTGCTCCCGCCTGGCCCCCCCAGAGCAGTGCAGCTCTCTGAGCCAGAGGCAGCAGCGCGGGGGGGCGGGGGCTCCTCGGGAGAGAGGCGGGAGCACACTGGCTGCCGGCCCCGCCCCGGGAACTATATACTAGTCAAGTAACCAATCAGAATTCCTGAGGTTACTCGACTATTCGGTTAACCGACATTTAACAGCAGGCGTGGTGCCATAGGAAGAATTGTCTGCGTGAAGGTGGCTTGTCCGCTTAGCCCAGAAACCTGCTTTCCCTTTGCTTGGCCTCCTCTTCCAGCCTCTGCAAGTGCTGGGTAATGGGGCCAAGGGGCCTCCACCCCGATAAGGGAAATCAGTGTCCACTGCCCAAAAACGAGGGGCCTTCCGGTGCAACCTCGCCAGCCGCTGCTGCCAATTGCTGTGTGGGAATGGAGTCGTAAAGGAGGATCAGAAACCAGATGTGGTTTTTGGAGCAATTCCTGCAGAGCTTTGCTGTCCTGCACAGGAGGCAGGGAGCGAAATGAAGTGTGTGCGGGGGGTGGGGAGGGATTGCTCCTGCTTTCCTCCCCAGTGATGCGTGCAGTCGAACAAAAGGAGGATGTTGTAAAATGTGCATGCCATATGCCAGCCGGGGGAGAAGTTGTGTCTGTGTCCAGGAGCCATTGTTTTGCAGGGATTGATTGTTTTGGAAGGGATGGCCCCGGACAGCGTAGCCCCCAGAGCAGGCAGGGCTGGACTTTGCTACGGGCTCAGCTTCTGCAAAAGTTTTCTAACCTGAGTGAACCCGTGTGACACAAGCAGCTCCCCCAAGCTGGCAGGTTAGGTGAGATGTTTCCTGGGAAACGAGCTATGGAAAGCAGCTTTACAGGTGCCAATAGCGGGGGGGGGGGGTCTCCATCCGACGTGCTGGGCAAACCGAAGCTTTTGTTCCTTGGTTGGCTTTTGTGAATTTGGGGTGGCCTCCTGGCTGGCGTCTCCTGTCTGAACGTGCTCCTCTCTGGGCAGGCGGTGGAACGCGGGGGGCTGAGGGATAAACCCTCTAGACACAAGCTCCGAGCCACCTTTCCCTCCAAGGGACACGTCCACTCGGGTATCACAGCCCTCTGATGGGCAGCCCGGAAAGCAACAAGCCATGGTCCTCTCTCTGGCCTGGCCCAAGTTAAAACTTAGATCCACATCGCTACTGTACTCGGGTGGGGGTGTGTGTGTGAAAAATCCAGCCCTGAGCACCGCAGCCGGGCCAGCTACCCGCTGGGATAGACACAGTGTGCCCCTGCCATGTGCAGGGGGGAGTGACTGCAGCGAGGGAACACGCCTTCCACTGGTGCCGTGTGCGGGGGGGAGTGACTGCAGCGAGGGAACACGCCTTCCACTGGTGCCGTGTGCGTCGGCACCAGGGCGGGGCTGCGGTGCACAAGCCATGTCGCCGGCGGGCCCACAGCGCAGACGTCTCAGCCACCGCTTTCCTGGGCGCGTTCCCCAGCCCTTCGCTGAGCGGCACCGCCCCCCGTCCTTCCGCGCTGAGAGACCCTTCGAAACGCTGGCGGAGGGAGGGAAGCGTTTGCAAACCCGCCTCGGGCCCCGCTGCGCTGGGGGTTGGCCGCCTGGATCGAGGCGGAGTCTTCGTGCGGGGAACCACGGCCTGGTGGGCAGGCGGCGATGGCCCACTCGAGCTGCTGTGAATGGAGTGCTGCCCTCGGCCTTCTGGCACGTCGCCCGCGCCACCCGCCCTTGGGAGCCCTTGATCCTCAGAATTCCTCTTCTGCTCCGAGGCTGCATCCAGCTATCTGTTCTCTGCGTTCTTCCCAAACAATCAGCGCTCATTTCCTACCCGTGCGCATGGCTCAAACGGCCACAGCACCGCATTTAATAGCTTCTCTGCTGAAGATCTGCTTTTGTCACTTCCTAAATAGGTTCCGAGGCCAGCAGTGCTAATATCTCCGCTCTGCAGGGAAAGGATTATTCTAGTGTGGAATTAAGATTGCGGTTTCCAGGTCAAGTAAAGTCTGAGTTTCTACAAGGGGTGGGGGCGTGAGACTTGAAACAGCTCTTTTTTTTTTTTTTAGCTGGGGATAAGAGCAGTCCCCGCAGGAATGCATTCAGCTATTTCATTAGCGAACTAACAAGAAACAAAAAACACATCCAAGTTACCGGAGGGGGAAGGAAAAGTTCTGGCAGAAGTTGCTGCCTTGGTAAATTAGAAATGAAAAATTTATGAGCATGTTAAATCGTACAACGGCAGCCGCTCCAGATCGTTAGGTATTACATTCCTGGTTCACTTTATACCTTCTGATGATTGACTTTCAGACAGTGATTAGTGGGGTGGGAATAACTTGTGCACAAATGGTCCTTGCTCCTCCCCTGCCTGTGCTGTAAACTCTTGGCACACTGGCAGAGGCAGGCCGCCCTCGTGAGGCTTGGGACGGAGAGAAGCATTAGACGCTGGAAGTAAATAATTTCCTGCTCCAAAGGGCTTGCAGAAGAAATGGGGTGTGTAACAAGGGAAGGAATTTGTTATCTCGGCAGCACAGCTTTTGTCTCTGCTGGGGAATCAGGAAGGATATTTCACCTTCATTTAAACTGTATTTTTAGTTGGCAGAGCCGAGTGGTTGTGTATCTTTGTGAATGCAGGGGTGCCGTGGGGCAGCGGGGCAGCTGAGCGCAGTAGCCCCCGTCCCAAGTTTGACCCCCTGGATTTCGTGCTTGTGGTCTGCTGAAAGCCCATGCCCTGACTCCAGAGGCAGCGCTTAAATGCAATAGTTGGGGCTGCTTGCAGCTTTGCCTTTGGGGCAGGGAGTTTGTTACAAAAAGAGGGAGGGGTGGGGTGATTAAGAACAAAAGAAGACAGGTTATTCAGGTAGTTGAAGGATCGTTAGATCATCATGAAAACGGTGCCAGGTACTCCAGTTAAAAGATGGTGGGGGGGAGTGTAGGAATGAGTGTTGTGCTGCAGGGTTCTGCATTTGGATCACTGCTGTTAAACTTCTCCTACGTGTTCTTGAAAAAGGGGTGAACGGGGACTAACCCAAAGCTGATGGCAAAGAGCTACAAAGGGATCTCACAAAACTGGGTGACTGGGCAACACCAGGGCAGATGGAGTTCAGTGTTAAGTACAAAGTGATGCACATGGGAAAATATAACCCTGACTATCGATACAAAACCGGTGGGGTCTAAAATAGCTGTTGCCACTCAAGAAAAAGATCTTAGAATCACTATGGATAGTTCCTTGAAAAGGTCTGCGCAATGTGCACCGGCGGTGCAAAAACAAAAGCTAACCGAATATTGGGAATCATTAGGAAAGGAACAGATAAGACAAATTACCATATCGCCTCTGTATAAAGTCACGGCATGCCCACGTCTTGAATACTGCCTACAGAGCTGGGCTCCCCATCTAAAAAAAAGCTCTATTGGATTTGGAAAAGGCACAGAAAGGGCAACAGAAATGATGAGGGGTAAGGAACAGCTTCCATATGGGGAGAGAGTAACAAGACTGGAACTTTCAACTTGGAAAAGAAATGACTAAAGGGTGGGGGGATAGGTTAGAGGTCTAGAAAATCCTGAATGATGTGGAAAAATAGAATAAGGAAATGTTATTCATTCCTTCGCTAACATAACACAAGACATTGACCCACTTCAATGTAGAGGCAGCAGATGTAGAACAAACCCAATACATTGTTTTTTCATGGTCAACTGGTGGAACTCTGCCATGGGCTGGTGGAAAGGCCCAAACCATAACAGGGTACCAATAAGAACAAAATAAGTTCAAGGAGGGTCGGTCCATCGAGGCTACTAGCCAGCATGGCAGGGCTGGTGTTCCTGGCCTCTGTTTGCTGAGAGCAGGGGATGGGTGACGGGATGGATCATGAGGATTGCTGCTTCTGTATATTCCTCCTGTTGCACCTGGCATTGGCCCATGTCGGCAGAAGGACCCCGCCCGGCCGTTCTGATGATCTTATATAGAGCTGAAATGTGTCTGCCCCCTGCTGTAACCCACTAGGCCCTGCTCCCCTTCCAGAGCTGAGAGCGAGCCCAGGACGGGGTCTCTCTCCCCAGAGTTAGTAACAAAGTAAGAACAGACATTAACATTTTCAGGCTACCCGGTGTCTCTTAAGTGACTGGCCACGGGAAGTCAGAACACGTTCGTGTTAGAGCTGAGGGGGTCTAATATTTATTTCATTTTCTTTCTTTATGTAGGAATTAGACACAGTGCTCCTGCTAACTGCTAAGTTGTCTGCCAAAAAAAGCAGTTTCCCTGTGCCTTAGTAGTCCCTGGATCGAGATGATGGGGGGGAGGGGGAATTGGTTCCCCCTCCATTTGGTGCTTGGCTTGTAAGCCAGCCAAAGTAAGACACGACACACCGGAGCCATGAGCATCCCTCATCTTTTATCCGCTCAGTGACGTGAGTACGTCCATGCCTGCTTTGATGCTGGTTTTTGTGATGTGCTGCCCTGTGTTCTTCTGCAGGGAACTGGCTGGCGGTGTGATTGCTGGACCACGCCATTGTTAGGCTTTGGCGCGAATGGCATGTGGCGATGGGGGCTGGGGGCTCTTTGCAGCTCTCAGAACGGTTGTTTCCAGCTGATGTCACCATGCCCTTGGGCCACAGTTGGAACGTTGCTCTAACACCGGGGTTCAGTTAGGGGTGTCGCCGGTTAACTGGTAACCGATAAGCCTCGCCCAGTAAGGTGATGGTTACCGGTTAACTGGGCTGGAGCATCTCCCCGCCCAATGTGAGTGGGGGTCTGCTCAAGTCCGGCCAGGCCTGCTGGGCCACACCATGGGGGGTGGGATGGGCGTTCCCTGGGCTGGAGCAGGCCCCCGCCCACAGCATCCTGTTTAAGCACTTAACTGGCTAAACATAACGCTCAACTGGTTAATTGTTTAAATGGGATTTGACATCGCTCGTTTCAGGCCCGCGGCTCCCAGTGCCTCGGAAGGGGGCCGTTACAAGCGCACAGGTCTGGCGATGGAAGAACTGGGTTGATCATGGAGCCGGCAATGCCTGGGTAGTGCAGATTTTCCCCACTTGCTGCACCCAGCAGGGACCACCTGTAATAGGAGGGGGAAAGTCCAGTCTCTGGTAGCTCTTGCCTCCTAGGGCACCAACATCCATGCCTGCTCCCCCTGCAGTATAACAGACCTGCCTGTAGCCTGTATCCCCAGCTCATGTGCCAGAGATCACTCATCATCCACCCGCTAGCAGATCGCTGGGATCCGAGCCAGTGACCTAGGCCCAACGCTCTGCACCCTTCCCTGCTCCACCCTTTCAACAGCTAGCGGCTGGACCACGGGATTGAGACTCCAGCTGTGAGTCCATGTGATTTAATATTCAGGCAAAGTTACCTCACTTGAGTCATGAATATTCAGAGTGTGAATTAGCAGAGCTGATTCTGATCTATGTGCACTCTGGAGTGTACTGATGTTATTATGGCGGGGCGCTGTTATTCACCATGCGTCCTGTCACTTGGCAAGTGGCTCTCAGAAATAGTCTGTCTCTTTAGGTAATTTGGAGAATCATCTCCATCGTCTTTAGTGAGGGTAATGTGAAATTCGTACAAGGTGTAAGTCATGCTCGGAGATGCTGAATATTACTATTATTATCAAATTAGCCCCTTAAATAGGCTTACAAGTGTCATGAAGTGATTTTACCCTGACAGATGACAGGCTGTCTCAGTTTAATTTGAATAGCACGGCAGTGTGTATTGGAGGTGGAGATTTTTAAGAAATTAATGAACAGCAGCAGCTCATCTCTCCATAGAAACCCTTTGCATTGGAATTGGCCGTGGTGCTAGAGAGCGACCACTGGTGAGTTACCTGGCCTGTTCTGGCTGGGCTAATGCAGACGCTCTCCCTAGTCTGTGCGTTGTGCTGTCTCGTGTGGTCCCTAACCACTGGGCCTTCCAGCCCTGTTGCTGGAGAGACTGCCTCGCTCCCCTGCTTCACGAGAGGCCTCGTTTCTGTTAGGAATGGTTCCCCCCCGTTCGTAATTATCCCTAGTGCAGCAGGAATTGGCATTTGTGTCCTTCAGCTGAGAGCAAGACGGTGCATCTGCCTCCCCTTCAAGCCAGGCCCCTTTCCTCATGGACAGGCCTATGCGGCCGCGCTTCTGTGTGAACCCCCCCGCCTCCAAGCCACAGACCTTTTGGCCAGGTGAGGGGTCGTGTGCACAGAGCTGTGTGGCCAGGAAAGCGTCTCGCTCGTTCGGGCGGGCGGGGGGTTAAGTAGAGATGTAAAATCCCATTGAATCAGTCGACTGGTTCAATGTTACTTAACTGGTTAATTGCTTAAATTGCTCCAGCCCCACGGGACAAGCTGCTTTCTCACCCAGCCAGTCAGACCCTGGCACATGCCAGGAGCACACGAGGTTCCTGCCCCATGTAAACTGCTGCCCTGCCAGCCCGGGGAAGTTCTGATTCTACATGTTCTGCAGGCGTCAGTCTCGTGCTTCTTGGCACCGTGGCAGGCCCTGGCCTCCCTCTGGCCGGGTGGCAGCGAGGCGTGGGGGCGCGCAGCCGGGTAAAGCGTTTCTTTGCGGGGAGGAAACCAGCCTGTTAGACAGGCGGCTCAGATGAGATGATCTCATGCTCCTTTTTGGCTTAAGCTTTGTGACTCTAGCCCTGACTTCCCGGGGGACGGGACGGGGCGAGGAGAAAGGAGACCTCTCCTGAAAACACGGCGAATGGTTTCTCAAGCCCAGAGGAGCGGGCTGCGGGGTTGGGGAGGGGTTAACGCTGGAATGTTTTGCCAGCTGTTTGCTGAATAGGGGCTGGGCCCCGATGTCTGCAGCATGCAGCACGCAGGCCTGGGGTGACGCTGTGACCCTGTACAAGGTGTGAAGAAAACACCAGCAGGGTGTGTGTGTGCAGTCCGGCCAGGTGGCAGCACAGACTTACCGCTGTGACTTAACGGTGAGCGATTGATTGGAGATAATTCCACAGCAGCCTGACCCAGGCTCCGGAGGTGCTTCCGTTCACAGCCACGGGAATTACAGGCAGCAATCTGAGTGCTCCCGATGACGCGGCTTCTTTTCAGTCCGAATGCGCTTCCCCAGCTAGCTCCCGTGCAGATTCCCAGGGAACAGGCAGATGACGCCTGCCCTTGTGGGGCAGTGCTTACCCGCTCACAGAGTAAGACACCTTCTGAAAAGCACCCAAGTCCCATTTTCAAAAATAACCTCAGAGCGCTTGCGCCCAAGGGCCAGGCTGCACGGGTATTCGGGCGCGTAAAGACGCAGATACGTATCAGAGGGGCAGCCGTGACCCCATTTCACGGGGACTCGCCAGGTTTCGCAGTCCATGGTGCATTTTTCATGGCCATGAATTTGTTAGGGATGACTGCAGGCCAGAGGGATATGGACTTTTGAAATGGCACCCGTATCGATACCGCCTGCCGTGAGTCAGAGGCTCCGTCTGTCTGTCAGCCTGGCTGTCGGAATGTCACTCAGTCTGCACAGGCGCTGCGTGGACAGTGTTCTCTGGAGAAGGGTGTAGTGGAGTTAGTGTGTTGCTGGGGGGAAGGGGACGATGCGGTGTGACTGCCGGCCACAGCCGCGCTCTATTAACCATTCCCCGAGGAGAGCCCGCAGCCTCCTGCAACGCAGAGATACCTTGAGAACACCACACGAAAAGCTTTTTCAGGTCACGGCCAAGTATCTTTTGGGCACGTCTCGGTTGTTTGGACTTTCTTCCTCGTCCTTCTCCTCTCTTGGTAGCAGGGCGGCAATTTACATCCACTGTGTCCAGGGATCGCAAGCCCTCGACTTGGAGATCACGTCTTCCCAGCACAGTGGCTGAGCCAGCGAGGCGCATCTCTGGGAAAGTGACAGACGTTCGTTCGGACACAGAGCACTGCCTCCGCAAGCATTCCCTGGTCATCGAGCGCCGGCCCCGCCAAGCCGTGGAGGTGGACGCAGGGGCGGGGTGGCTGGGGAGGGCACTGTTGGCCCACGTGACAGGCTTTTAAAATGTTTTTTGCTTTCTGAAGGTTGCAAAGTCAGATGTTACTTTCCACAGACGGAAAGTAAATCAGATTAATCAGTTGCATCCAGCTGTGCCTCTCAAGTAGAGCAGTTCATGACTGCGTTCAGGCCCAGCTGGGTGTGCCAAAGGGGAGGAAGGAGAAGTGTCCGCAGATCATTTGGCAGGTTATTTTTATTGGGCAAGGCTCAAAGGTCTCATTTGTGCTTGAATCTGGAAAGGAATGATTGCAGGGAAGCAGCGTTTTGGGGGACTCTCCATGTGCCCTTACGTCAGTTTCTGTGAAGGACAAGTCAGTGTATTTATGAAAGGCAACAGAGCTCCTCTGACCCGATTCATTTGCACCATGGGCCTGCTGGCCATTCGTGAGGAGTGTGGTTTCAAGTCTGTCTCCAGGTCAGCTGAGACAGATCACAGTGTTCCTTTCCTACGGTGTCTCTGTTTCTTTGAGCAGAAAAACAGCGTTTTCTGTCACAGCGCTGCTGTTGTACAACTTGTTATTGTCTGTGCACTCCCTGTGACTCTCAGAAGCATGAAGCTGAACCTGTTTGACTTTCAACCCGTTTGTGTTCACCACTGTGCACACTAATTGCACGCCCATGGTGCTTCAGGAAGGGCTGGAAGTGTTTCATGCCTCAAATCTAGTTGCAAGAGACTTTGATTTACCCGATATTAATCTTACTGTCAAAGCCAAGCTTAGATTGATAGGTATCGTGGTATGGGTTGAGCCTCTAGTCCAGCACACATTGGTCCGGCAACATCCGTGGTCCGAAGTGATTTGAGTCAGCTGGCTGTCTCCTTACCTTGGGTGTGGCCAACTTTCCTGCGATCCCAGAAAATTTGTTTACAGCCACCAGTCCCGGCTCTCCATGTTCTGTGCTGTGATTTATCTCAGATTTACTCCTGCCCTGACCCCTGCTACACCCTCCACATCCCCCCTGCCCTGGGCCCCCCACATTCTACCCCACACTTAAATTTTTTACAGGTATTGTCATATCGCCCTCCTCCCCGGAGGTTGTGGTGCAATGTTAACGGTAAGAAACTGAAGTTACTTTCACCCCTGGCTGCTAGACGATATTGACCTCCTGTGGTCGGCGAAGCCCCTGGTTTGGGGCTGGTAAGGTCCCGAGGGTTCTGGGCTAGAGACGTTGAACCTGCATGCCCAGTCAGTAGAGCCCTTCTGTCCCTCCTTGTGTCTATATGGCTCCCAGAGTCACCCCAGAAACCAAGAGTGTTGGTGGTCTTGTGGGACGTTTCAAAGAGAACTTGTTTCTTCAGTGGGCTTTTGAGAACCCGAGTTCTGGGGATTCCCGATAAAGCACATTTGAGTATTTTTAGACTCTGGTTTGAAAGTAAAGTTCATGATGGATGGGGGCCTCTTCTAGTCAGCAATGTGGCTGAGTTTAGAGTCCCAGCGATTACACCACATGTAAGGTTGTAGAAAAGTATCCAGATGAAGCCAGCTGTGTTACCTCCATCCTTAAACTCACAGGAAGAGAGCTTTTCTTCCCAGAGCTTTCATTTCATTCTTCCAGGCAGGAAGAGATGGTTTTGATTGGCGAACTTGAGGGTTATTGGATTAACTGTTTTTGAGACACAGTTGAAGTCTTCTAGCGTGTTTGTAGAAGCTTAGTTCAGAAACAGCTTGGTCTAAAAGCATCACACTGGTTTTAAATATTATAGCTCAATGCCAGCTGGTGCATAGAAATATCTTTGCTAAGAGTGGGTGGGAAAACTTGGCATTATTAGGTGCAAGAATTTAAATCTCTGGGAGCCCCAGGAAGGTATCTGTGGACACAAAGCAGATAAGGAGTCTTGAGGACGGTTTAAGCAATGGGAGAGTGCCTGGGGAGTTTTAAAATTTGGCAAGATGAATTGCTGGGGTAACACTGGGAGAGTTTCCATTATAAGCCCAATTTTCTCTTCCCTTCGATCTGACTCCACGACAAAACCTTTTTGCCTGTGATTTCTCATATTTGGTTTCCCCCGGAAGAGAACTGTTCTGGGAAGCTTGAAGCTAAATGGGCTGGTGTAGAGAAATAAGGGGTGTGTGGGGGGGGAAGGAGTTTATGCTCTGGGCAAAGAGTTCTGTGTTTCAGTGACCTGTAAAGCCTGAGGATTTCTAATGGTTTTCCACATGTGAATCTTCAGTGAGAAAAGCTGCCTCCTCGGAGTCTCCTGCTGAGCTGGTGTGGGAAACTTGTGAATCCTTAGAGAGAAAACATGGCTGGGTGCCACGTGAAGACCTCCTGAGACTATAAACACCATGGAAGGGTTTCTGGGAGTCCAGAATAATTTGGCAAGCATCTGTATTGTTTGAAGGTGCCTTGCCACCAACAGGGACTGATGCTGCCGGCAGAGACGGTAATTTCGGAGAGAGAAATTACTGCAGATTTACTAAAGGTTAGCAGATCATTCTGATGTATGTCCAGTGAGCGAGCGAGGGTTCGTGGCGTCCATTATCTCTGAGAACACAGCCTGTAATCCCTGTAGCAGCAATAGCAATGTCTTTGCTGGAGATTAGTACAAAACTACAACCAGCCAGACCCCACCACAGTAACATTTCACTTTAAAAAGAGCTACCCGGAATGAGGACACTGGCTAGATGGAAATTAAAAGGAGCCGTTGCAAGGATTAGATGCCTTAAAACAGCAGAGTAGCGGCGCAGACTAAAGGTATCACCCCGTTCAGAAAAGACACGAAGGGCTAACGACGAGTTAAGATGCGCACCTTCAGCTACGTTAATTGCATAGCGGACGCCGAAGTCCCTTCACTCGGCTTTGCATGCTGTCTACACAGCAGGACATCCAAGAGGGAACGCCCTTCCTCTGACTGCCCTTACTTCTCGTGAAATGAGGGTTACAGGAGTCGGCGTAAGAAGCCCGTTATTTCGAAATTAGTTCGAAGTAAGGGGCGTGCCGTGTAGACGCGCATTCTGTTGTTTTGAAATAAGCGTGCCCAACCCCTGGGCCAGTCCGAGCTGTCTCAGGGAAGCCCACGTTCCGCCTGTTGCTCTTTGCCCAGTGGTTCCTGCAAAGGGCTCAAACTTCGTCATCAAAAGCTCCCACTGGCGCAAGCCACGAGGCTGTTGTCAGACACCATCAGCCTGACGGAGCAAGAAGAGCATCCTCTGGCACAAGATCTGCCTTTGGAGTCTGCGCCGACAGGTCCGCTGCTGGGCCCTTCCTGGGAAGATGGGGACACGTCCATAGACACAGAGCAGATCAACCGGTATCCACGTCAAAACCGTTGGATTCCCCCTGCCTAAATCAAGCAAGTCGCCTTGCTCGGCCCAGGCGGACTGAGCGCTCCCTAACGTGTCGTGGGCGTGACAAGAAAGCCCACTGCTCCAGGGTCTGGCTCCCGCAGCGCCTCTGGCATCAGTTCAGCCTGAACCCCGGGATTCGAGGGCACTGAGAAAAGACAACCACTGGAGCTCCCCGCACGGTGGTACCCCTCACCCGACTGGTGCCGCCTCGAACTGTGCCACCTTCTCCAGTGTCGACAGGCAGGACTCCTCACGCTCCTGGGAGAACAGACTTTCACTACGCCTGCGGCCTTTTGGGCTTTTCTGGATGCCCATTCTCCATTCCTATCAGGCTGCTCCCCCAGCAGAGGGGCCCTGACTCTGCCAGGAGATGCAAGAGGCTGGAGGAGCTTGCCCCTCGTTCCATCTTCCCACTGTGGTTTTCCAGCAGCCAGTCAATCTATAAGCAGCGTTTTCTTTCTTGTGAGAGACAGAACCACCAGAGGAACCGACTGTCATATGGCTCACGACTGTCAGACTGTCAGAAACAGGGTGTTCTGTCATTAGATTTCACCCAGCCAGGAACAGCTCTGAACTCTCGGATCGTTAGAACAGTCTTGCCATGGAGTTCAGCCAGTCCCCTTGGGCTCTCCAGACTAACTTGCCGCCCAGACAAACTGGACTTGGGGAGGAATGGTCACGGACCCCAAAAATCCCACCACATTCAGGTTGCTTCGAGTCCCAAGAGACCAGTCACTTACCCCCCCATCAATTGGTCCCTAATGTAATCCTGTAATAAACTAACGGTTTATTAATTGGGAAAGAGATATGAGAGTTATTTACAAGTTACAGCCAGCAAACATGCACAGATCAATTGCAATCTAAACCCTGAGAGCAACAGAGTTGTAACCATCTGTCAATGTGACAGGTCTGTCGACACAGCAACGTATCCCTTCCCCCTCCAGCTGGCCTGGGCTCGCAAGGCTCAGGCAGCAGGGCTGTTCCGTTGCCTTGTAGACTTCCAGGCTTCAGGCTGGAGCCCAGGCACTAGGATGTAAAATCCCATTTAATTAGCTAACTGGTTAAACATTAAGTGTAACCGGTTAGCTGGTTCAATGGGGGTGGGCAGGGGCTTCTCCAGCCCAGCTGTACTTCCACCTGGGAGCCAGCAGCCCTGCGTGGGTGCCCAGTGAGGCTGCTCCCCGGGTACCAGTTCCTTGTTACCCATTAAGGGTGATTCTTACTGGGTAACCGGTTACCTGTTAACATCCCTGCCGGACACTGCCAGTGTCGAGTTCCTGTGTAGACATAACCCTAGGGCAGACCCAGGAGACAGCCTCAAATTGCAGTCTGTGCGTGCCATCTCTCAAGCAGCTGGGCACCCACTTTACAGTAGTTTCATCTAGACCTCATTTCCCTAAGTTGCTTATGAGACTGTCATGTGAGACTGTGTCAAAAGCTTTACTAATGTCAAGATCTATCACATCCCAGCTCCCCACCTCCAGCCCTCCGCTACCTGCCCAAGAGGGAAATTCGTGTGGCGTGGCACGATTTGTTCATAACAGATTGGGCTTGTGTTCCTTCGCTCTTGTTAATATTAATTGTGTTTGTGAGCATCTGACACCGATTACTCTTTTCAGTGGAGTCTGAAGTAAAACAGGCTTTTAACATCTGAGACCACTTGGGGTCGTCAGCTGTTAACTAAGTAGTGAACCTACACTTGCCTTTGTCTTTCTCTTGCTCTTAATGTGTGTATATAACCTCTTCTTATTGCCTTCTGTGCCTCATCCTTTCTGGTTTTGCCCCTGCATACTTGCTCTCTTCTTCCGGGGTCATTTCTAGCCATTCATCCCTGTTTCCAGCTTTTGTAGAATTCCTTTCTCATTTTCAGGTCAGTAAAGAATTCTTGACGGAGCCATACTGGCCTCTTATTATTCTTCCTATCTTTTTGTTACAGCTAGGTAGTTGGCTGTCGTGGCTTTAATACTTTCTCTCTCTGAGAAATTAGCTCTCCTGAACATCTTTTTCCCTCAGATTTTCATCTCTTGGGACTTTACCTCCAAGTTCTCTGAGTCTGAAGAAGTTTGCTTTTTTAGACTCCATTGTCCTTATTCTGTTGCTATCTCTCCTTCCTTTCCTTCGAATCATGAAATCTGTCATGTCATGTTCATTTTCACTCAGATTACCTTCCACCTTCAGGTTGGTAACCAATTTCTCTCTTTTAGGATCAAGTCTTAAATGGTTGTCTCCATGGTTACTTCCCCCACCTGCTAAAACAAGAACTTGTCTCCATCACATCCTACGAACTCATCAGGCATTTTGTGTTTTCCAACAGAGGTCTGGTTAAAGTCCCCCCTTGCTACCAGACCTTGTGGTTTGGCTTTTTCTATTTGTTCTACAAATGCCTCATACATTTCTTCCTCCTGATTTAATGGTCGATAGCAGACTCCTGCCATGCGGTCACCCTGTTTTCTCGTTTAACCTTTACCCGAAGACTTTCAGCTGGTCTGTGTCCCACCACTTTTTGGCTCTCAGAACAAGTGTATATAGTCTTGATACTTGATAATGCAACCTCTCCTTTCCTCTTCCCCAGTTACGGCATTTCTCCCATCAAGTAAGACACGATGTAGCTTGTAGACTCCGGCTTCCCGTTTGGCCTGTTTATTTTCCTTACTGCTTGCATTTGGGTGTAGACTTCTGCGATGTTGAGTTGCTTCCCCTCCTGTTTTCCTCTTGCTGCTGCTATTGTCATTTCCCAATCCCTCCTCTCCCCAACTTCTGGTCCTCTGTCAAGGTCACCTTTTTATACCTAGTGCCACAGTTCAGGGCAGCTGTATTGATACCCTCCCCTTCCCCCCATGATCCAGTGAGGACATCCCCTCTCAGCTCCTGGTTCCTTAGCAATGTTCCCTCTAATCTTTTGCATCCATTTGTGGATTTTTTTCCGCATTCATGTGTGGAATAAAATTTGTATGTGCACTGAGGCATGTGTGAAAGTGCACCACTAGTAGAAACAAAAAACCTAGCTATGGACACTCTGCTAATCAGCTGGGCAGCCTCTGAACCTCTCCTGAGCTTACAGGGAACCCTGCTCCTCAGGCATCACCGTTCTTGGATAGAGACCCATGTCTCTCCTTCCATACCGGGTTTTCCCAGGCTCCACAGTGCTGTGCGTTATACCCAGCAAGCGCGATTGCCTAACCAGACCAGCGTCTGCACTTTGCTTAGTCTGCAAAGGCTCTGAACAACACAATCCCCAGCAGCTGGGAGTTAGACCGTAGCTCTTTATAAGCAAGCACCTTTGTTCTTAAGGTGCACGTGTTACAGAGCAAATCGGTTCAAAACAATCAAAGAAGTCCGTGCCCGCTAATACGCTCACCGGCGATCTCTGCCAACTCCAGCAAGGGCTCTGGTGAGAGTCGCTTCTTCAAGCTGCTTGTAACCGCCTCCGCTCAGACCACGCACTCGGATGTGTACGGTGACATTGACGGGGAGAGCTGCAACACGTTACATCCGCAGGCCTGGACCGTTTTGTGCACGATGCTGCTGCACCAGCTGTGGGCATGTGGGGGCTACAGTCAACAGGATCACATCCTAGAGTGGTGGCCGGCAGAGCCCTCAGGAGCCATCGAGTCCAGCCCCCTGCCCACAGCAGGACCAGCACCGACTCAATCAGCCCAGCCAGGGCTTTGTCAGGCCAGGACTAAAAGACCTCTAAGGACGGAGATGGATGGTGACATGGTATAGAATTGCCACACTTACTTCTGCCCCGCTCCGAAGGCAGTGCAGCAGCAGAGGTGGCAATACCATGACCCCCATAAAATATTCTTGTGCCCCCCTGCAATTCTCTTTTAGGTCAGACCCTCCTCCCCCACTTGAGAAGCACATCAGCCCAGTGAAATCGGTGTAGTATAGGGCAAAAGCACACAGAAGACCAGATTTCATGGTCCATGATGCATTTTTCATGGCCGTGATTTTGGTAGGGCCCTAAAAATAGAAGGTAGTTCTCCCAAAGCCATGAGTCAGAAGACAGCTTAAACTCACAAGCAAGACTGCCAAAAACTTTTGTTTTGTTTTTTAAATCCTGGCAAAACTCCGCATGTTTTTCATTCTAGGTTGCCGTCTAGTTAGGAATATATGCTACTCTTATCGTTGCTCTGTGCATGCTGCTCAGCAGTGTAACCACCGTGGTATGAAGATGACTAATACATTCTCATTTTAGTGGTCACTGCTAGAATGCAGCTCCTTAATATCTTGGTGCATTTGAGAAGCACAAACTCAGCTCTGTGTTCCCTGGAGCATTTGAGTGAGTTTTTTATTTCTTTTAACTCTTAACGGGATTAAAGGTGACAGGCAATCAACAGCCAGGCATGTGCCTGGAACCTTAACATCGTCTTAGCAAAGATTTTTGTGTTGGTTGAGAGAGTTTGAGAATTTTGTTGCTTCTGTAGGCGCCTCTACGCCAGCTACCCAGAGATTATGTGCAGATGTAACCTGACAGTCAGCAAAGCCCAATCTCTTCTTCCTGGGGCGAGCTAATTCATCATTCAAAAATTGACTTGGCAGAATTTCATTTTTTAAAATAATTTTGACTTTCGATTTTTTTTTAATTTAGATTTTCGGTGATTTTAAAATGTCAGAATTGTGGGAAATTGAGTGTGAAGATAGAAAATTATTTAATGACAGTCGGTGCTGAGATTCAAAATTATTTTTATAGCCAGTGAAACACAAATTGTCAAAATATACAAAGTAAATGGCCATAAATGCCAATAAGCTCTCAAGCAGATTTCTTCCTCACTCTTCCTCTCTGTCAATTTCAGTTGTTGTCAATGGAAATATTTATCATCCGTTTGTATGGCTATGATGAAATATAGACATGTACCAAAAATAGCTAGTTCTTCCAACACCTTTCCTGGGTGCTGCTTACCAAGTAACAGTTAACTGGTGCCGGGGAGCAGCCCCAACAGGCCCCCGTGTGGGATTGCCAGCAGGCCTGGCCTCGGGCAAGGCAAATGAGGCGGTTGCCTTGGGCCCCGCGCATTCAGGGCCCCGCGCAGCCCAGCTCCGGCCCCACCCACCCGGCCACTCACTCTTGGCTGTGCAGCTCAGCCACGCTGCCTTGGGCCCTGCAAACTCTTTGGCCGGGCCTGGTTGCCAGCTCCCGATCCTTGTGGGGCTGAGAGCCGTGTCCCAGGGACCCTGGGCTGCTCCTTCTGGGCTGGAGTGGTCCCCTGCCTGGGATCTCGCTTAGTTGGCTAACCGGTTAAACGCTAAGTTAACCTAATGTGTAACCAGTTAATTAAATGGGATTTTACATCCCTACTTCCAAGCCTGTTCATAAAGTACGGAGAGGTGAGTCCTCACCTGTGCTGAGCATAGGTGGAGTTTGACTTGTGTATTGGGGGGAAGGGCTTAATATGTCTAGGCCTAACTTTGGAATTTACCTATTATTAGAGGCATTTAAATTACAGTGTGCTGTAAATCACAAATGCAGTTTGCATTTATTATTTAATCACCCTTGATTTCTTGTGGTGATTTAATTATTTAGTAGGTTTGCCCGCTAGCACTGAACAGAATCGGGCACTTGCGTTTCACTGTCAGACGCATTTCCCTGGTTTTAGAGATCAATAAACATTATCTTAATATAGAAATATTGTATTTACCTTAATTTAGATGCAGTCCTCTTTCCCTTCCGTTAGCGTAAACACCCACCATGTTCTGAGGACTCAGCCATGCATTTAAATCAGGTTCCACGTGAAGAAGAAAAATCTTTCTTTTCTCATCTTTGAACGCAACCAGTTTCTAGTCTGTCTTGGAGCAGACAAGCTTTGTGCTTTGTGGCTATTCCAGCTGGCAGTGTGAGAGCTAACCGAATGAGTCTGTAATACGTTGGGTACATGATTTGAGAGATTTCTTTGTAAATCTTTGAAAGGCGGCAAGAGATTCAGTCCTGGCAAAAGGATCCATTTCTGCAGCTGCAAAGTGAAGATTTCGGAGGTGCCAAAGTGTGTATTTCTGCAGGAGTGGCAGGCTGCCATTTTGTCGCACCTTACCACTGAATCACACACTTCGGCGATTTCCATTGATTCTTTTGAGAGTTGTCTCTCTCATTCTTCAATTATGCAGCCCAAACCAGGAAGGTGTAACTGTTCTCACTGGTTTTTTTCAGGAGCAATTACAGTTTTGGGTGTTTTGTGAGCATTTGTGGCTTCTTTTGCATGCTCTCTTTGACTTCAGTCTTTGGAACGAGGAAGCTTCAGTGGGGTAGCCGAGTTAGTCCGTAACTGGAACAACTTAAAAAAACAACCAATAGTCTTGCAACACCTTAGAGACTAACAAAACATGTCGATGGGATCACGAGCTTTCGTGGGCACAGTCTGCAGAAGGAACTCTGTCAGAGTCACTGGCGGGTTTACCATTCTTTATTTTCTTGCTTGAAGCGTGTCGTCATTCAGCACTGCGACGTGGCAGAATTCTGAGATTTCTTTCCACATTTGGGTCCAGCCTTACTCACGTTTGCTTTTTTCATCGTGCACTTTTATTTTTCCTGGGCTGGACGAAGCATTTGCAAGTGTAACGCCAACACCTTGAAGCTTTGTGAGAGATTGGAACAACTTTCGCAATCTGCCGAAAGTTACTCAAGCATGCGACGAATGACATTTTATCCCGTGTGGTAAAGGCCACTTGCTTCTCCCGGCCACTTTTTGCCTTGTTCGCAGAGTTTCCTTTAAGACACAGCCCCAGCGCTTGCAGTGCAGCGTATTGCGCTGTGGCTGCAAACACGGTGTCACTGGGATGCCGGGTCTCTTGCCGCCTTCAGCCTAAAGCTGGCTGCATGTTCAGAAAGTGCTTGGCTTCACGCAGGCTGCTGATTCTGCGATCGAGTGGTCTCCAGCGCTTTTCTTCTTGCAGTATAAATGCCCCGTACATTTCAGGAAGGCGAGCAACGGGTGAAACACATGACCCTTCCTTTAATCACGAGGCTAGAGGTTCGTTGCCCTGTGGCCCCCTCCTGACAGCAAAAATTACTACATGACCCCAGCGGGGGGGGACAGAAGCATGAGCCACCCGAGCAGGCCATGGCACCTTTCACGCCTGGCAGAGGAGGTCTGTAACCTGAACCCTGAAGCCCTCCGACTTCTGCTTCATCCCTGGGTGGTGGGTGTGGGTGCCAACCCTCCAGGGATTGTCCTGGAGTCGCCAGGATTTAAAGATGAATTCTTAATTAAAGATCACGTCAGATGATGAAATCTCTAGGAATCCATCCCACCCAAGTTGGCAACACTAGCGGAGGGGCACAGGCTTTGGCCCTGTGCCCCAGCAAGCCCTGGTGACCCCGTTAAATGGGGTTGCCACTCTTTTGGGGGTCCCAAGCCGCGGTTTGAGACCCGCTGCTCTAGATCTTCATATCAGATGCCAGCTGAAAGCTGCTCTGTCTTAAGCGACCTGGCCTCCTCTGAAATTCCAGCAAAGAAACGTGTCTCCTACGATTTCTTGGCAACTGGGATCTGCACAAATCTCTCGCCGTTCATTTTGAAAGTCAAGGCATACGCTGTTAGAAGAATTCGCCTGTTTTCTTGAAAGTGTCGTCGTGCTTTGAAAGGAAATTGCAAAATTCAAGACAATTCCCTTTCAGTTTAGGTTCCTTTCCCTCCTCGTGCCCTTGAAATACTAAACCAAGTAACTTGATGCTGTCACAGCCCTTCATAAGGTAATTCTGGTGTCTGTCCACAGTGATCTTATGACTTGCTGAAAGCTTCACTGCTACTGATCCTGTTCTTCACTATGTTTCAGGCATTGCCATTTTTCCATACATTTCAAATGGAAAAGAGCAGCATAAGGCAGCTTTTCAGCGGTGTCTAGTAGTTTTGCACACCTTTTTTGAAGACTGAATTATCCACATAGCTCATCTGCAAGTGGAAGTGTAAAGGCTCAGACTCGGCCATGTGGCTCAAAAGAGCCATAGAGAAGTCCTCCTGGTTGGCTAGAGGGGCTGGGAAGAAACCAGCCAATCAGGGGCCAGGAAGGACTACATAAGAAGCTGCAGCTTCAGAGTCAGTTACAGCCTGGACCTGAGGGGGAGAGGACCAGGGGTTATTGACTGGCCTGAGGGAGTGGCTCCATGGGGAGAGCTGCTTAGAGACTATGACCTGTCAGATAAAGCCCTGAGCTGAGGGCCACGCCGTGGAGGGGAAGCCGTGGAGGCACCACTCTCGTCTGGAACGGGCTAATAGACTGAGAAATGGTCAGAGAGACACTTGACAGAGGGCACCGGGATGGGCCTGGTTCGACGTGTACCCCAGAAGGGGTTGAGATGCACTAGGACTGGTGAGTTGCCAAAGAGGCTTTTGGCTAAGAAACCGAGGCAGTGTAGGAACCCGCGCTCGGCTAGATGGGGTGCTTGTGTGAAGTGAGCGCCGGCCCCGTTACGGGAAGCAATAGCAGGGGAGCAGAATACAGCATCTTGTCAAATGTAATATTCAATCCAAGGACATTTCTTGGAATGGAAAACTGAAAAAGAACAGTATTTGCTTCCCAAACATTCTCCTAGGAAAACCAGCCAGCTGTGGCTGATTAGTTCCATAGATTTTTTTCACAGAGACCAGTAGGAGCAGTTGGAGTCTCATGAGGTCAGGCTGTGCTGGGAGAACCCATATTCACAGCGTCCAAAGGTTTGCCGAGCTTTGGCTGTGCTCACGATGATTAAGTGTCTAGAGACGAAGCAGGCGGTGACAGGGCCCCGGCTGGAGGTGCTGTGAAGTCTTGCCCTGGCCCGGCTCCCACAGCTGCTTGGACAAACCACGTCCAAGCGCCTGTTTGAGCTGCCCTGGCTTTGGGGAGGGCCAGCGAGTGATTTCACTTGAGGTTGAAACCGTCCAGTCATTTAAAGATGTGCTCGTGGGGCGTGGAAGGAAGTGCCCAGGGTGGCGTCAGAGAGGAGGTGCCACCTCCCGGTGGCCCCACACAGGAGGAAAGGCTCGCCCGGCACTTGCGCACACGTTGTGGTCATGTGGAGGGAGTGAGATGTGGGAATGTGCGCCTGAAATTGTTGCACGTGTGTGTGTGTCCGTCTGTTCTCGTACACACTCACATGTCAATTGGGAATGGCCACGAACGAGGCGGTTGTATGTTGTTACATCGCTTTCTGCATCGCCCCGAGCCCACGGGTCCCCGCTGCAAGGCACAGAAAGGGGGAGACCGCTGCATGCCACTCGGGCTGCCCCTCACATAACGAGTCGCAGGCGCAGAGAGAACATTGGGAAGGTTTATCAATGTGCACGGTGTGGGGAGCTGTACCCCTGCCCACTGGCTCTTTTAGCGTTGAAGCACAGTCCCAAGCTGGAGTCTTTGCCTAGCAGCAAGAGCGCGGTGTTGCTAGCTCCCCTGCAGCGGAGGGGCTGTGTCTGTGCGGTGTGCCTGCAAGGCCAGGGACATTGGCCCCTTCGCTAGCTACATTGGCAGCTGAGCCTTGTGGTGACTGGTGACAAAAGGGGTGTCAGAGGGCTCGGCCCGTTCCCCCGCATGCTGTGTGTCCCAGAAGCGCGCCTGTCCTGACTGCAGTGCACTGGGATCCTCTGGGTTCCTCACAGCGGCGCTCCCGAAGAGAAGGCAAGGAGCGGCTCCGGGCAGTGCCTGTCCTTGCTCAGCCGCTGGTCGGTTAGCGGGGAGTTTGAAGTGCCGTGCCATGCTCTCAGATGCCTGCGGGATGCAGATGTTTTCCCTCTGCCCCCCATTGCTTCCCTCCAGGGCAAAGCGGTGCAGTAAAGGTTATCCATTGCCTCCTTCCAGAGTCAGCCTGAGCTCTGCTCCCGCGGGGACGGCACCAGCCCCTGCCCGGCTGGGGTGTTCACTTTTCAGCCGCAGGGCCTGGGTTGCGGGGAGAACGCGTGAAAAGGGGCGGCTGAGATGTAGATCCAAGCAGCTAGGCCTTGCGGCTGGACAGAACATCGATCTGTCGTGACCTCTGCCTTCTGCACAACCCCGCGCCAGAGTTACAAACTCGGGAGTCTTTTACGCAGGCAGCTCGGGAAGTACGTGAACTTAGCTGCCTCCCCGGGGGCCCTGGGGCAGGGAGCTCAAAGTCGCCTGTTTCTTCTGCCCTTCAGTCTGGAAGACACTTGCATTTCCTCTCGAGACAGGCGCTGCCGGCTTGTGGGGTCGGAGCATGTGTTTACGCTCCGTGGCTGCTCCCTCCCGGACGCCTGTCCCGTCCCCCACTCGCTCCTTTGCCGCGGTGCCTGTGACAAATCACCCTTGGATGCTTGCGGGCGCCCAGTGCACGCCAAATGTCAGATGTGTCTAGTGCCTCAGAAGAAAGGAATTCACATCCATTGTAATGATCCGTGGCCTGCCACTGGGCTTGTGCCGCGGCTCCCTTAGTGCTGGGTTCCCAGCGCTGAGGACAGAGCCGTCCTGGGGCAGAGACTTTTGTCCTCATGGGGCGACTGAGTCAGCTATTATTTACAGGTGCTTCCCCCCACCCCGCTCGCTAGCGGCCGGGGCTGGGACCCGCTGTCCGGCCACCCTCCCTGCGCTGGTTAGGAGCTTTGGGCCTGTCCACTACGTGGATGGCCGACGTCCTGGGAAACGGTTCCGGGTGACCAATGGGGGAGGCGGGCGATTGCCTCTGTACGTACGACAGCGGTGCCCTTCCCCGAGGGCTGCTCTGTGCCTCCCAGGAGAGGGGTGACACTGGATGGCAATGCAAATGTGGCTTTCTGTGGGTGGTGCTAAACTCCGTGCCACACACATGCTTGAAGAAAAATTCCACGTTCTCTCCCTTCGCCTGACGCTACGACCAGAATGGAATAGCGGCTGGGTTGTGATCCATGCTGCGCTGGAGAAGGGCCGTTACAATGGCAGTGTTTGTGTTCGGATGGATTTCCTGTGGTGTCTGCACACAAACGCAGGATGAAACAATCTCGAGAAATGCAGGGCTTCTCCGCTAGGTTGGCAAATCCCAGGGTTTGCCTGGGAGAGGGGGGGTCCGGATGCCTTGAGTTAAATTAACATAAAAGCTTTCCTGTTCTGCATGAGGCGCGTTCACCGCCAGCCCCAGGGGTTTGTGTGTCTGACTCCTGCTTTCCCGTTCTGTTAATGGCTCCCCAGGTGTGGAGGCTGAGTGTCACAGTAATGGAGCTGTCACTTCCGCGCAGGAGGGGGCAAATGCCCATCGGTTTCACTTGTTCCCCTCATCTGCATCCTCCCAGATGAGAGGTGGCATGAAATGCACGCCCAGGAGATCTGTCAGTCTGCATAAAGCTCCCCCGGTGCAGTTCGGCCGTCCCGTTGTGTCTCGCTCCCAGTACACGGGCTGGGAAGCCGGGCACGAGAGGGACCCTGCCAGGGCAACGCAGCAAAGGTTGTAACGTGGCATTTTGGGGCAGTGGGGGTTTGGTATTTGCGGGGGCTGCTAGCTGGCTTCCCGCGTGTGGCTCTGGCTGGGAGATGAGAAGCAATGTCACAGTCTCCTGTTGGGGGGGGAGAGGAGGAAGGGGAGCAGCAGAGGAGTAGGGTTGCCAGATGGTTTAACAAAAAATACCGAACTCGGCCTCCCCCCCCCCAAAAAAAAAGCACCGGGAAAAAATTCTGTTGGGGGGGGGGGAACCAAGGTTGTTGGGGGAGGGAGGGAAGACGCTGTGCCTTTAAATGGCTCCGTGCTCCCCGGACACGGCACAGGAAAATTGTCCCTGCCGGCCTTCCCGCACTCCTCACTCCCCCGCCGGGCTTCCGTCCAAGGGAAACGGGAAATACCAGACATTTCGCATGTCCAGTATTTTCTGGGGTTTTTTACCGGACGGGGGAACCCGAATAACGAACAGTCCGGGCGAAAACTGGACACCTGGCAACCCTACAGAGGAGACGCGACTGTTCTTGCAGTGGCCACGCTGGTGACAACGGCAGCGGCTAACATGGCGCAGCACCATAGGCTTTTGCTCCCACTGTTGGGTCTCTTGGCTCCTGGCATGAGCAACGCGAGTAGGTGGTACCCGAGTGACAGCGTAGGACCTGCCGCTTCCATAGCTGGCACTGGGATGGCATCAGCGGTGGGTTAGCTAGTGTGCTACAGCTATTGCCTGCTCCTGGGGATCAGTTGCCTCTGGACACACATACTAGTTGGCTGCATGGATCTGGATAATAATTTGCAGATTGGTTCTTTGTAGACCAGAGCAGCCTGCACCCCCAAATCCCTCCTCCTTGGCCCCTCCCCAGAGCCCACACCCCTAGCCAGAGCCCTCACCCTGCCCCCTACCCTCCCCGTGCCCCCTCTCCCTCACTGTGCAGAATTACTTTTGTTATGTGATACACCCCCTCCATATTGGTGCACAGAACGAAAGGCATTCTGCCTACTGACATAAAAATTAGGGGAGCAACGGTCAGTTTCCATAAAAATCATATTGGTTTAAAAATCAAGGGTTTTTAAAAAAAAGAAATGGTGCTTCTCTTACCTGGGGTTTTGAGCCCTTAGGGCGAAATCAAGCGTCGTTTCCATGGGTTTTCTTTCTCTGCAGCCACAAGGGCTAGAAACATACGGGTTTAAAATGCAAGCTGACATCCTCCCCTAGTCCCTGCCTCCTGGAGCTGAGCTTTAAGAAAAAAATCAGGGGAGCTGGCAACACTGGAATTCTACCTTGCACCCCTCCTATGAGGCGAGAATCATTGTATTATCACTTCTGCCGGGGAAAATGAGGTGCAGAGTAGTCAAGTGGCTTGCCCAAGGTCAGCTCGGTAGTCAGTGGCAGAGATGAGAATAGCGCTCACATTTGACTCTGTCCTGCGTTAACCATTGGGCCATGCTTCCTTGACTAATGAATGAAATGCAAAAAGGAAACAGGCAGCACATGAAGAGTGGGAGCTCACACAAGGCCAGTCCTGGCTGGGGCTGAGCATTGCCAGCTCCCCTGGGGGTTGAAGAATCCTGAACATCTGGCTGGAGGGGCTCACCATCTTGCAGCATCCAGTTGAATCTGATGTGAAGCCATTTAAGTCTGAAAACCATGATTTTTAATTTGGCCGTGCCTCTTTAAATTCCATCAGAAGCTGCATTTGGGACCAGCTGAGACGCAGGGGGAAAAAAACACCAAAAGGTTTGCACGGCTTTGATCTATTTTTCACACAGCTCAGTAAGAGACAGCGATTAGTCTCATGCAATCTGTTTGCTGCTCTCTTGGTACTAGAGGACGACACCAGCTATACTGATCAAAATCTTAAAAAAGAATAATCCCAAACCCACACTTGCAATTAAACATGTTGCTTACTGAACTCTGGAGTTAAATCAAATAGACATCCAGTTTTTTCATTCTGTTTTAAAATCCTCATCGGAAGGCAAGTAAGTTGGGTGAATTCACATCATATTCTGTTTCATATTCTGGCCAGGCTTAATTAATGAATTACATTAGCATGTTGTGTTACAGTCAAAGTACAAATACGCAGAGAGGGAATCCATTATAACCGAGTGCCCTGCTCTAGGATGAACGAAGTAATAGGGTCAGAAATCCAGTTTGGAAAACAGAGGCTTAGGTTCCGAGCGTTGCTGCATTACTGCTCAGACGGTCGGGCTTGCTCGGTTGGCAAACTCCGTTATTATCTAGATTACAAAATTCATCTCCACAAAACGGTGGTAAAATTATGTGCTGTAAAATTGTCAGTTGATGATTGCTTTTGCATGAGGGGCGCGTGTCTGCACTGATAAAACCAGTGCTGTTTGCCAAAATGGACTCTGCTGGGGAGCGAGGCTCGCCTCTTGAGGGCTGTTGGAGTCGTCTGACTTTTCTGCTTGTGCTCTGACTCACTGAGAACTTTTACATGTTACCTCTTGGTGAGTTCTCCCTTTGATCTCAGAAACTAATGAGCTAATCCATGTATTATGCAGACTTCCCCAAGGATCTCGCCACAGCCTCCCCCCTCTCTGATGGACACCTTCGCCCTCCGTGCACCATCATTCTTGACTGATCTGGGTGTATTTTTATATGTAGCTTAAAAATATGCCTATCAAATAGTTTCCCTCTCAAGCTTTTCAACAGTCTTTTGTCTGAGACGTGTAGGGACAGTAAATCGGTATACGGAACTCTAGGGCTTTATAGGGGCATTTTAAATCGATAAATTGGATTTAATAGTCCACTTTTCTTTCACTCCAAAGAAGCAGCACTCTAGAGGCCAAACTGGCAGCGGCTGTGAAACGCTCTCAGTGCTGTTGGCTGCACCCTGAGAGATCTGGTGCGTCTCTCTCTTGTGGCTAGGACTCTTTCCGAACCATCGGCTCTGCCTTTGGGTCAGCGAGGAGAGCAGGGAAAGATGCAAATTCTCTTGTGGGTGCCTCCCTTCAGAATTCACGGCCTCTTGGTTTATTTATCTTTTGCTACAGGGAAAGGGACTTGACCAAAAACTCAGGTGCAGAATAAGCTTCTAGAGTAAATGGACTTGCAGGCTGCAGAGCTTAGAGTTGTGATGGGAATTGACAGCCCAGGGCCATGCGGTGCCCTCGGATGTGCATGCGTCTCCCATGGCAGCGTGAGGGCAGAATCCAGCCTGGAAGGCATCTCACGCTGTCTGTGGGAAGCATGCAGGGAAATGGACTTGAACCTGGGTGGATTAAAAAGTTGTTCACGAAAAAACCTCTTCCATGTCTGAACCGAAAATATATAGACCCCTGATCCCCTCGGAGCCCAGGGAGAGGGGCCAGCTTCCATCCAGAGTGATGTTAACGTTGTGGCAGTGCGTAGGACCTGGGTTGAGAAAACATTGTACCCGGGTCTCTTACCCACACACCTGACACAAGGATGAATCTGAGACTAAGGGGGTTAGTGGCACGGTGACGCTGTGTCTCTGCCTGACTCTGCTCGGAATGACTCTCACAGTCTTTCTGCATTTTTCCAAGAACGTAAAATGATTCCTCTTTCATTTCCCTCTTTCATCTCTCTAGCAGCGCTGCCGTCTTTCCGCATTTCTGCTGGATCCTGCACTTACTGCCTCTCTGTTCGGCTCCCATATCTCCCCTTTCCCACGTCCATCCGTCCACAGGACTAAGCCTAAATTAAAACTTGCGCTGTTGCCGCAGGATGGATATTGACCGTGAGCCTTGCTGGGCGAAGGTGCAGTAAATCTCTTCAGCAGGCTGGGAGAAAATGTCCGTTTGCCAGATTAGCATTTGGTTCTGGGGGGTGTGTGTGTGGCGGGGAGGATAAAGGTCTTAAAAAGAAAACCAGTCTCCTCCTTGCTAGCGTCACGCATGCCCAGAACTGCAGTGGGAGGCCAGGGTACTCCCCTCAACAACACCGCTGGCTTTCCTTGGCAGAGAGGAGTGGCAGGCATGCCGCGATCGGCTCAGGCGTTGGCACATCGGGGCAGTTTTGTATCGGGTTTTCCCCTCCACTCAGTGTGAAGCGTGAAGGGGCTGGCAGCACAGATTTCACTGCTGTCTGCTATTTACAGCGTCCAAATGATGTTTTCAAATCGGGCTGGATGTCGGCTCGGTCGCGGCCCAGATGAGGTAGCGGGCCTGCCAGCCTCAGTCCGGTTCCCGGCTTGCAGGGATGCTAACTAAATAATAGCCGAGGCAAGGAGGTGTGCGCACGCTTGGGGGCATTCCTGGGCCTTAATCCTTCTCGCGCTGTGCTTCACCTGAGGGTGTGACCCATGTGCTGAGCAAGTGTGACGGCGCGTTGGGGTTTTCCCGTCTCCTGCGCCCCCGTAGTGGCACGGACAGACTCCACCAGCCAGTAAAATAGAGGGAGTTTATTGCTTCTCC
>JANRFK010001158.1:43286156-43301961 GCA_030068395.1 Apalone spinifera | reverse complement strand
ACTACGTCACAGCAAGTAGGAGCCATGAAGTGCTAGGGCCTTGGATTTATGGCAAACCTCAGGGCCGGTGTGTTTTTCTGCTCTCCTCAGGGATCCCGGGGTGCATGGCTACTGCATGACGGGAGCAGTCCTCTTCTCTGGGGTGTCCATGCAGGCGGCAGCGGGAAGCACAGATCCTCCAGCCGCATTCCTTGGAGTCGTTTTTGAGGCGTTAGGATTAAGCAGGTCCACGGCCTGTCTTGTTGAGTTTTCCTGCTGCCCGCCCACAGGCCAGCGGTGCTCCTGTGCCAGACAGACTTTACCCAGAGGCGCTGTCAACTAGCCGTTTCCCCAGCTGAGGCGATCCGAGTGGGATTTACACTTGCCCTTTGCACTAGGGGCGTGGGCACAGGAATGGTTTCAGCTCCGAGTGGGAGGTGAACCCAGACCAGCGACGGGCCACCAGGACCAGCAAGTGGGGAGCGAGTGGCCCTTCATCTCAGTGGCTGCAAGACTGTTGCCGCCATGCCGGCCTCCCAGGAATTTTGCTCACTGCACTCGTGCTCCTAGAATTAGCGGGTGGTGCCGACTGAACCGGAGCTGCGCCGTGATTGGCCGCAGAGGGAGCGCCCGGCTCTTGCCGGGCCCTGGCTTTGCCTGTGCATCGCTTTACAACGCCGGTAGAAAAACCTGCGCAGACGGAAACCGGCGGAATCTGGCAACCCTCTGCCTGGGCAACGGTAACCGAATGTTTTGTGGGACCCCCATGGGCCGCAGGCAGCCCGCACGTTGCAGGTTGCCACCACTGAGCTGGAGGCCAGCGCCACGGGAAGAGAAATGCTGCTGAGACTCTAGCTGTGAGTGCCCCGGCTGTGGGGCGTTAGTCTGGCCAGCACAAGGCTGTACCCGTGCCTGGTCTGTCCTGCGACACTCCAGTCTGGCCATTAATGGCACCACCAGATGGTTAGATAACCCCGTGGGCCCTCGCTAGCCGACGTCCCGAGAAGACGAACGTCCCTCCCAAAGTGAATGCGGGTCAGTCTGTCCCTTCCGCAGTTGGAGCCTCGTTTTCCCGTTGCAGGGATACGGACGCGCTGACGCTCCCTTCCCGGGATTCCCGTCCACGCGGCTGCAGCCAGGAGCCTCGGCGCGCGTTCTGCCTGCCGATAACCGAGAGCCCCCAGTGAGGCGTGGCAGTCAAGCGAATCATTGGAATAAATTGTGTCATAAATTATCAATGAAACCAGCTCCTGCCTTCTAACAGCTCAGCGGGGTCCCAACCAAGCGTGCCGTAATAGAGCAACTTCACAAGAGAGGCCTTGCCAAAGTCCAGCTTTTTATTTTAGCTAGTGTCTGAGGGCACAGGGCGTCATACCCTCAGTTCGGATCCCTTCAGATGCCGGCAGTTGCTCAGCAAACCGAACAGTTTGAAATACAGAGTGGTTTTGCCCGAATACTTTGTATTTTCCCTCATCTGCAAGCATGGGTTCCCGCACTGCCCCTCCCCACTTCTGGAGCGCACCCGATCTTAGCGGCCCGGGGAAGTCTGTCCTGGCACTGCGGCAGATGGGTGGAACACACACGAGAACTAACCGGCTGGGCCAATTTCCAACTTCATGTCCAAGAGGAGAGATGAACAAAGCAGCAAAGGAGGACCTGGCTGCACAGACAAGTGACTCTCACTCGGTCCTGTCTCCTCTCTCCTTCTGGTAACTTGGAAAAATTGGTTTTGCAAATTACGGTGTACTCCCTTAGCTGCGCTGCTTGCATCTTGCAGCGTAATGCTAGCCAATAGCTCTATGGTGCTGCTGGATCGTCTCACCTCAGCTTTAAAGGGCAACGGCCAGGAAGCTGTTGTTAGTGAATTGTATTCATTTAAAAAAAAAAAAAAAAGCCTGGTAGAAGTCAGTAAGTGGCAATATAAATGAATCATGTTTGTTAGAACCACTCAGGTGGTGCCCGGGTGGCTCTCTAAGTATATGCCCAGCCCACGACGCATCACGGACGTAGGGCTGGAAGGGACCGCGAGAAGTCAAGTCCAGCCCTCTGTGCTGAGGCTCACTGCCCATAGGCCAGGCTTTCATTCTGTTGCTCTCCTCCGGCCTCTCTTCAGTTGATCCACATGAATTTCTGTAGGCTCCTCACACCAGACTCAGGACTCTGGTGAATTCACCAGTGCCCAGCAGAATGGAACAGTTGCTTCTTGTGTCTTGTGTGCAACACTCCTGTTACTACCCCCACCCCCATGGGTTTGGGTTTTTCACAACTGCCTCACACTTACTGACTCTGATTCAATTTGTGGCCCACTCGAAGCCCACGAGGCTTTTCTGCAGTACTGCCCCCCAGACGGTTCCTCCCCGTTTTGGAGCTGTGCGTTTGATTTTTCCTTCTGGAGCGCAGTACTGCGAGTGCCTCTCGCACAGCGGCTCACAGGTATCCTGTGACGCAGGAAGGTGTCGATATGCCCCTTGTACAAATGGGGGAGGTGAGGCGGAGGGGGCAGTGCCTTCCTGAGGGTCGAATGGAGTCTGTGGCAGGGCTGGGGCCTACCTGTTAGACACGCAGTGTGCTTGTGACGCAGCTCACACAGACACAAGTTCTGAGTCTTTCCTTTTAAAGGTAAAAATAGAAAATACCCTAATCACATCTCTGCTCCCCAGTTGCTCATTAAGCCAAAATGCAACCCAGAAGCTGCTCTGTGTTTGGAAACGCTGGGCGCCCCCCACTTCCCCGGCGTGGTGCCGTCACACACAACAGGGTATAGATCTGCAGGGGGAAGAAAGCGTCCACAGAGAGACACGGCTGAGAACAGGGCAGGCTGTGCTAGGGGCCATTTCAGCACAGACCCGTGGTGAGAGGGACCGTTCGGAGTAGCGCATCGTGCCACGGGAGAATTCTGTCCTGCCACCGCGCGTCTGCCTGCAAGTCACCAAATGGTGACCACGGGCGGGGAGAAGTCACCGCATGCACCAAGGTGCGAAGAGGTGGGGCTGAGGCGGGATGGGGGTCCTGAAATCTTCAGGGTGATAGAGGTTCTGCTGTGGGTCTAGGCAGCGGGCGGGCATTGTCATCCCAGCCAGCGCCCTGGGTGCAGCTCCAGTTATCAGAGGCACAGCATCTGTCCTCCGCTGTAGCTCCAGGCACTCCTGGGATTAATGCGCAAGGTGCAGTAGTAATTGGTAATCATCGATCATATTGCACTTCACTCTTCTCAGAGTCTGGCCCAAGCTCTGCCTAGCTGGTGCCCTCTGCACACCCGCAAGGTACCCGGCGCAGCAAGGCGTGGGGTGCTGGCAGGCGAAGTGGGTTGCCCCCAGGTGACACCAGAGAGGCTGGGAGTAAGGATGAGGAGCGCTTCGCTCCCATGGAGCGTGCTTCGCCTCAGGTGGGCGTGTGTTTTAACTAGGTCAGGGCATGTTTGCAGCCCCTCCGTGCTGCGTTAGTACCGGAGGTTTGAGCAGCAGCATGGAAGCTGTGCGCTGCACCGGGGGTTTGCAGAGTTAGCAGCGGATGCAGCAAGGGAAGGTGCCGGCGGTTACACCCCGCTCAGCCTGGCACCTCAGCTTCTGCCTCATTCTGCCGGCAGGCGTCTGTGCTGCTCTGTGCGCGGTGGGCGTGGGGTGGCCGTGCCCGCTGCCCTGAGCCCCGTGAGTCACGGCACAGCAGGGCAGGCCTCGCTGAAGTGTTTCCTTCCAGAGTCTGTTGCCCTTTGGGATGCTGCATTAGGTTGGTGCAGTTTCCTGTCACAACTCTGTTTCAATGGCCGGTTCCCAGGGAGTCATTCCAGCCAGTGCGCTTCCCTCAGCCCGCCAGCCCTGGCAGCTGCACGTCCCTCAGAACAACTGACGGCCTGGTTCTCCCAGCACTGCGGGCGGGAAGTGCTGGTAGTCCCAGGTGCCTGAGGCACAGGCAAACCAACGGCTGGGTTTGCAGAGGGGGACACGCCCCAGGTCGCACTGGGGTGTCTCTGGCAGAGCCGGGCATTATTCCCAGACTAGAGCCCTAACTGTGGGGCCGGCCTCCCCACCTGCAGTCTGGGGCACCTCCCATGCTAAGGATCAGCCGCGGCTGTCTTTAGAGAGCAGTACAAACAGCCTCGCCTTCCCCCAGATCCCTGGATTTCCACTGTTGTTTACAGTTGCACAGTGAATTCCATGTTCCCCAGACCATGTCACCCAGTGAGCCGATTACTGCTCAGGAACCTGAGCCCAGCAGTCGGCAGCTCCTCTGCCCTAGCCTTTCTGGGACCGCCTTCCTGCCCCTTCTAGGCACGGATCTGCCAAAGAAAGGGTTTGTGTGTGTGGGTGGGGGCAGGGATGATTTTTGGCACGCTCGAGTCCCGTTTCCCAGCAGTTTCTAAAAGCCCTTTTTTGCGTTTCCCGTCTGCGTGCATTCTGCTGGGCGCCTGTCTCATGGCGTCAGGGAGAACGCCTGCTCTCCCAGCCAAAGAGTCTCTTGCCGGTGGTTTGCTTGTACAGGTCCCTGTGGCGGTTGACAAACCCCTAGAATTCCCTCGTCCGTGGTGGGTATGTCAGTGCTACAGCAGGACACCCGTGGCTGGCCGGTGTCCGCTGGCTCGGGCGGCGGGGCTATAAAATTGCGGTGTAGACATTCCAGACATAGCCGGAGCCCAGACTTCAGAACCCCATGAGGGGGAGCGTGCCTGAGTCCAAACCCTCAGCTGCAGTCTTATGTAACCCCCCCCCCGCCCCCCGAGTCAGCCGCAGATGTTCTAGTCCAGTGTAGACACCCCTAGGCGTGCTCCCTGGCTGTCAGGTGTGCGCGTGCGGACCTTGGAAAGCAGCCGCGTGTTTACGCATCGAGTCGCTCTCCTGCGCTGTCCTGCAGCATCCTCTAGCCCAAATCAAAGCTTTAACTTTCACTTGTTCAAACATAACTTGTTAGGCTTTAGGCTGCCACCAGACTTCGCGGCATTTTTGCTGGAACGGACTCCTCCGGCCACCCCTCTAAAACAAACCAACGTGACCGCAGCATCCACTGCTAATGTGCAGCCTCCGCTCGGGTGAACATAGCAGGTATTGAGCAGCCTGGCTACGCACCCTGGAAGTGAGGAGAAGAATCCCGCCAGGGCACCTGGCTTTTGAAGGACTTAATTGTGCTAAGCGTGATTCAGTGACCGTGTATTCCAGATTCTGAGCAGCGACCGCAGGGGTGGCCCAGTCTTCGGGCTTGGCTTTCCCAGGCTACAACATGGTGCAGTGTCTGACTCTTTTTAAATACTGATTTAAAACCCACATCTGTTGAAAGAGAGTCTGTGAAACCAATCACTGAGGTCTCTCCCATTAAACTTCCTTTCCTCACCCTTAAGCTGACCTCGCCATTCAGAAAAATAAAGCACCAGTTATATCCAAGAAGCAAAACCTGGGGACTGTGCGGTGAGCTTAGTCTGCTTTGTGCAGCCAGTGGAGAGGAGAATCCTGTTTACTGGGGTAGGAGGGGTTTTGAAGCAGGATGCAGCGGGGTTACTCTTTGAAGTGGTAAGGGACGCTAACGTGGAATTGCAAATAATGAAGACTTGTTCCCCGTTGCAATTATGCCTGTCGTTACAGAGAGGGCAGCACTGGCTCAGAGCCTCCTAGACTGGGCGGGCATCAGACCCAGGCACAAAGACGACAGAAAAAGGGAGCAAAAGACAGAGTAATAAAAGTGACAGCTTTGGAAATCATTGAAATCCCAGTCATGCAGAACTAAACGGTTTATCTCTCAAGTTATCCAAAGCTGAATTTTGTTTAAACTTGGATAATTTTCTGGGTAATCTGAGGGCTCCCTTGACACATTTGATAATATCCATGCCTGAGCTATTTATTTAGCACTGCGATATCTGCTTTTAACCTATTTCAAACAGCTCCGTTGGAAAAATAAAAATAAAATGCTAATTGGTCTGGATCCAGCGCCTCTGACAATACCGCGTAGCGGGAAGATATACAGTGCAGCCCTGCTTGCCAACACGTAAATTAGTGGTGTCAAATGGAACAAAAAGTTGCCATTAGTGAAGATTAGTTTTTAATGAAAAAAGAGGGGGAAAATCCTCGATAAAGGTTTTCTGAGTTCACTTTGTGGAGCTCTGTGCCAGGAAGATCAATGTGGGTTTTTTTTATTATTGAGCTAAATTATGAAAGAGTCTTTTGAACTAATTGTTAATGTGCGAGAGAGAAGGCACCCTGTTTAAACAGCTAAAGGAGGGCAATCTGAAAATGGTGCAGCGGTAGAAGCTGTGTTTACTCTTGTAGCGTTGTATTGTAATGCCCAGGCCTACTTAAAAAGCTTTTCAGATGTCTTAGCTAACGAAATGAAGGGCTGCTGTGTTCTCGTTACTCAGTATGGGGAGACCCAACGGAGCACACCGGGCCACCTTCCGTCAGCCTGCAAAGTGCCCTGCTGAGGAAGGGACTTGTCCTGATTGTCTCTGCTGTCTCTGACGCGCCACACCCGCTAGGTCTGCCGGCTGCATGGGCAAATCCTCCCGTCCTCATTGCTGGACCTGGAGAGTTCAAAGCAAGCGGCAGTTTCTAAGCCCCTGGCAAAGCTGGAAGAAGGAGCTCTTCCCGGAACCGCCTGCCTGTGGCACTGCTGGGTGCACGGTGCGGGTAGGGGGCCGGGGCAGGGCCGGAGCAGAAGAAAAGGTAACCCTTGCTGTTGCTTGCCCGCCAGTCCGGCTCTCTGCTGGGTGCGCCTTGCACTGCATTGCACAGACAGACTCAGCTGCTCTTCTCCGTGATCAGACGACCCACAGGCTCTACTAGTGCTCTCCCTGGTGGCCTGTAGCTTCCCTCTGCGCTGCAGCCAAGAGAAGCGAAACCCTTTCAGTTCTGCCGCCACGCTGCCAGCCTCGGGTAACCACATGCTTCCTCTCGCCAGGCCTTTTGCTAGCGCCCAGCCCTCACCTTTCGAGTGCAGAGAGAGCCGCCCGAAAGGTGTTTGCACGCGGGGCTCTGCGCGGAGACGTGCAACAGGCAGCTGGTGGATGGCAGCGTCCTTCGCAGAGCTCGGGCAGGTCAGTGAGTCAACGTGGCTGTCCCAGTTTTACAGGTGGGGAAACTGAGGCAGGCATTTTCCAAGGTGGCCTATTTTGGAGAGCCTGGGTTCACTATGGTCACTAGTTTTCACTGGGGTTGAACCCCCCCGAACATTCACACTGGAGTTCGAGTGTGCAGCCGTAAATCAGACCCAAGTGGGGCAACTCCTGATGGGTCACGTTTGGAACTGATGCCTGTTCTCTGCCTGTTCTTCCAGACTGTGCTGCCTCTTGTCAATGATGGGAGTGAAGAGTCGATTCAGAGCGCCTTTCTGCTTGGGTGACAAAATACCCAACGGGCTGGAGGCCCCTCTGTGCTTGCCAGCGTTGTCTGGGGTCTGTGTGCGTGGACGCTGGGGGGAATGGCACAGGAGGGGCTAAAAAGGTACATGCCAGACCTTTCCCCCTTAGGGTGTGGAACTTTATAAAACCGCCCTTAGATTTTCTGAGAGCTAAAGGGATTCCGGTACTTCTCCATGTTCACTTTGAGAGCTGAAATGTGGATGCCAATAATTCAGTGTGAGGTACCTTGGAAAGAGGCGTGAGCTGGGAAGAATGCGCTTCCTGGAGCAACCTCCGTGGCTAGCCATTCCTTAGAACTATGGCCCGGAGAAAAGGGCCTATTTAAAAGGCAGTGCTTGGCGCGACCGAGGTGCCAGTCCGGGGGCGGAGGGGCTCCAGATGAATACCAAGTGCCGTCTGAGTTTGGGGCCAGTGCGAATGCCGTCTTGTCCTGCGGGAGGGGCTGAGCCTGCCAGCGACCTGGTGCCAGCGCGGGTCACTTTGCCGGAGGAGGGGCTCCGTCCCCCTCTCTTGCTGCCTTCTCTCCAGAAATGGAAGCTGGGGCCGTCCAAGCGGGGTTCAGTTGGGGCGTCCCGGACCCCAGCTCTTCCAGCTCTTTTTTTCCTGGAGTCCCACCAACTTGTATTCTTCATTTCAAAAAAATGGAATCCAGTGTCAGTGCCAGGCTGTGGAGTGGGGACAAAATGCTCTTTTCATCTCGTGAATGGATCATTTCAATTCCTTGCTCTAAAATCCCCCCCCAACCCCTTTTTAACGTCTTGTTTATCAGAAGTGGGTCAGATGCTCTATCTAGGCCACTTCTGCTTCTGCAGTAGTCGGCTGGTGGACAGACATTGCTGCATCTTTCTTTGGCGCCGCCACCAGGAGCCGAATGCCTCCATGACGCTGCGGTGAGAACGGAGACCTCTGGCTGCCGGGAATCCTCCCCACGGCAGAGGGTTACCCTTGAGGAGAGGGAGGGGGCCTTCCCGCTCAACATCAGTGCCAGGGACTGTGTTTCTGCTGCTGCACTTGGTGACTGAGCTGGGAGCAGGCGAGCTCTGCTGGGGGGACAGGGGGAGGTACCAGTTGGTAGCAGAGGGGTGATTCTCATGGCTGATGCTTTTAAAAGGTGTTTGTAACTTCTGGCTGGGCCGGACTCTGCAGGCAGGGCAGCTAGGTCTGCAGTTCCTCAGCTCTGTTCAAGATGCTAGCCCAGGGACAGGCGAAGTGCGGCCCACAGGCCGGATGTGGGCTGCCAAGCCGCCAGATCTGGCCCGCAGCCCAGCGAGAGCCTCAGCCAGGCTCCCTTCCTGCCCAGCCCCCACACGCTGCCCCACTTTCCCTGAACTCTGCAAGCCTGGGGATGGATGGGGGAGAGGCTTTGCATGCTGCCCCCGCCGCCAGCACAGTCTCTGCAGGGCTGACCCCAAGCAGGGCCTGCAGAGGGGACCATGGTTAGTACCCCTGGCTTTCCCCCGAGAGCTGAGACCCCTCCTGACCCGTGGAAGGGGGAGCGCTCAGACAGTGGCGGCTGTGACGGGGGCACAGCACATTTGAGCCTTGGTGGAAGGCAACGTCCTGCCAGAATCCATTCCGCCAGGGAGTGTGAAAACAGAAAGGTGCCGAAGAGAGGAAGAAACGTGTTGGTTACCAGGACCTGCCAGCCCCATCCACCGTAAGAGCCTGTCAAACCTGACAGTACCTTGACGTCGATCTTCCCGATATTAATGGGCTAAATACTGGCAGCCTAGAGGAGGTAATTAACACACAGCTCTGTTCCTAAGGGCCCCGCCTGGAAGGAAATGGAGGTTTCTGACAGCAGCAGTGTTAAGAACCCAGCGAGAGATACTGGGGATTAGTGTCAAGGCTTGAACAGGGGAAGTGGAGAGGGAGAAAAATAAGCGCGCCACGCTGAGATTCTTAAGAGCAGCCATTACCAAAGCAAAGCCGGTCCCCACATGGGCTGGAGCGAGAGTGCTGGAGGAGGAACAACACGAGGAGACCAGAGTCCGAGGCGCTCTCCAGACCTCGTGTCATTGGCAAACCTCGCCAGGCATGGTTCTATGCTTTCTTCTAGTGGGTAGATAAAACCCAGGACCCGACGCCTGCCGGCCCCTATAAGAAATGCGCCTGCGCAGTGTTGATCCCGCATTTACAATTGCATGTGAGACCTGCCCGTCAGTTTTTAATCCATTGGATGCAGGCCGTGTTGGCTGTGAATAATTCTAGTTCCTCAACCAGAAGCCCTGTGGTCCCAGGTCAGATACCTTATGGCAGTGTATCCCTCGCACCTGCTGGGGGTGGCTCACTGGTGGTAGCTTCCGCGGCAGAGGCCCCAGAGTCGGTTCTGCCTGCAGACAGCCGTGGTCTGTTGCGTTACATCCCACCAACAGGGGAGCCTTTGGGCTGCTAATCACTGCGGAGTAAACCAGAACTTTAGCTCAAGGGTTCCCCTAACTCTAGTCCTTATTGCTGCAGAGGAAAGCGTGAAAACATGATTCAAGCGCACAGGCCAAGCATCTTTCCCCAAGGCTCAACATACTGCAAAAAGAGAGAAAACCACGTATCGGAGCTTATTAAAACCCAGGCGTTTCCGAGTTGTTACGGGACCAGAAGGAAACTCTCTGTAAATCATACTAAATGTCACGGCCTCTAAGGAAATCTGTTCTTAGTGGGATGTTTGAGGTGCAGTTGGATAGTTCTCTACCAGCCGTTCTCCTCAGTCTGCTGGAGCATCCCAAGTCAGGGGTCTCGTTTTAAAACAGACTTTGCTTTGGAGAGTTGTATTTTCAGCCGGAAGGAAAACGGGAGGTTGGCCCCAAAGCCTTTTATGGAGCGAGTGGGAACAGCTTGCAGTGTCACTGGACCGAGTGTCCTTGTCATCCCCAGAAGGGAAGACATGCAGGCCCCTCAGAAGCCCACGGCTCCCACTGAAGGCAGTGACTTTGAAAACTAGGCCAAAGGTCACTCAGATTGGGAACCCAGGAATGACAGCCCCCGAACCCCCGTGGGTGATTTTGAAAACGTTGCCTTGCGGTGGCAGACCGGGGCTGAGAGGGGCCTCAGCTCTATGGCAATTGAACCTTGAACGCAAAACAGCGCACGTCAGTATATGTGACCGCGTGAGCCGTGGCAACACCCGCCGTCTACCCCCCTTAAAAAAGTGTTGCCCACGGTGACCCGGATTCTCTGCGTTCCTGTGACGTAGTGGGGGTACCTGGGCTGTGAGTGACTCCACTGGCTGCTGGCTGCAGCACGGCCCAGCAGGGCAGGGGATGAGTCATTATGCAAAAGGGGCTTCGTAACCTGTCTGACCAGCTACCCCCCAGGGAGAGACACAAAGGAAGGTGGAATGCAACCCCTGGCTGGGGGGCAGGGCTGGAAGAGAGTGGGTTAGTTTCTGGCTGGGGATCATGGAGGAAGCAGCCGAGCCAGGGGCTGGGATTTGAGGGCCCAGTCCCCCCACCCCATCTCACGGGGGGCTGAGGCATCCTGGGCCTGGCCCCTGTAATTGGATTACATCTATGCTGTGCTGTATCCTGGAGAAGCAATAAACTCCCTCTATTCTACTGGCTGGTGGAGTCTGTCCCTGCCATTACGGGGTGCAGGAGACGAGAAAACCCAACGCGCCGTCACAGTTCCTCATTAGGAATGAAAAGCACTTGGCATTGCAGCCGGGGCTACTGACAGCAGCGGCCGAGGTGCAGGGAAGCGTGTGAACGCAGAGAGCTCCGAGATACACCAGGGGTCTCTCCCCCTCCGCCTGGCTGCGCTGGGGCGTGAAGAATATGGAATTCCAACCAGTGCGTCCCTTCCTTTCGCATTGGTTGCCACTGAGGTCTGCTTTCCATTGAAATGACGGGCATCCAGCCAGCGCCGGCAAAGATCGGCCCGACAAGCCAGCCGCTCACTAGGCAGTAAAAGTAGTGGATGGCATCGTTACTGTCTCCGGCAGAGGAGTGTGATTTCCAGAGCTTATTTATTGTTGTCTGGACGCAAGAGAGAAATGCGGCTCCCTCGGCGGCCTGGCGCTCCACCCCATCAGGCTGACTGCTCTCGAGTTGGGAGGAGTCGTGTCTGTCAGCCCGTTCCGTGTGTGCCCAGTCGCTTGGTGTTACGTGGCCTCCCTGGTTCGGGCTTTTGCAGCGCACAGGAGGGCCCATGGAGTGAGCCGGGGACGTGGCCCAGAGCTGCTCACGGGGCGGTTTCGTGAGCTAGCCCTGCAAGGCATGGCTGACCGCACTGGGCCCTGAGAATACACCGCGCCTTGCAGGAGCTGCGTTTGTGCCCGGCATGTCTGGCCCACGTCCTTCCAGGTGTTTACATTCCTTTGAGGGTCTGGGGCGGTGGGGTGCAGGGTGGAGCATTCAGTCACTTCTGTGCCAAGCAGGTCACCGTGTCCTTAGGGCCTCACCCCGTGGAGGAGGGCCGTCCAGAGAACTTCCGGCAGCCTCACGCCCGAGGTGCGTACCACGGCCTTCCCTTAGCTGCTGTGGATATTTCCCATGGAGATCAATGGGGAGTTGTTCTGCGTGGCGCTCGGTGGACGACAAGATGACGCAGCGGTTCTCCTGCGTTGCGAGCTGCGTGGTGTGTCCTGTGACCGATGTTAAGCATAGTGCCTCAAAGGGGCTGCAAGTGCTCTGCCATTACAGCTGCTCTGGTGATGAAAGGCCACCTGCATCCGGCCTGTCAGTGCCCAGGACGTGGGCAGTCGTGCCTAATGGTTGGAGCGGGAGTCGGGAATTGGAGCCAGCAGGTCAGAGCTGGGTTATCTGGAGCGTGGCATGGCTGGGTCCGAGGTAGGAACCGTCCCAGCCGTGAGCAAATGCTTTTGAGGCGCCAAGGAACTGCTGCTGGGCTGAAGTCCCAGTCTGCTGACTCTGCCAACCACGCACATGCCATCGCCGGCCACGCTGCCCACAACAGGCCCCCTGTGCTCGTTAGGTTGCCTGTGCTGTAGGCCGTCATTCCCGGGACTACTACCAAACGCCCTCTGGGCTGAGCAGAGCTGTCGGGGGCCCCCCCGGACCACCTGCCAGCACGCTGCTGCTTGTAGCGCATCCCACATTAGCCCAAGAATGGAAACAAAAAGCACCCTCTGCACGCAGGTATCCCACCGGTGGTCTCCTGTGCCATAGGGGATCCCGTGGGACCAGCCAGCTTTGACATTTGTGGCTCTGTTCATGGAGAGGTGGTGGTACCAGCTTTCACAATACCCACTGCTGCTCTTCAAGTCCCAGCTCCTGGAGTCAGGGCTTATCTGAGAATCTCAGCTTGCTTTTCTTATGGCAAGCTTCTAGCCTTCATGGTTGCAGAAAAAAGCTTGCAAATATGACCCCTAAAGGCTCAGGCACCAGAAAGCAAACAACCTCCCACCTGTGCTGTTTTTAAAAAATCTCCTGACTTCGGTGTGGTCTGACTGGTTTTTGAATGCTTGGAGTTGTCAGCACCATCGCGGTGAATTACCAATGGGCAATTAGTAAAGAGAAGTAATGCTCCCATCCAATGTAGCGGGAAGGGGTTTTGATTAGTACAGAGGAATCTGTGGCTCTAGCTGTGAGTAAAACGAGGGAGAGAATAGGAAGGTAGCATCTGGATTGTGGGGACGAATCCGTGGGCACTGGTTTATTACTTATTTATTCCTTTGGAGTCTTTTTTTCTGCAAATGAATTTCTGCTGGTTTTAATTCCAACGAAGCAGAGTTTGTGGTTTGCAAAGTGGCGCCTGTATGCACCAAGTGCTCTTCATAATGCTTTTATCATGCACAGTTTGAAAACCTAGTCAGACGAGTGCGTTATGCAACGCTAGCTGCAGCACCACGACCGTTTGCATGGACTGTGGATTCCAGCCCTCCCTCTCCTCTGCTTGCTACAAACACCCTCTTTGTGCTTCCAATTTCTGCTCCCCCAGTCCCCCTTTACCGGAGCCACAAAGAGATCCACCGGGGGGCCACCCCGGCCTCCAGGCCTTAGCGTCCCTTTCAAATTTGCCATGCTGATTTATGACGCTGCAGCCCCAATTAATACTCCACTAATTGGCATCGCTTCAGTGGCTCGTGGTGGCTTTGCACCACTGGCAGTTAACCCTGTATTGAGGGCCGGCCACAGACTTTGCCAGGCCCTGGGCGATGGAGGGGCGGGGGGCCCAGCTCCAGAAGCCAGCCCTCCATGCTGCCCAGACTGTGCTGCTTGGGGCTCCAGCGGCGATTTACAGGCCCAGGGTTCCAGCTGCTGCCGCCACGTTAACAGCAGGTGGCAGCCCGGGCCCTGGGGCGCTGTCCTCTTTGATCCCTGTGTCGATGCCAGCCCGTATGACCCACACATCAGTACGTTCAACGAGAGCGGTAGCTTGCGGACAGTGCATCTGCAGGCTTTTGTAGGTATCTGCCTGTGTCCTAGGCCTGGCTACTCTGAAAGCTGCCCAGTGCCTCCTCCCACCAGACCCCATTTCTGTGGCGTTCATAACTCCGCCAGACGTCTCTGAGGCACTGACGTTTTCTGTCCACCTCGGGCTCTTCGTGTTTGTAAACCCGAGGCCGGGTGCAGGGGGCGGCATCCCGCAATTTTGCCCAGGCGTGAAGCTGGCGAGCTTTCCTCTCAGCAGTCCTAGTGGCACGTGAAATCTGGTGGGGCGCTAGGCGTTGTCTCCGCGCTGGGCCGTGTGCTGGCTCCAGGAAAACCCGGCCCCGTTCCAACCCTTTGTGGAATTGCCCTTTGCGCAGGCTCGGTAGAGATTTTGATTTTCGCTTCCAGAGTGTCTGATCTCTGAGCTCACTGAAAGTGGGCTGCTCCTCGAGGACCCATCTGTCCTGGTACCGTCTCCAGAGAGCGCCTGAGCACGCCGCAGCCCAGCGCCGGGGAGGCCATGCTGGAGTGCCCCTGGAATGGCTAGTCCCGGGCGCTTGGGAATCGAGGCCAGGGGATCGTGTCAGGATTGACGTTGCAGTGTATTTTTGTGGCTAACTGCTGCACATCCGGCGGGCTGTGTCCTCTTCTTCATTGCCGAGGGGTTACCAGGAGGAGCTCTGAGAACACCAGGGCACCTCTCCTCTGCCGCATTTCCAGTCCTTGCTTCAGATGATGAAAGCAGTAGAGCTCGCCAGGGAAACGACTGTAAGAACTGGGATGTTTTTAATGCGGGGACACGAGTGACGTTTTCTCCAGTTTCGCTGTTGGAAAGGACGGACGCCTTGTGCTGAAACCTTCCAAAAGGATTCAGCGTGAAGCAGACCCTCTGTGTGGGAAATTTCAGCCCCCTGGTTCTGCTTTGGCAAAGTTGTTCCCAATGGCAGGCAGAGTCTTGCACTGGGAATTGTCGGACAGTGTTAACTGCGGGGGGCTCTGCTTGTTTGCAGCACCACTATCCTGAGAGCTGAAACTGATTTAGGATGGGGTGGAGGAAGCCTCCGGCTTGCCTGGAATCATCCCCTGAGGTTTAGGGTGGCCCTCCGCCATTGGGATGCCAGCCCTGCAGCCTCCCCCAGCCCACTGCTGTACCCTCTCTCCACTCCTGCATCTTACCCCTTGCCCAGATCTCCCACCCCCAGCCTGCTCCTGCACCCTCCCTGACCCACCAACCCCCACAACGCAAGCCTGCTTCCCGGCAGCCCCCTCCCACACACTGAACCCCTTCTTTTTGGCCCCACCCTAGAGCTGAAGGGTGCCCCACAAAATCTACTAGCCCGGCCCTCCCAGGCTCTGGTGTGTGAGGGGAATGTGGGGAGCGTCTTTCTGTTTCTCTGTCGGGCTACGTCAATGAGGGTTTGGGGGGGGGTTACTTCTCACTTTTGAGCAGCTCCCGACTGATTTTTCTGTGGGTCAGCAGCCCCCAACCCAAACAAGGTCCCCCAGCCCTGCCTTGGCACCGACTCTAGTGCTCGCGACACCCTTTTTCAGAGGGCTGTAAGTCTGAAAAATGCCGTTTTCAGGCTGAAATTTCCCTGGCTTGTTCTTAGCCCAAAGTGAAGAAAACCGCAATCCCGCAGCTGGGGGAGGGGGGGTTTCCAGGGTCCCCCAAGAGCTTTCTCTTTCTGCCAGGCCGGTGCTGCTGCAAGCAGCAGATTTTGTGCTTTCCGGTGACTGGGGGGGAGCTGCTGCCTGCAGGTGTGTGGGAGGAACGCCACAGGGCTGAGGGTAGCCGCGCAGGGCAGCTGCCTGGCAGCGCGGCTGTGTCTGACGTGCCAGCTGGAACACGGTCCTGCTTGCAGTGCAATGGACGGGGTCTGCTGGAGAGTGGAGACAAGCAGCGAGCCTCGCTTTTAGGGTGAACGGTTCGATTCTCTGGTGCCACAGGGCTCCTTGGTCTGTTTAAAGTTACAGAGTCTCACGGCCCCACCCCCCGGAGACTTTTCTCCAGCCCCGTTTGCCATCAGGCCCAGACCCAGATGGGAGAAGGCCACCAAGGATTTCTGAGCCACTCAGCGGGGCAGGGGTGAGGCGGGAATTGTGACTGCTGCTGTCATGTGACAGCAGAGGAGTGGGATATGTGACGGCAGGGGGGGGG
>JANRFK010001158.1:43264357-43280607 GCA_030068395.1 Apalone spinifera | reverse complement strand
GGCAAAGACCCACTTCATCAGATGCATGTAGTGGAAATTTCCAGAGGGAGGTATCTGAAGAGGCGCACAGCTAAGCCCTGAAGGCTCCAAATCTAGCCAAGTGTCCCGTAAGAAAGCGCCCCGTTAGATAGATACCGCACATTTGATATGATGGCAATGATCAGCAAGGTCTCCGCTGTTGAAATGTAGCTGACTCTCGGGTGGAAGGTGGCAACTCTGAGTTGGGTTTGGCATCATGAGATGCTGAAGGAGCTAAACCAAGGAAATACACTTTTAATGTAAGTGAACTTGCATCCTTAGGTGCATCTTCACCATACACCCTGGCACGCTGCTTTTTCAGAGTCAACATCTGACGAAGTGGGTTTTGCCCAGGAAAGTTTATGCCCAGATAAATCTGTTCGCCTTTAAGATGCCACAGGACTGTTCGTGGGTTAGGCATGTTGGAAATGTTCCCACTTCACTTTTCTCCATGCATGCTTTGCTGGCCACTTCTGGACGGGTGTGTTTCTGCTGGAGCTGGCTACCCTGGGCTCCAAGTTGTGGAGCTCCTAGTGCAAGGAACTGGAGTGCCCACTGGCATTGTATGCTTGCCAGCCCTCGCTGCTGGGTCTAGGGAGGTGCTCTGCTAGTCTGGCTATTGGGGCATCCTGTAAGAGCAAAGACACTTCACACCAGGCGGCTCCAGCCGCAAGCCAGCCCTCAGGAGGAGATACTAGCCGGGAGAAAAGGAAGCCCGTAGAGAGCTGCGTGCTGGTGAAGTGTTGCTCCAGCGAGGGTCTGGGTCAGGAGCTGTCAAGTCAGAGCAGTGACTGTTAGAGCCCCCGGAGCTTTGGCGGGGAGCTGAACCTTCAGCCCTGGTCTGATATGCGCATGGTCACGTCCCACTTGGGAGCTGGGTGTCTGTTCCCCATCACCCCCTTTTTGTGAGCCTTCTGGAGTCTGCAGGAAGGGACAGACAGACACACGGACACACACGTGCACATGCAGACACACGGACACACACACACACACACTGCTTTCCTGCAGATTGGGAAGAGCTAAGGCCCGGGTCTGGTACACATGTAGAGCAGCTATTGTAGGGTGAATGGCTTTGTCTTTTTGCATCCCAGAGGACTTACCAATGGGGCCACCAGGGCATGCCTGGGGGACCCCGGGAAATAGGCACCTGATGCCCCACCCCTGACAGCAGGGCAGGGAAGGGGCAATTGCACCGGGGCCCTTTAAATTGCCACCAGAGCCCCATGCAGCTTGCTTCAGGCTGCCTGGGGGAGGCTATCCCTCACCTGCCCCAGGCCCTGGCTTGCCCAGGGACCGGGTGAGTCTTTCAGCCCCTCTGCTACAATTAAACTCCTCTTCCTTGCCTGTCAGTCTGATCATGTCACCCCCCCCTTTGGAATTTTTGCTCCGGTTTCCCACCCGATGGGCTAGCAAATTTAGACTCCTTGCCATTGTTTTCGGTGTGCTACATCTCTTTGGCCCTCCCCACTGCTCCTCCCTTGTCACGTTTCATGTTGCTCCCGCCCCTCTACTCTGCCAGTGCTCCCAACCTCATCCACACGCTTGCTAGACTCTCACACGGTCACTTCCAGACCCTCTTCCGGGTAACCCTCTGCCCTGCACCGTGTCCTGACCCCGCAGGCGAAATCCACGCTGCCCACGGGCCAGTCTCTCCGACTTGCCTCTCTCATGCTGCCTGCCAGGGGCTGCGGTGACTTTGGATGTAACTGGCCCGTGGTTCCCCTCCTCTGGCCTCTCTCTCTCTGACTGTGAGCTCTTTGGAGTTGGGACCATCTCTGAGTGTGGGGAAAGTGCCTGGCACAGGGGGCTGCTGCTGCGGATAGATCCGAATATCCACAAAACCAGGTCCGTGTTCACGTACGCCCCAGAAATGGTAACTCAGCATTTGATCAGAAATGCCATACTGCTGTGAGCCATACAAACACCCACTGCAATCAAATAAAATCAGAGCGGCTGTGTCAATTAAATTTGTCACGGAATAACGTGGGAGCCTTTCTCCTTTTGAGCTCTGAACTAGCAGGCGTGCTTGGAGCCAGCCATATTCTACGTACTTTTAATGTGCTCCAAGAAATTTCTATAGCCCACATTGTACTCAGGTAGTTCAATTTATAAATTCATCTTCCAAGTGATAGAGCTTCCGCTAGGTTATTGTGGTCGTTCTGAATTCTCAGTCTGTTGTCAGGGCTCTGATTGTGCAATGACAAACCTATCTGCGGAGGGTCAGGCCCAAAGAATGGGTCATTTTAAGTTAGAGTCAGACAGGAAGATAAATTGTACATTTAGTTGTAAATTAATATTTTGGATTAAATTCATGCTCTGCACTATTTTTGCCCAGTAAACATAAACTTGGAGGCAGAGTCATAATAGGAATGAAGTTCCCCCTGAATTTAGCACTCTGCCGGCATTTATCATGACGCTTCAAAAGCCGCATCTTTCCAACTTCTGCGGAGACCAGAGTATTCTGTGTAATAATTTAAAATGCATGAGCTTTAACTTGCTCCCATGCTAATTGTGTGCTTATAATTCAAAACACCCTCCCATTGTTTAGGAGAGGATTCTGCTTCTAATTAATTTTATTCATTTCCTTTTCAGTTTTTGAAAAGCTCTGGATATGCCAGGCGGACCAGGGAGAGATGAGAAATGGATATTGCATGTATCCGTCTTGAAATATTTCATTACCTTTTTATCTCTGATTTTTTCATCAGATAGCTAAGTTTGGAGATGCAACATTTAGAGAGTAAATGAGACAATAAGTCACTGGTAAAACCATTCTTGATCTGGTGATAATCTTGAAGGACCTTGTAATGGAGACCATATGTTCATTCTCTGCCCACACACATCTCCAGTGAATTTAATTCTAGCACTTTTCAGAATTTCCTGTGGCATGAATATCCGTTTGATTTTAGCTTTTCATCCCCCCAAATAGAAAGAAGGTTGTTATTAAGGGCCAAGGTGATTTTACCTAAACTGTCACCCAAATTTCTTCCTTGGTTTTCAAAATTGGGTCCTTTGGATGATATCATTAGGCTGGAGAAGCTGTCAAATATTTCAACCGTGCACTGGGATTTTATATTGCATATGGTCCACTGAATGATTTTAGGCTTTCTTAGAATGCATGAGGCAGACTCTTCAGCTGTCAAACTCTGTTTAAAATGCTGACAAAACCCTACATAAGCCAGTGTGGATTTATACCCTTACTCGTTACAACTTTACTGAAGAAGGTGTCACAAGGGCCAGGCGGTTAATCATGTAATCATGAAACTGAAATAAGTATACTAATAGTATTCCTTCCTGCATCACATCATTCTGCTCTCCAATTTCAAGAGAGAAATACAAAAAAAAGCTTTTGACAAATGATGCTTGCTGGGTTATGAAATCATGGGCCGGCAGAAAATGTCTGTGATAGAATTTAGGCATTAAAGATACAAATAGGCACCTAATAGGACCTTCTATGTACTTGAAGAACACCTAAATACCTTTTAAACTGTGGCTCTCAGGTCCGCCCCTTTCAGAGGCTGGTTCTTTGGATGAAAGAAGCATTGGTCTAAGTTAGTTCATGTTGATCGCTACTGGAAGTTGGGAGGCTGTATGCAGAAACTACGTCGCCATCTTGGATGTCTTTAGAATGCTCAGCGGTATCATGGGAGGGAACCTGCCGTGCCCCCCCACGTACAAAACGCTGTATCTCCAATCTGGGAATCTGCAGAGGTGTCTTGTAGGGGTGAAATTAGCTTGTTCTGTTGCAACTTCCAGATGGTTATCAGGGAAGATGATCAATTTGTTGTTTTTCCAGTTTAATGCATCTGTGTTCCTAGCAAACTGACAGATTTCTCTCCTTGTCCTCTGAATGTGAAAACGTAACAGTCCCACAGTGCGATTAGGATGAGGGAGGAGAAAACAACCTTCATAATTGGTTTGCTAGATTGATATGGTTACGTGGTTAACCACTCAACGGTCAGGGAGTTAAAATGTCATGGGCAGCTTTCCCACTGGGCAATGTTTTTTAGGATGTACTTGTTCACTGAACACCTGCCATTAAAGCTACAACAAATAGAGAATGGATCAGGTTTGGGAAATGAAACACTAGTCTATTTCCAGATACGGCAAAAATTAAAGCTAGGAATGTAAAAAATGCCAGACTGGTCAGACAAAAGGTGCACCCAGCCAATACTGAATACTGGGTAAGAAATCTCAGTTATGGTATCAACTGCTACTGGGGATGAGTTCCTTCCTGACCTCAGGTTGATAGTGTCTTGAAGCATGGAAGTTTATATGTCTCAAATATTTTAAAGCTGTTGATGAACTACTGTAGGCAAATCAGAAATAATAAACTATTTCCTCTTTATCAGCTTTACTGTATTGCCTTTCAGTTTCGCTGACTTTCCCCTGGGTTTCCTATTCCGAGGAGGGATAAATAGGAGGCCATGATTTAATAGCCGCAGATGAGCTCCCTCTGTTATGTTCCCGTTTGGTCGTTTCTCTTCTTTAAACTAAGTGTATCATTCGTTTTAGTTCTGCCTCACAGTGAACCTCTCCTGACCTCTAAAGCCTCGTCTACATGGAAAGTCCCACCCCATATAACATAGGATCCATTTAAATGGATACTCACCCTGGTATAATCCCCGTGTCGGCATTCATCTTTCAGAACGGCCATTTTTCAGTTTAGCTGGTGTCACTTGGGAAGGGTTTTCAACGAATCCCCCCAAAAACGCCACTCTTAGGTTAGAAGAAGCATGGCCCCACATGGGACAATATCAGAATAACTCTGTGCAACCGTTCTTCTGGATCTGGTAAAACTTTCTCGTGGAGACAGCCATTTTCAGCCCCCCTCCCCGCCGAGTCCTGTCTGCTTCTGCTGTTAGAGAGACAAGAGGGGTGAGGTAATATCTTTTCTTGGACCGGCTTCTGTTGGCGAGAGAGACAGCTTTCCAGCTTACACGGTGTTCTTCGGGTCTGGGGAGCATACGCAGTTAGCGTCACAGCTAAATACAGAGTCCAACAGATGTTTCTGCTATGTCACTTTTGAGCCCACATGACCAGAATTTAGAAAAGCATCCCAGATTAGAATATCCCACTGTACTATTAGAGAGAGAGAGAGTGTGTGTGTGTGTGTTAGTGTGTTAGTTTCCTGGGAGGGTGGAAACCTGGGAAATGAACCCCTGGAGAATATTTGCTTTTCAAAAAATCCTGGGGAAGGGGTGATTGTGATAGGGACGTGGTTCCTTCAAGCCCCCCCCCCCCCCCCCCCCCCCCCCGAGAAGGTAGAAGGGTGTTCACAATGCTGAGGGGACTCTCCGGTCAGGGGCTTCTCACGGTGTCTCGTCCTTTTCATATTCAGGAAGGAGGGAGGCCTTCGCTATGGCCTCTTCATTATTAACTCGTTTGTTCGTCAGGGCCAGATGACTCTTCATTACGAACCAATTGGAGCTGCATGCTTCCGAGACACTCTTTTGTAATCCAGCCAGCTGTGCCGAGTTAATGGAGCTGTCGTTTACTGCACGATCGATGGGGGATGTCAGTGAGGTGTCCGGCGGGGGGATGCTGGGACGGTGAGCTAGTAGGATGCCTCTGGGCTGGTGGGAATGGCAGGGCCAGGCTCTCCAGCAAGGCAGAGCTTAGCCGAAGCAGGGCCCAGGCAGGCCGCGTGGAGGTGCGGCTTGCACCGTGCCTCGGGCCGGAGACCAATGCGAAGCCTGCACCGTGTAGAATTACAGGGGGAGAGCCCCAGGGTGCTCTCCAGCCGGCTCTGAGGGTGGCGCTGAGAGCTGCCCCACCCCGTCTGCCCAAGGCCCCACCTCTTCCAGGGGCACAGAGCTGCTCCCCACCCCCATGCCCAGGGGCCCAGCAATCTTGTCGGCTCCCCTGCTGTGAAGTCCCCGGTGCTCACTGTACGTTGGAAGGAGAGTTTCCAAATCCTCGGAATGCGGTCGGCCCCTGCCCTTTGTCTCCGTGGTGAGGCTCTGAGGCGGGCATGCGGCGTGGCCTGCGTGTTTGTGTGCGCGCGTGAGCGAGCCAGGCACAGCGCACTCCCTTTCCTGCCACGGCCGTAGCTTCGCTTTGGCGCCACCGAAAACTTCTGCTTTGATGTCGAGCCAAGGCCCGTGGGGACCGCGGAGAGAATTACCTGCCTCAACCTGAGTCCCGAGCAGCACGGCCAGCGGCCGTTAGTGTGGAGGATGAGACGTTTTCCGAGGGGGAGGGGCCTGGAGGACACCCCCTCAAGGAGAAGAACAGGGTGCCAGAGGGCAGGCCTCATCGGTTGGCCCAGAGAAAACCGGGTCTCTAAATGCCAAGAATAAGCTTTTGGCGGAACGCCCTGCCCGTGTGGGCCGGGGGGCCTCTCTGGAGCACAGTGCTGCTGGCCGCAAGCCACACCTGGGCTGAGTGGTGAGAATTCACCAGTCTCGCAGGCTCTGTCAAATGAGCTTTGTTTCCCTGACAGTCTAGGTTGTTCTGGGCACACCAGGACGCTAGCCGTCCACTTCCTCCCCAAGGGGAAACTTCTCTTAAAACCCGACTAGACAGCAAATCCCTGACCCCCTGTCAAGATCTGGGCGTGGGCCTTTGCTGCCATTGTGATTCTCTGCTCAGCCGGCAGCAGTGGGCGTTTGACTGGGCCTGCAGCAGCCAAAACAGCACAATGGTTAAATAGTAATAATAATACATCTTTTGATGCTCTAGCTGGTGGATTGCTACAGCCAGGTATTTTCTTTAGCACCTACAGCTGCTAAAATGCACACTGCAGCAGCTAGTCACAAAACAGTGCAACCAAATACTACTTGGAATTAGTCACAACCGGGAACACATTCGAGGAGTTGTCATAGCTGTCCAGAAGGCAGTTTGCCAAGACGCTGGAAATCTGACTAAGCAATGAGGCCAGATCAAATTGGCCCCATGCCCGTGAAGCTCAGATTGGATCCAAGATCAATATGTCATTTTCTCCCCCTGCTAATTTGTGATGGTGGAAGAGGTGGGGAGGAAAGAAGCCTGCGAATTAGTCAAGTGCGAAGCGGGAGCGAGCGAGGAGGTGGGTGACATTGGCATGCAGTGCACAGCTACCATGGCAGGAAGGAGTAAATAAATGCATCGCAGTTTGGGTGGTTGAGTAAACTTGTGGGCAGACCCATCTGATCGCATTAGGCCACTTTGGGATCCTGCTGGTTAATTACATAATTGCCCAGTGGTGAACCTGACATGGCTGTCACATGGCAGTGCCGCTGGTTTCTTTGGCTTTTCACAAAGGAGGGGAGAGAGGAAATTTGCATTTCGGCGAATGTTTTATCATCTTGTGTGACACAAGATATTTATTTGCCATAATCGGGGGTGGCAGGGATGAGTTATAGAAAGAGTGATTAATTTCGTCCAAGAGAAAATGCTTGAAAAGCACCAAGAAGACTGAAATCCAATATGTGCTAATTACCCAGGGGGACAACAAACTCCGCTGCATTTTTTGCATTAAATTAGCCGTGTTTGGTGTTGGTGTTTTATTTACATTTCCAGGCAGGCATTAGCTGCAGCATATGGTAATTCAACCTGCTTTGAAATGCTCAATCTAAAGGCACTTAGATCCGCTCCTTCCTGCAGACTCATCCCACGGGAATTTTCTCGTTGGTGTCTGAAGGGTGGTGGGTCTGGACTCCAGGGGTGTGAATGGGCGGGAATAGTGCGGGGATGGGGAACATGGGAGGGCAGGCAGGTCCAGACAGGAGCAGCAGAATGTCCCTTAAAGGGGAGGCAATGGTGCCCAAACTGGGGCCTCACCCCCATGCTGCCTCTTCTCCCCGTGACCCTGCCACCCCCATTGCTGCCCCTGATGGTGGGTAAAAGTGGGAGGGCCTGGTCTGCTTGTTCTGAAGCCCCTGGGCCCAGGCCTGGCCGAGCTAGCCACCGTAGTGCTTAGGCAGGCCGTGGAATGGCTCGTCTTCACCTCTGCAGGACACATCCTTTGGGGTGTCACACAGTGCTCCTGAAATGCAGCTGCCTCTGGGGAGGAGGGCAGCAGTCATGAGAGCAAGCCCAGTGTGATCGGTGGGTAAAGGCTTCTTGGCCAAGGCACCGCGTCTGCCTCTTCTATGGGTAGGGCTGCACTAGTCAACATGGTGCCACAGACCCCACGTGTCTGGAGCTGAACCTGTGGTTTCAGGGAGTCTGGGCATTTTCACACCCGCCAACTGGACTCAAAGCCACCTCCTGTGGCAAAGCACTGCTGCCATGCCGGCCGCTAACGGCCCCGAGTGGGCGGACAGATGCGCACCAGCGTATCGGCGTGGAAAGGGCTACCGGAAAGCAGCTCGCACGTGGCTCGGACTTGCTGGTTTTAGCAGAATCACATCTCCGCAGTGTCCAGTGCTTAGCGACGTGGCCAGTTTCTGGTGCAGGGGAAACGTGGACAGTCTGTGTGTGGCGGTGCTCTGCCGAAAGAGACCGCTCAGGGATTTCTCCCCTGGACCATGAGGCTGGCAAAGGATTAACAGAGCCTGCTGCGCTTTCAGCTGCTTGAGGTGAGGAAGAAAACCTGCACAATGCTGTCTTGTTGGGCTGTGCGGCGTTTAGAACCAGCCCGGGGACAAAGACCTGGGAGAAGCCAGTGATTTTGCTCCAGCCTCCCGGAGGCAGAGTCGTCCTTTTGGGACACTCATGCATCAAAGCAGCGCCGGGGACACAATGACTTCATTAACGGCAGTGGCTCAGATGTGACTGGAGAGAAGAGTGGGTGTGTGAATGCCCTTCCACTGCAGCGGTGTTGCCAGTGACCTCCTGCTCACCAGGCGGAGCAGTAAAAGATGGCATGATAAACATGCGACCCTGTCATGGCTGGGGCCTTCCTCTAACTGATGGGATAATTATCAGAGTCTGTCTGCGCTTGGCTCTTCGCTTCCTCTCCAGACTACATTGAGCTCAATTATAAACACGTTCCTAACTTCGCCAGAACACATTTTTTGATTTTCTAGGTCAAATCTGCTATTTAGGGTGATTTCACCGCTGAAAGCTGGTATTTTATTTCAGCTCTTACCCACATTATTTTGCTTTAAAAGTGACTTAAAATGCATTAGTGTCATTGCCTGTGAGCCACACACAAGAGATTTTTTTGGCAGACCAAATTGCCGTTCCTTGCCTTGCTCTAGTAGCGATTGCAATTTTTTTCATGAAGATACAAAACCGGAGTAAATGGAGCTCTTCTGCACTTGTTTTTTTGCCTAACTAATTTTGCTAAAATTGCCTGGGGGCAGGGAGAGGGGTTGATTTTTAAACACTGCGTCAGGGATGCAGCTAATGAACCTCTCCTCCGTGCTCCTGGGGCCTTTCTTCTGATGCGCGCTCTCGGAAAGCGGAGGTCAGCCAAAGCACGTCTGTTAGCGGCGCCAAGATTTTAAACTCTCTGGGTCTGGCATTTTCCATGGAGGGAGCAGCTAACTATGACCAGACTGGGCTTGTTAGTGTGACTGAGCCTGCATGTTCAGCAGGAGTGGTGACTGCTGCCCTCATTGGCTAAGTCTTGCTCACGTCGTAGGATCGTGACGCTCTCTGCCGTCTGCTCCGTCTCTTTTGTCTTGTCTTTAGAAGCTCAGCTCTCGGGGATGCGTTTGCCCAGTGCCTGGCATAGTGAGCCCCAAGATGGTTAAGTGCCGGCTGCTTCTGAAGTGTTGTGTTTAAAAAAAAAAAAAGTTCACCTAGGTAAGCTGCACAGTCCATGTGTTTATCACTGTGGAGTCCTGTTACGTGTTGGATGGGGTTTGGGTTTAATCCTGTGATGGGGTATGCCAACCCTGCCTTGGGGCTGCGAGGGTTAACCTGGCTACCTGGCTGAGAAGGCAAGAGCTGTAGCTTCTGGTGAGAATTTCGTGTAATGAAGGATGTCACTGGAAACTCACTTGGCCCATCTGAATGCCCCTCCTCAGCAGCCTTCGAATATCAAAGCGAATCGACTCCCATTTCAGCTCAGAAACTCCAGTGCAGCCAAGAGAATGAGAATTGCTAATTGTTAAATGCTCAGGGCTTTGCTCAAATTATGTTTAATAATATTAAGCTGTAAGAAAACAGAGGCAAACATAGCAAGCAGCCGGCTTTTCATTACCAAGGCAGGCTTGTTTTACGCAGCCTCTTCAGGTTCATGAAAGCAGCATGAGTCTTGGGTCATTTTTCAACCCTATTTCTGTGTTTCGCTTTATCAGCCGTTGGCTAGCAACTCGCAGGAATCCAAATGAGCGCTGAATATTTTAGGAGCCCGTGGGTTTCAGGAATGAAGATTTGCCAGTATTTACGACTGTGATTCACGTTCCCTCGGCTAATCAGCCCCAGAATTACATGTGTATGCAGAGGGAGCCCTTGTTTATGGGACTAGTAGGGTCTTGCTGGAAGCTAATGGGCGCCGTTCCACGCCAACGATGAATAAAACACCACAGGGACTCTTTCTCGGTGCTGACGTTTCAAATATTAATAGGGTATCGTTTTCGAGACAAGTATGGCAACAGGTCGAGAGCACTTTGTTATAAACATTTTCTCTTAGTGGAATCGCGTATTTTAATGGAAATGTGCTGTCATTTAAATTATTGATATCCGAAAGCACAAGTCCACTGTGTGTCCACAGATATTGAAATGGTTTCGAATGGGCTCTCTCCCCTGCCTGGTCGATTGCATTCTTCGCCATAAATATTGCATCAACTGGCACACCAGGGCTGGGGTGGCAGCAAACCCGCATTTAACGTAATAGGTAGCAAGGAAAGCCTGATTGCAGACTGCCTCGGTTCATGTTCCACACGAAGCCTTCTACTTGTGCTTAGCCACAAGTGACTTTTTTCTTTTGCTCTAAGATTGACAACGCTCCTTCAGAGATTTGACTACGCCTTCATCTAGTGAGTCACGGGGTCCCTGGGGAGAGATTGGGGGCTGACTTTTGCCCTTCATTAGGGTCAATTCATAGCCAGTAGATTTGCTGCAGAGTTACACCACTTTATTTTTGTTCTGTGTTTGTACAGTGCCTTGCACAATGGCTGGCCAGAGGCGATGGCAGAACAAACTAACAGTGACAGCTGTGGGTGGCGCTTGCGCTGAATTGTTGCAGTCTTTTCATTTCTGTGCTTTGGGGGTTTGCAGTGGCACAGTGGGGGTGGGGTTTGTATTTGTATTGAATGTGGCGTATGGATGTGGTCACCTCATCTCGAAAAAGAGATCTTGGCATTGGAAAACGTTCAGAAAAGGGCAGGTAAAACGATGAGGGGCTTAGAAGGGTTGCCGTATGAAGACAGATTAAAAAGACTGGGACTGCTCGTCTTACAAAAAGGAGACTAAATGGGGATAGGGCTATACAATCATTACAGGTGTGGAGAAAATGAATAAGGAAAAGTTATGTACTTGTTCCCATAACACAAGAACGAGGGGGCCACCAAATGTCTTTGCCCATCTGCCAACCTGCATTTTGTTTAAAACAAACACAAGGAAGTTTTCTTCACGCAGTGCACACTCAACCTGCGGAACTCCTAGCCAGAGGCTGTCGTGAAGACCAGGACTTTAACAGGCTTCAAAAAAGAGCTAGAGAAATCCATGGAGGTTAGGCCCATCAATGGCTGTTAGCCAGGATAGGCAGGGATGGTGTCCCTGGCCTCGGTTTCTCTGGAGGTGGGTGACGGGGGAGGGATCACGTGAGGACTCCCTGTTCTGTTCACTCCGTCTGGGGCACCTGGCATTGGCCGCTGTCAGAACACAGGACACTGGGCTAGATGGGTCTTTGGCTAGATGGGCCATTCTGATGTTATTTCTGACTCTGGCTAGACAGGAGAGGAAAGTACGATTGGCATAGGTGCCCTGCCTGGCTAGGAGCTGTAAGGCTTCTGCAGTGCTGTGTCTCCATTGGGTGGGGGAGCCGCGCCGCGGCGTAACACTTCACAGCGCGTTAAAATCAAAGTGTGTTGCCTTTATCCATTGCCAACCTGCATTTTCTCTCTCCAAGTTTAGAAGCAAGGGCGTCTTCAGCTCTTCCTCCTGTTCGCCGGCCTCGCTTTGGAAGGGTTCCCCTCGGCTTTCAGTTAGTCAGATAAGAGCCAACATTGGGGTTTCCTGTCCCCCTCTGAGTTCCGTCCCTTGCCGCAGCAGCTTCCATAAAAGGCCGTCAAGGTGCTGGCCAGGAATTAGTCCCCTCCCCGTATGTGCGCACTCTGAAAATGTTGAACTCCAGCTCTTTAGAAATGCGAGAGGATTAAAGGGCCTGAAGGAGCTTACAGTGGGATGTCCAGGGAATCCAAAGCGATCAGTCAAAATGTCGGCACAGCCGTCAAAATAAACAGTCTCTGGGGAATCTCCGTCTGCTTTGATTTGAAATCCGGCTTTCCCTTATTACGTTGTATTTGCCGAGAACAAAACGCGAGTCCAGGGGGGACCGGGAACGGAAATGAAGGCAGCTTGTAGTGATGTTGCCGAGACCACAACTTTTCTCCCAGGAGCCTTTTATCTCCGTAACTGACAGAGGAGGAGAGGAGAGAGAGGCTGGAAAGCCATGTATTCACATCAGACGGGCTCCCCGCCTGAGAGCTGGGTGCGCCATCCCATCTTGTGCTGCTAAGTGCTGGCTGCCTGGCTAAGGATGCAGCGGCAGCTTAGGAGCAGCCCCAAGGGATGCCTTGCTCTGTGCTCAGTCAGCACATGGGCCGGCTCCCTCATCTCCTGAAAGCCGCTGAGGTGAAGACTACAAAACCCAGCATCCCATGCTCTGTCTTTAGCTGAGTAGCCTTGATGCAGGCTTGGAAGGATTGGATTCTTAACCGCAAATGCTGATAAGTCCCAGTTTCACTGGACACACACCTGACAGTGCAGGGGGAGAATATTTTAATAGATAATTAGCAAAGTTTACAGATAGGCAAAGTAAGAACATGAGAGTGACCACACTGGGGCAGACCAATGATCCATCCAGCCCAGGGTCCCTTCTGCCGACAGTGGCCAATGCCAGATGCCCCAGAGGGAGGGAACGCAACAGGGAATCCTCACGTGATTCCTCCCCTGTCATCCATTTGCAGACTAACAGAGGCCAGGGACACCATTCCCACCCATCCTGGCTAGTAGCCATTGATGGACCTAACCTCCATGAATCTATCTAGCTCTTTTTTGAACCCTGTTAAAGTCCTGACCTTCATCACATTCTCTGGCGAGGAGTTCCACAGGTTGACTGTGTGCGGAGTGAAGAAAAACTTCCTTTTGTTTGTTTTAAACCTGCTGCCTATTCATTTCACTTGGTGACCCCTAGTTCTTATATTGTGGGAATAAGTAAATAACTTTTCCTTATTCGCTTTTTCCACACCAGTCATGATTTTATAGACCTCTATTCTATCCTGTAAGTAAGAAAAATGGTGCTTGAGAACTTATTAGTGTTTGATTTAAGCATATTTATTTTTGGTTGGTCACCTGATGTTAACACTTTGTGTTTTAATGGTTATGAAGCTTTAGGTTTTTAATCTCAGCAGCCTAAAGTTACTAAACAATAATTATCTGACCTCCCTTCTCTGCCACTGTCATAACTTCCCACAATTGTGAGACTGTAAATCAAGAAAAATAGAAAAAATGTTTAAAAATAAACATCTGTCAAAATTATAAAAAATGGAAATCAAATTCTGCCAAGCCTACCAGTGTACGTAGCTCTGTTACAGGAAGAAAGACCAGGATTGTGTGTTTTATGGGTTTCAGTTTAGAAATATGAGGAATGCCAAGTCTGGTGTGTCTGGATTTTGCTGCCGGACTCTTTGATAGCATGTGAGATTCCTCTGCCTGCATGTGGAGGGGAGGGGAAACGGGGAATTGTATCATTAGCAAGAACTTCTCATCCAGGTGTGTCTAGACATCAGAGTTGCATGCTGTCGCTGAGTACATGAGAGCAGTGTTTTTAAAATCCATTTCCCCGTGCTCAGCATCTTGTCATGTCATAACAGAGCTGCCGATCCCAATTGCCGGCTCCTCAAAAATCATAGCTTTCTTTGAAATGGTGTTTTTTAACCTGCCTTCTGGTATCTGAGCCTGTCGGCGTCACATTTCTCAGCTTTGCTCTGCAGCCCGCAGCAGTTAGAAATGTCTGTATCCACACAGAATCGCATGACTCCCAGAACTGAGGCTTTTAGAAATACCCCAACATCATGGGGACATGGCAAGAGTTGGGATAATTCTACTAGTGCTCCTGTTGCGCAGTTTTCCAAGGAAGACAGGGAGTCAAACTCCATTTCGTACCGGAAAAGACAAAAACAAAAGAGTTAAAATCCAAACCTCCCAAATTCCAGGGCCTGATAGTAAATCAATAAAGTAGCGGAGACGGCGCATCCCTTCTCTTTGCTGGTGACCTACAGATGCAGGCTGCATTGCCCACCCGGTACTGCCCGCTGGTCGCTATAAAGTTACTGTAGCTGTCAGCCAGGGATAGCGAAACAACATTAGCTTTGGCTTACAAGCAGGTTTTTCCGCCTGCCTCTTCCACACGAAGCATCATTGCCCAAAGCAATTCATGTGTGCGTGCGTGTTGTGTTTTCTCCAGTCTGATGGCAAATGTTCTGATGTGTCCTATTTCGGTGGGGCTGGTGTCGAGCTATGCTAATGCTGTCTCTCTTTTTTTCCTTCCTTTCCTTCCCATTTCTGTGCCGGCAGCAAACCCTGGAGACGAACCTCACCAACCTGGTGAAACGCAACAGCGAACTAGAAAACCAGATGGCCAAGCTGATACAGATCTGCCAGCAGGTGGAGGTAGGTGGGGCCAGTGCTGCGGAGAGCAGGGGTCCGTGCTGGCGGGGCGTGATAGCAGAACCCGAATGGGGCAGAGGGTGGCGATGGGGGGTAGTGGGTGAAGTTTGGCCAGAGGCCATGTGGGGAAAGCCCTGGCGGTGAGATGAGGGAGGCTGTGGAACGGTATCCCAAGGCAATGGCAGACCCGTCGCTTGATTCATTTCAGTCTAGGCTGGACAGGCGGCTGCTGAATACATGGGGTGACACCGGCCGGCGGAGGCGGTCGAATCGCACCCTCCCGCTGACTGAGATGGTTCCCAGGGCAGCGGGCTGTTGGGAGGCGGACGGTCACTGAGCATTGCCTGGGCACTGTGGGCACCTCGCTCTCTCGGGGCCGTTGGCAGCTCCTGGCCCAGAGCCGTGTGTCTGCGACAGTGTACGGGAGAAGATGCGCTTGTCCGGGGAAGGGCAAACGGGAGTGGCTCGTGCACTGCTCTGTGGGAGAACCCGGAGGCAGTGAGAACTGGAGAGGCCGTCTCCTCAGCCGCAGGGGCTGGAGGGCAGCAAGCGACGATGAGATGAGAGGTAGCAGAGATGGTCGCAGAGGGAACGTACCCCCATCCTACGAGGGGGGGGGTGTGCACCCCGCATTGCAGCGGGGCACTCGCCGTGCCCCACGTGGGCTCGGACTCGGGGAGAAGTAGGAGGAAGGAGGAATTCTTGTGCCGCTCGGGGGCGCTTGCGGGGTCTGTGCTGCTAACTGGCTACAGAATCCTGGTCAGGGCTGGGCCACAGGAGGGCGCCACTGAGGGTTGGGGGGTGTCAGGTGGGACATGGTCCCACAGATCCCGGTACTGAATTGGGATCGGTCGCTTAGGAAGTGGGTCCCAAACTTTACCAGTCCGACCCTCCCCCCCATCCCTCGAGCAAGCGGCTTTGGGACTCACCACCCCTCCACCCCCGCAGAGCGAGTGCGCCAGCCCAGTGCACGCTGCTTCCCTGCAGCTCCTGCCACCAGGGGGCAGCGCCAGGCCCCCCAGCGCTCCCCAAAGCTGCGTGCTCAGGGGGCAGGGTTGTGAGAAGTGGATTCTGTCCCTGTTTTTGTCCCAGCAATTCCGGGCAACTCACCGAAACCAGACTTGTCACGGGGAGTTGCTAACTGTGTGTTCCTCATTTTCCGGCTGCCTGGCTTGAGACCCTGGGGCCTGATTTGCAGAAGCGTCGAGCGCTCCTAGCTACAACTGAAGTCAGTACGAGCTGGCTCTGAGCAGACAAAGTGCTGCATGAGCTCAAAAATCCAGCCCTAGATTTCTCATTTTGTGTTCCCAGTCTGCAATGAAGCCTTCATGTGAACCTGTGCTTCAGCCCCGGGTCTGCAAGAGGCTAAGAACATAAAAACGGCCAGACGGGGCCAGCCCAAAGGTCCAACCGGCCCAGGGTCCTGTCTGCCACAGTGGCCAATGCCAGGAGCCCAGAGGGACTGAACAGAACAGGGAATCAGCAAGTGATCCCTCCTTTGACACACTGTGATGTAGTGGGGG
>JANRFK010001158.1:43252595-43264257 GCA_030068395.1 Apalone spinifera | reverse complement strand
GGTGGAGTCTGTCCCTGCCATTACGGGGGTGCAGGAGACGGGAAAACCCCAATGTGCTGTGTCACACCCATTCCCAGCCTCTGACAAACAGAGGCTAGGGACACCATCCCTGCCCATCCTGGCTAATAAGTATCAATGGACCTAACCTCCATGAATTTACCTAGTTCTTTTTTGAACTCTGTTAGAGTCCTTGTCTTCCCCACATCCTCTGGCAAGGAGTTCCACAGGTTGACTGTGCGCTGAGTGAAGAAAACCTTCCTTCTGTATGTTTGAAACCTGCTATCTATGAATTTCATTTGGTGATCCCTAGTTCTGTTGTTATGGGTTATCACCATTCCTTTTACGGGAGCGCCAGGAAGCAAAATGAATGAATATTTGGAAGCACTTGGATCTGGGAATGACGAGTGCTGTAGGAAATTGAGAATTCTGTCTCCAGAGCAGAGTTTGAATTGAGTGCACAAGATAAGGCTGGGCAGCACCTTGAGGAATGAGGGTAGCACAAGGTATTGAATAGCTGCTCGTTGAGTGAGCAACACCTAGTCTGTGCACTGAACGGGGCAGGTGGAAAAATAGTAGGTGAGAGTGTAATCAAAGATAGATCACCATCCAGATGCACAGGGAGCAGAATCACGGCTGCACAGGAAACCTGAAATCTGGCATCTCTCCGCTTGTGAGTGCTCACTTTGCAACCTGGCTGGCGTTCTCTGGCTGTGCTCGGAGCGCGCCTGCCAACACTTGGACGTGAGGGAGAACACCGAGCAGAGTGGGGAAAGCTAGAGTGCCGGGCCTGGCAGAAGAGAGGTGAAGGCCAATGACTGGGCAGCTTGGAGAAGCCAGGGCAGTGGGGGAGTGATCCCTGGCAGTGCTCGCAAGGCCATGACGTACAAAGGGGCCGAGGTTGCAGGTGGTGAGACGGGTGGGGTAGAAGCCAGACCAGTGGCCTGTTAAAGCGAGATGGGTTTCGACTGGCCCAGAGGGAGGGCAGATGGCATTTGCCGAGGGTACAGATGTAACGGAACATCAGCGCGGGAGGAGTCTGGGTGCAGAGTAGCAAGAATGTTTCCACGCAAAGCGGAGGAGAACGTCCTTCCCTGGGGGCGGGGAGATGGCTCCGCGGCTCAGGAGAGACCTTTGCAACAGGCCGTTTCCTCTGCCTTTCTGCGGCCGTCCTGTTCCAACTGCTGACGCTCACCCCGGAGAGGCTGGCAGCTGGCCCCTTTGCAAACCTCCTGGAAACCGAGAGAAACGGGAAAGCATCGGCTCCGGCCGAGCAGCCCCACCCAACCAAGCGGGCCCTTGGAAAGCCCGGAGAAGGCTGACAGTGGAAACCGGAGTGCGGGTCTGCTCCTGCGGGAGGACAAACCCTGGGTGTTTGGGCAACACGCTGACAGTGCTTCCAGCCTGGCCTTGTCTCTGCATACTGCATCCCAATTAGGGATGTGTTACCCAGTAACCATCACCCTTAATGGTTGGGAAGGGGCGGGGCCTCGAGGGAAGGGGCGGGGCAGGGCGATCCAGGTTTCTGAACTAGAACGTTGGCAATTCCTAGTCCAAGGAGGTCTGGTCACCCCCAAGGAAATGACCCGTGGGGGGCTCTGTCCTGACTCTGCCGGATGGGTAGCTGTTCTGGCATGACTTGGCAGTTCCTTTCCTAACGCGTCGCCTCTCCCCTCTCCGACTCCGCTGGCAGGCAGCGTGTCCCGGCATGGCGACACAGGAGAGTCTGGGAGTGGACTGAGGATTAATTGGCGGTGCTGAGTGTCTCTGGAAAGGCTGCTCTGGACCCCACCGGGATGTTTGTTCCAGGACTCTTCTGCGCCTTCGGGGCTGGCTGCTGAGCACTGGCAGAGCCGCTGTCAAGGTCACGGAATACAGATGTTTCCAAGAAAGAAACAACAGGACGTGCGAAAGTGTCTTCCCCCTCGCCCCCCCGCATTCTCTACACACACTGATTGGTTTCCATCCTGCCTAAATTGTTTCCTTCCTCTTTTCTCCCTCCCCTCTGAAAACGGGCTTGTGAAACTGCACCCTCCCTGGGCTGTTGGAAACCCATAGGCTGGCTTCTGTAGGCCAGTAGCCACTTTCGAGGCAGACCAGCAGCCCTTAGAAAATGCTTTGTGTGGAGGATACAGAGGAAAACCAAAGATCACCGTTCGTCCCAGTGAGGAACAGGACCCTGCTATTCCCACTCTTGGATCTATCAAATGCTTTCTGTGGCTGATTAGCAATCAGCACCCTCTGTTTGCCTTTCCAAGAGAACCCCGCAGGATGCCCACTCAACAGCAAGAGGGTGCCACCCCATGAACGCAGCCTCCTGGCTAACAGGAGTGTGTAAATAAGAGGCCTTGCAAACAGCAATTGGAGGAGGAAAGTGGCGGATGCCTTATTGTTCTTTCCAAGTGCATAACAATTAATAGTAAATTAGTTTGCTCTTTCGTTTGCTGAGCTGAGGCCTGGCGCCAGGCCATTGCAATCCCTTTTTCTTAATGGGCTATTGATTTTCAGTTACTAAATTAAGCAGCCGTTCCTCAGACAAGTTCCTTTAAAAAGGATAAAGACACTGATCGAGCGCAGGGGCCTCGGAAATAGATTTAGGTGATTGTTGTCGATACGCCAGCCAATGTGTTGCGAAGGTTGTTTATCTAGTTGAGCTGCATTTCCCCTAGTCCAAGACCCTGTCTCCCCCCTCGACTGCAGCGGAGAGGACGCCCAGACTTCTGTGCCTCACTTTGATGCAGCCGTTGGCCGCAGGACCTCGCTTGAGCAGATGACACAGAACTCGAGTAGCTCCAGTAAGACCCAGAGGCTACGTCTACACGACAAGGTTTTTGCGCAAAAACCGGCGGCGCGTCCACACCTCAAGCGCGTTCTTGTGCAAGTAAATTGGCGGAACAGAGGGCTTTTGCCAGTGGAGTTATTCCTCTCCCCGCGAGGAGTAACTCTTTTGTGCTACAGCTCTTGTGCAAAAAGGCAGGTGTGAACGCTCCGGAGGGCTTTTTGCGCAAGAAGCCCCTATCGGCAACAGCACAGTGCTCTGATGGCCGGTCTGTCACGGGCCATCACAGCTTTCTTGCGAGAGTGCCATGCAGTCGGGACGCTGTCTTGCACAAAGCACACGGCTTCTCCGATGCGCTTTGAGGTCTGGACGCGCTTTTGCACAGAAGTTTTTGTGGAAGAACTCTTCTGCAAAAGGCGTCTTGCACAAAAACCCTGCAGTGTCGACGAAGCCGGGGTAGTGATGCACAAATGCCTCTCATCTAGTGTCCCGCAGGCCTCCCTCTGCCCGAGAGCGCTGAAATGGACCTGCAGGCTCAGCTACCTCGCAGCCAGCTCTGAGCCACGGCAGGTTTGGGCTAAATCGCGGCCCTGTCTTTTGACCAGCTCCACACTCAGCCCAGGAAAGGGGGACAAGCAGCAACTCTAGCCCGGCCCTCCCCGTGCAGATGTAATTTACCCAGGACTGCTGCAGCAGGCACTAGAGCAGGTCCCAGAGTGACCCATCTCTGGGACCTTGCTTTTGAATGATGCTCTGAGCTCCGTTCTTGCTCTGGTGGCACAGAGCAAGGGCTGGGGCTAGGGCAGCTCCGTGACACCGGCATCTCAGAGGGGAACTGGCGGTGATCTAAGAGGTGCGACTGTCCGTCTTGCTTCCCTAAGGCTGGCCGAGAACGGCTTGCACAAGGGAAGGCTTTTCCTTCCATGGGTGTTGTCCCAGCCATGTTCCAGGGCTCCTCCTGCCTGGACCCCTCCCTGTGGCTCGCGACAGAGAACATTAGTAAAGGGAGATGAAGAGTGAATGGATTTTTGCAAGCAGAAAATTCAGAGCAAGAACCACAATTCCGCCAGGCAAAATACAAGTGCCTAACATTCAGAGTGTGTGCAGGTCAGGTTATGACTCAACGGCTCCGCTGGGGATGGAAGAGGGATACATTTGGATATGTCAGTGCCTTCAGCTTGTGCAAGGTGGCCATCCAGGGCATTTATTTATAGCTCTGCTGGCAGGCTCTGCCTGTTCAGCTTCCTGAACCGTGGAATGAGTAAATGACAAGGGGGTTTGACCTTCTGTGAGATCCCCAAGCGAGCTCTGCTCATGCATTGGCTCTTGCTCACACGTGACAGGCTGTCGTTCAGGACACGTGCTCCCGTCCCGCGTGTGGAAGGCTGGCCTCCGGCGCTAAGGCTGAGCAGGCTACTTGGCCAGTCGCCAGCCACCAGCAGGGAGTAGGTGCCGATGTAAATGTGAGAGGCCTGTTTCCAGGAAAAGCGTGTCCTGCCGGGAAGCGAAGGTGCCTAAACCCAGGACTTGGCCAGCGCAGCAAGCCAAGGAGGGACTGTGTCAGGCGGGTTTGTTGGAGACACTTGCTGTCTACCCTTGAAACACAGCAGTGGCACAGCTCTGTCTGCGCCCGGCCTTCGTCTTCCATTGACCGGGCACTGCCTACATGAGGACTGAAGCCAGATTTACCAGGTCGACCTACTTTTCTAGAGTAGACCCGCTCTTAAGCCGAGAATGGACAGTCCAGAGGAGCTGCCAAAATGATCAGAACGCAGCTCTGAGGCCTGGCTATGGCTGAAACACAGGTCAGCCTGTCTGCGGGACGCACGTGCCTGAGACGTGAAGCTGACCTAAGCCCAGTGCAGACACTGCTAGGTTGGCAGAAGGATTTTTCCTTGAACCTAACCACCCCTGCTCAAGGGGAGGATTCGCTACAATGGCCTCACCGGTGCCTGCGCTCCCGCAGGGCAGCTCTTCACGGGAGCGCTTCTCGTGTCGACATCTCTGCCGAGAGAAGAACGTGTCTCTGTAAATCGTCAGTCGGCCCAGCTCCCTGACTCATTGCAGCAACGCAGCAGCTAGTGCCGAAGAAAACACTCCCGAATGGGACATCTGCGCATGGAGACCAGCACACGTGTTTTGAGCAGGAGATCGGGGGCAACATGGCCGCGAACTCTGCCCGCCTCCCTTGCAGTAAGCAGACTGGTTCTATGTCTGCCTGCTTTCCTGTCCCTGGGTCACAACCGTGTTTGCAGCGGGCGGGGCACTGGGCTGGCGAGTCTTCCCCTCCGTCTGTTCAGTAGGAAATCCCAGAATAATTTGCCCCCCCCCGCATCACTGGGGCCGTGCTGGGTACGAGTCGTCCTCCTGCAACACAATAGGAGAAAAAAATCTTAAAAACGACGGGTGGTCCGGTAGCCCCGTGGAGACTAACAAACACTGTAGATGGGCTCGTGAGCTTTCGTGGGCACCGCCCCCTTCTTCCGATGATGAGTGGTGATCTCCTGGATTTCCCAGAATGCAATGGCACAGGCCACAGGCGGGGCCACGGCAGTGGCAGATACACAAACGTGGCCGACTTGTCCAGCAGTTCTCGCATGTCTACACCGGTGGCCCCTTTCACACAGCAAGCCTCTGAATGCGACCCCCCCCTTATACATTAAAACCCCTTTTTAATATACTCATCGCCATTATAAATGCTGGCGGCAAAGTGGGTGCGGGGTGGAGGTGGGCAGCTCCCAACCCCTGCCCCCCAAGTAGTAATCTCAGGACCGCCTGAGAGTCCCGACCCCCCCATTTGAGAGCCCCGGCTCTTGTCTGAGTGCGCGCCCCCTCCGGCTCACCTGGCCAGCTCCCATAGGAGTGTCACAAAGCGGTTGCAGGAGCGTAGTTGTGCTCATGGCGAGGACAGGCCGAGCTAGCTGCACACAGTGAACCCGGCCCTAAACTGTGACAAATCCACCAGGGGGGCAGATCTGCTCCGCGGGCACAGAACCTGATTTTCAGAGGCTCCGGCTCTAATCCCGACCAGGTTACTCCCCAGACCCAGCGGCTGTTCTTCGAGGAGAGCCCCTCGCAGGCTAGCAGTGAGCATTCCCCGTGCCTTTGACTTGTGCTGCCCCGAGATGGCCCCTCCCCTCACCGATACCTGTGTGGTGCTTGTTCCGCTCACCTGATGCTCGGGAACATTCACTCTTGGCTTCTGGACGGGGACCAATCTCTCAAATGTCAACCCAGGCCATGAAAGCTTCAGAAATTAGCGTGGAGACAATTACGCAGCTCTGGCTGTGGGGATGCTGGTTCTCCTCCTTGGACAGAGTCGGGTCTCTTTATTCATCCAATCTCCCAGAGCTGTCAGCGTGGCGGCACGGCGGGCTTTTGCCAACACTGAGGTTTCGGATTTAGAAGGCTTTAACCGGGAGCGCTGCATTAGCCATGGTATTTAAGGTTCAGGGCTCGTGTGATTTGAATTGCTTGTTACAGGTGCCTCCCTGTTCAGCAGTAATTCATTCACCCGATGTGTCCTTTCTGCTTGTGCTAGTGATCACCATGGGTTCTAAAGCCAGTGCAAACAGCAACCGGGATAAAGGGCAGCCCAGCTCAGTGCTTCTGCTGAAACAAAGAAGCTGCTCAGGACTATTCCTCACACCGAGGCCTCTAGAGGTGAAATCGCACGCACTGTCCAAACCCCTGAACCCAGACCGACGGTGAGGGTGTATCACAGACCCCACTGCCCACCCCGTCCAAGCCACCTGACACCAGCCAAGCCATTGGCTCTAAATTGCCATTAGATTCCCGGAGAGCGTGCAGTAGGGTTAGCGATTACCTGCTGTTTGCCTCTCTGGAATTAACTCCAGCAGATCTCCAGTCATTAGCTCTGTTTAATCAGCTGGCCGGGGCTCTAGTAAGACGCTTGTCATCTGTAACGCTGAGGCGGGTCTCTGATTGCTTTGCTGCTTCTGGTCTTTTTGCAGTTTCAAAACCAGTGGAGCCCACGTCATTCCTGGCAACTGGTGGAGTGTTTATTGGAGAACAGACTAGCCAGATGTCTCTGCGGTGGTTTGTGTGACTCCGGGCAGGCCACCCCTTCCTGGAGAGTGACGCCAGGTCGCCCTGGCATGGCCTCTGACGTCCACAGTCTTCCCGCTGCTCCTTCAGGCCTGGCAGGGAGATGACTCCTGAGTGAGAGGAGGGCCTAGCAGGGATGAAGTCGCCTGATTTCAGTGGAATGCAGGCAGACGAGCTCCTGCGTTCTCTCCCCTGCAGCCATTCCCACTCCCTCAGGAGCGGTGGGGCTGGCCTAGACCTGGCTGGCTTCTCAGGCTCCCCGCTGAAAGGCCCTGTTCCTAGGAGGCGAATGCTCAGTCTGGGTGCGGATGGTGCGCACCCCCCATAGCACTAAACAACGCGCTTGCCCTTCGCTTTGTGCCCCGACTGGATTCGAATCGGCAGGATCCTCTCGGTAGGCGAGTTCCTAAACGTCCACTGTGATTCGTCGATTGCAGGCCCACTGTGATCACGCAGGCTGAGCCTCCTGCATCCCGCAGACCAGAGCAACGATCTCGTTCCTTCTCTCCCGTGGGCACCGAGACAGGTCTAGGTTACGCCTCAGACATGCAGTGGCACAAGTGCCCCGAGCAGCCGCGCCCTTTTTTTCCCCAGCGCACCGCTGCTCCGGTACGGAGGCAGGCCTGTGAGAGCTGCCCTCTCGACGTTCCTTTCCCACCGCCACGCACGTCAGTCAGGAGAGGGCTGTGGGCAGCCGGCACGGCACAGACTGCCTCTCGGTTCCTGCACAGTATTTTAACACGCGGATGCTCGTTAAACAGGCATTGAAGCCGTACGAGTAACGGTCTTTTGCATCTGTATTCAGCACTGCCTCCTCCCTGAGCCCCAGTTGGGACTGATTTGTAGTAAATGAGGTCAATAAAGTCAGGGAAGCTGCATGAAGCAGCCCTTGAAGACAGCTAACAAGCCTTTTTGACACTAATTATGCAGGTAGCAGGTGGCATCCGGGGCTGGTAGAAACGAGTGTTGCAGCACCGCGCTTCTCCGCTGGCTGCAGCTGTCCCGTGGTCCCCAGCGTGGGAAGTAGAGCCCTCAGCCTGTGTCGCGTCAGCGTCACCTGCTCTGGTAAACGCCAGCCCGCGCTGCTGCACCTTGTGCCACGGACGGGTGTGGATGTGGACACGAAAGTAACTCAGTCAGCCCCCTTGTGTGGCCTGCGGCACGATTCCCTTCCCTCTGGGCCGTGCCAGGAGCGATCAGCGCCCTGAGGTGGCCCGAAGCCCGGGGTGCTCCCGGCACTTTGCACAGTAGGTGCGACAGGCCGGGCCTGCCCTTACGGTCCGAATCTTAGCAACAGCGGTGAGCAGACACCTCTGCTGCCTCTCCCCCGTGTCCCTGTTCCACCACACTCCGGCTGGGCCCTCTCCGCTCGGCCATGAGACTCCCGCGTGGGGCGAGAGTTTGGAGGAGACACCTATGCCCTCCCCCGCCCCATCCCCCACTCTTTGGCTTTTGGACGGGGAGAACAGCTCTGGGCTCTACACCGGGTCCTCTGATGTTCGTCACTGGGCGGGAACATAGCAGACTGCAGGGGGGCAAGCTGGGTTCCTGGCATGGGGGCCAGTTGGGATGAGTTCTGGGCAAGGACGGAGGCAGCCCCGTGGCCCTCCCAAAGGCCTCCAGAGCGCCTGCCGAACAGCACTGGGCTTAAACACCTGGCATTAGCTGCGGTCTGAGCCCCAGCTGCTCCGCGGGGCGGGGGCCGGAGGGGAGCTAGTGCTGCTCTGCTGACCCTCCTGCACCAGCCTGGGGCATTTGAAACCCAAATCCCACATCTGTCCTCGCTGCATAAACTCCGCCTCTTTCCCCATCTCCGCCCCCCAGACAGTGGAGTCTGTCGGGCAGTGCCATGCGGCAAAGCTGCCTGCGCTTCCCTCGGACACCCATTCAGCCCTCGCCGCACCCTGGGGCAGCGCCCGCTCAGAGACCTGCCCTGCAATCTCACGCTGAGGCCCCGGAGCCAGTCCTTTGTCACTGCCAGTCGGCAGGGCCCCTTGGGACAGGACAAGCCGGGACCCAGCATGCTGGGCCACTGAGGCAGGACGGGGAACCCCCATCTCTGGAGGGTTTGAACAGACAGCTGGCAGGGATGGCCTAGGTGTACTTGGCCCTGCCTCGGTGCAGGGGCTGGAGTGGATGATCTCTTGGGGCCCCCCAGCCCTGCACCTCGCTGGCCCTAGCGAGGCTGAGCTGCCTGGGGCCAAAGGGTATGCAGAGGGCGGAGGTGAGGGCCCAGGAAATGCTGAGGTTCCACCGGGGCCCTTGCTCCCTGGACCCCCCAGGAACGACTCTCTCCCTGTCACTCGACCTGCGGGCAGCTGCCAAGCCCCCGGCTCTGCCGAGGTTAGTACCTGGCCTTCCCCCACCTCGGAAGTGGGGACGGATGCAGGACTCAGCGGCCTGCCTCTGTTTGTGTTGCCTGCGCAGCAGCAGCTGCTAAGGAGCGTTGTGTTCTCCCCGCATCGGTGCCCGGCTCCCTGGCAGCTGGCACCGGCGGCGCCAGACCTTGGCTGACAGGAGGGGACCTGGGGGGAAGCTGTTGCCACTCGTGCTGCCAGGCTCAGAGCCAGCGGGTGGCATTCTCACAGCCCAGCCTGTCTGTGTCTCTGCCTAGGTGAACACGGCCATGCACGAGGCCAAGCTGATGGAGGAGTGTGACGAGCTCATGGAGATTATCCGGCAGCGCAAGCAGGTGATCGCGGTGAAGATCAAGGAGACGAAGGTGAGCCTCTCGCTGGGGCGGGCGTGTCCGTGGCTCATGCCACGGTTCCTGGGGGAGGCGATGCTGCTGCTCCTGTGACATCTTGATTTTCAGCTCAGCTTTGCCAACTTGCCGGGTCCAGGACAGCCTGCTCCCAGCCACTGGGCTGGCGTGGCAGCAAAGAAATCCCCAGAGCGGGGAGCTGTTCCGTGGGTAAGCAGTGTCAGAGCCGTGTGTCTGGAAATGAGCTGCCAGGCTCAGCAGTTCGGGGGCTGTCAATGGAGCGGCCAAGAACTTACCTGCAGAAGGGGCAGGTTGCGCCAGGGCCGGTCCGTGAGTGCTTGTAAACACAGAGGACAAGGCAAGGGCTGCTTTTCAGAGATGCTTTGTATGGGGCAGGCACACCAGGGTCCAGCAAATGCCAGGTGCCTGGCTCTCAACTGAACACCGGCAAATCCCTTGCTGGGCCAGCTGGGTTCACCCATGGGCTAGAGTCGTTGAGACAGGTATTGGGACACGAATGGGTGTAGTGAGTAGGGTTTGTGGGGTGCCTGTGGGTTGCTGCCTGCACTAGCCTCAGCTACAGCATCCGTGTCCCACAGGGGAAGGCCAGAGTTGGGCAGGGTGAGCGATTACGTCCTTGAAGAGCGGCTCAGCTGCCAAAAGCACCGTGACCTGCCCAGCAGGCAAAGCCCGTCCGCACTTAGTGGCACATTAAAGGACGAAAGACTTTGTTGCTCGGCTCTTTCTCTCCCATGAAGATGAGTCACCCAGGTAGATTCCTCCCCTTGGCTGAGTGTGCAGCTCAGTGCGTGGAGGAGGGGAACAAAGGAGAGAACAAGACAGAATTGGCTCTGCTTTGCTCACCGCTGCTTGCCGAAGGGGCTGGCCGAGGAAAAGAACGCCCCAGTTCAGTGGCTCAGAGCTTTGCTCCCAGGTTCTTACCCCAGATGCCAGGGGCAGGAGAGGACGCTGTGGTGGCGACTGCTGTTCTGTTCTGAAGCCTTCCAGGCCCGGTGCCCAGGCTGCCTGCTGTCAGGCCTTCTGCCCCGCTGCTCCTCCTCCCTCCTGTCCTTGGCGCCCTCTGACCTCAGGTAGAACTTGCTTTTGGAGCCCTCCCCCAAAAGGTGGGGAGCCAGCGGGTGCATTACTGGCCTGTCCTGCCCACTTCGCAGGCTCCCCACGCACCGGAGCGGCACTCACCATGTGACCCACCTGGGCATTCGTTCCAGCGAACCCTCATTCCACCCACCTTTGCCCATTTCCTCCACCTGGGGGGCAAGATGGGGGTGGAGGGGCTGCTCTGCATCCCCCGGAGGGGAGGGCCTCAGCACCACCTGGAGAGCACCGTGCCCCCCTCGGAAGGGCCCGGGGCTCCGGACGCTGTGGCTTCTGCATTAGTGGTGGCGGCGGCAGGTGGCTCCCAGCCCTTTGGTATCTCCCCTCCGCCGTCGGTGGGCCTGAGGGTGCGGTCTGTCCTTTTGTTTTGCTTTGGTTGCTCCTAAATTGGGCTGGAGGGAACCTCTGTCTCCAGGCTGGCACCAGGCCCCTCTCAGGAGCTGACCGTCTCAAAGGTGGCATCTCCGACACGCGGCATGGCCTCCGAATGCGGCTCAGCCGGGCTGCTTGCCATCCCAATGCTTGCCGGGTCTTCCCTCGGTACGGCAAGCCCTTTCCTCTCTCCTCCCTGGGCAGAAAGGGAACCGTCCAGCTGCTCGTTAAGTCCCAGGAGGTGAGTCACTGCGTTGTGCAAAGAGCCCTTTGGAGTTGTGTCCGCTCTGCGGTTAGCCGCGCTCTGCACAGGCTGGCGGGGCCGGTTCCCCGCGGGACGAAGGGGGGTGGCACTGCAGATGGGCGGTAGAGATGCACGGCCCGTTGGTAGCACACACAGAATGAATCCGCCCATGCTGGAATTCATGGCGTCCTCCCCCAGCCCCCACCAGTAACTCAGAGGCACCGGAGCCCAGCTCGGCTGTGTTGGCAGTGGGAGTAGGGAGGAGAGAGGCTCCACACACACCAGTGCAGCGCGTCAGATACTCCCCTTGCGGAGATGGTCTGTATTAGGGATGTAAACTCCCATTTAATTAGTTAACTGGTTAAACAGGGGGCAGGCAGCA
>JANRFK010001158.1:43223005-43238513 GCA_030068395.1 Apalone spinifera | reverse complement strand
AGTCTTGTGGATAAGGGAGAAGTGGTGGATGTCGTATACCTAGACTTTAGTAAGGCAGTTGATACAGTCTCGCAGGATCTTCTTATCAATAAACTAGGCAAATACAACTTAGATGGGGCTACTATAAGGTGGGTGCATAACTGGCTGGATAACCATTCTCAGAGAGAGCGGCGAGGAGTCCTGTGGCACCTTATAGACTAACCGAAGTGTTGGAGCATAAGCTTTCGTGGGCAAAGACCCACTTCGTCAGACACATGCATCTGACGAAGTGGGTCTTTGCCCACGAAAGCTTATGCTCCAACACTTCGGTTAGTCTTTAAGGTGCCACAGGACTCCTCGCCGCTTTTGCAGATTCAGACTAACACGGCTACCCCTCTGATACTTGATATTCTCAGAGAGTAGTTATTAACAGTTCTCAATCCTGCTGGAAGGGTATAACAAGTGGGGTTCCGCAGGGGTCTGTTTTGGGACCGGTTCTGTTCAATATCTTCAGCAACAATTTAGATATTGGTATAAAGAGCACACTTATTAAGTTTGCAGATGATATGAAGCTGGAAGGGGTTGCAACTGCTTTGGAGGACAAGGTCATAATTCAAAATGATCTGGACAAACTGAAATGGTCTGAGGTAAATAGGACGAAATTTAATAAGGACAAATGCAAAGTGCTCCACTTAGGAAGGAACAATCAGTTTCACACTCACAGAATGGGAAGCAACTGTCTAGGAAGGAGTCCTGCAGAAATGGATCTAGGGGTCATAGTGGACCACAAGTTGAAGATGAGTCAGCAGTGTGATGCTGTTGCAAAGAAAGCAAACATGATTCTGGGATGCATTCACAGGTGTGTTGTGAGCAAAACAAGAGAAGTCATTCTTCCGCTCTACTCAGAACTGATTAGGCCTCAATTGGAGTCTTGTGTCCAGTTCTAGGTACCACATTTCAGGAAAGATGTGGAGAAATTGGAGAAGGTCCAGAGAGGAGCAAAAAGAATGATGAAAGGTCTAGAGAACATGAGCTGTGAAGGAAGGCTGAAAGAATTGGGCTTGTTTTGTTTGGAAAGGAGAAGACTGAGAGGGGACATGACAGCGGGTTTCAAGTATCTAAAAGGGTGTCACAAGGAAGAGGGAGAAAAATTGTTCTCCTTGGCCTCTGAGGACAGGACAAGAAGCAATGGGCTTAAACTGCAGCAAGGGGGGTGTAGGTTGGACATGAGGAAAAACTTCCTACCTGTCAGGCTGGTGAAACACTGGAATAAGTTGCCTCGGGAGGTTGTGGAATCTCCATCCCTGGAGATATGGAAGAGCAGGTTAGACACACACCTGTCAGGGATGGTCTAGACGGTGCTGGGTCCTGCCATGGGGGCAGGGGACTGGACTCAATGACCTCTCCAGGCCCCTCTAGTGTTCTATGATTCTATGCTTCGAGGAACGGGGGGAAGGGGAGGGAGAGGCTCTTCGTGACTGAAGCCTGTCGGTGCCTAAGTGCTTAGTAAAGGGCTGTGGTCAAAAGGGGAGGAATCATCAGTGCCTGCTTCAGTTCCCGTCTCATAAGCAAGGGCTCGGACAATGAGGGGTGTTGGCTTGCTCAATCCTGGCTGTATTAAGGAGCATCTTCCCAAGGATTCCAGGGGCATGCGGCCCCCCCCATCTTGCTGCAGGAGCAGACAGGCTGACAACTATTTTAATTCGTACCTCGGCCCTACCCGTCCATGCTGGGGTGAAAAATTTGGAAAGCAGCACCCCAGCCCAGCCGGGATCCCTTTGAACGTGAACTTTTGGTTGTGTCCTACCCAGATACATTGTGCTCTTGGGTTTGTTGACACAGGAAGTGCAGTTCAGCCAAAGTTTTCATCTTGATCCTACATCCCCTGTTCTTAACCCCAGCAGTGAAAATGAGAAGGCTTCTCTCTCTGCACATGTAGACACGCACTGCGCCTAGATAATAATTAATTGGGAGGATTTTTGTTTTTTTAATCTGACACGTTTTCATAGTGTGTTGAACAAATGGCTTCCCTGGCTCAGGAAGTTTGTCATGGGATGCAAAGGCTTCCACGGGATTTATTAATTATTTGCATGGCACAGTAGACGGGCGTGGGACCATTCGAACGCACACCATGAGAGGAGACAGCTTGGGAACAGAAGTATTTTCAAATGACGTTCTGTGCCCCACGCTGCTTGCAAAAATGACAAAAAATAGCTTTCAACAAAATTTCATATGGCAGAGTTTAGCTTTTCTGCAAAAAAGGGCAAAGTCTACAATATTTTGGATCTGAAATGCTGCTGTGGTGCTTCATGGGAGGTGTAGTTTGGGTGCCTCATGCTCTCATTCTTCTCCATAAGCTGGGCTCACCAGTCAGACTATACCTCCCATGGGTCAGCATGGTTCCATTTTGGGAGCCCCTGGCAATGGTATATCACGGGAGACGTCGTCCAACTGGGGGAACCGTAGAAGAAAACTGATCTTGAAGAAGCAAAACTACCACGTCCATGGAGTGCTTCTGCTGACTATCCAAATCAGAATATTCTGGGTTCGGGGCGTTTTAGTCAAAAATTAAAGTTCCCTATGGAAAGCAGACACTTGTCCTGAAAACATTAATTTTGTCAAAAATCCAGGTCTCTAACAAAAATAGTTTTGATGGAAACTTTCTGATCTTGGCACTCCAACTGTAGCAGGTGCAGAGAGAGGAAGGGAGGCAGCAATGGTATTATATGTTACCGGGCTCTGTCCCAAATCATGCTGCCATCAGTTAGAGGGGGGCAGACCAACCCATACCTGTCCTGATTCGAGCTGAGATCCCTTTTTGGTTCTCCCAAACAGTTGTTCAGTCTAGAGCCAAGCGAATCAACTGGCTTGTTTCATATTTCTGGGTCAAAGCACCCGACTCGCTTCATTGGCCGGTTCGTGACTTGCAGGCGTCGAGGTACGTGGGAGGTCCTACCGATGGACTTTCAGATGCTCCATCCATCGCCATAGTGAAGGGGTCTCTCAAGAGGTCAAGCCTGGCTTTGTTTCTGCAGGGACTCACAGAGCAGACGGGCCTTCCTGTCTGAGGGAGGAAGAGAACGAGTGGCAGGCTACACAGCGAGACTGGGATTTGAGTGGTCTAGCTGGCGTGAGGTTTCTAGGCTTTTGCCTGCTTTAGTGTGTGTGCTTCCAGCAAAGAGATGATACGTTTGACCCCAACGGCCATCTCATTCCATTGCTTTTGCCCTGATGTTCCTTTCCCAGCCACTCAGTCCTCTTGGATTCGTTTATTACATAGAGGCTTTGGACCCTCTGCCTCAGTTACTTCCCCAAGCGCCATCCCAGCCTCCGAGCTGGTAGGAGTCCAGCCCTGGCTGGAGATAAAGAAGTGCTAGTCAGCGCGACGAGGGAGAATGCAGAGTGTCACGGCAGAGGGAGATTTCGAAGGGCGCTTATTGAGTGCACCTGAATTATGCAGCAGGGCTTCCAATGAGAATGAACTCCTCAGAGCTGCCTCGCCAGCCTTCTCTGGCATCCTTTGTGCTTTCATGAAAAGGAAAAATCCCATTAAGCTTTCCCCTTTGTAGTCAGACATCAGCTGAGAATCAGCAAACGTTACCTTTTCCGCCCACTCCGCCCCAACTCTTAGGCCATAACCAGCAAGAACCTCAGTGCACTTATCTTGTGGTTCATGGGGCGAACCATTTGTACAGTCACCTGTGCTGGCTGGCACTGTACTCCTACCGCCTGGCGTGCTGCCCTCCACCCCCATAGGGAGCAGGGAGCTGCAGGAAAGATTTGTATTGTCATGTCTCTCTGGCTGTGGCAGCAGCTTGCCTCCAATAGAGCAAGAAGCTGCCAATAGTAGCTCCTTCGGCAGTGCCTGTTTGCTGCAGTTTCTCCTCTGTCTGACATTAGCACTTGCTTCTAGCCCAGATCTCTGTAATAGGAATGTCCCACGGAGACCACGTTACTGGTGTCCTCTCCCTTGCTCGGTTGTCATCCTGTTTTAGCACAGGAGTCACATAACGAGTGACTGCCTCGTTGGGGACCCCCTGTGCTAAAAAAATAGCTCTCCACTGCTTCTGAGCTAGGGGAGTCACTCTCTTACTGAAAGCTTTAGTACGCTTTGAATCTATTAGGTGAATCAGCCACCACAGGTCGAACCTCTCTCAGCCGGCACCCTGGGACCTGACCGGTGCCGAACCAGAGAATTTGCTGAACCACAGGAAATCAGTATTATCTAGCAGCATCACCGGCACTGCCACTGCTTGCTGGGCTGTGAGAAGACGATTAAGGGTGAACTGAAGCTAAATACCAGCCCAGAACACAGAGCCAGGACTGGGGGCTATAAACAAACTTTATGGGACGGTGGGAAACTTGGCCACACCCATGCTAAGTGGACATCCTTCTAACTAAAATCATGCCGGACCAGGGATGTTGGCAGACCAGCGAGGGCCGGATTAGAGAGGTCCAAGCTGTAGAGGCAGACAAAGTGACGTATTGCTAATCTGAGTTGCTCTAGCTGGTAGCTACCCTCATGGATTGGTATCAGTTGTATCTCTCCTTTCCCCTTTGAATCCGTGTGCACTGAGCCCCCTGCGGTCTGTGTGCCATGTGATTACCAGCACCACGGAGCAGCATAAAAGGCACATTGGTAAGAGGCTGTGTCACAGGGCGGAGGTGTCCTTGCTGAGTGATGCAGCTGCATTTTCCCGGAGGGGAGAGAAATTGGGAGAGGCGAACGAGCTCCCGTTTCATTCTAGACAGGCCATTCGGCCGTGGTGCACAGTCCTTGTGCTGGCTTGCTGCCGGAGGTGAATTCGCCGCAGTCCCCCACGGGGCCTGGGACAGGAGCAGCAGTGGCCAGTGAAAAGGAATAAATACCTGCCGTGCGGCGGGTTTATGCGTGGCTGTGGGAAAGTGCGGGGGGATATGATAGAGGTCTATAAAATCATGAGTGGTGTTGAGAGGGTGAATAAAGAAAAGTTATTTATTAGTTCCCATAATAGAAGAACTAGAGGACACCAAATGAAGTTAATGGGTAGCAGGTTTAAAACTAATAAAAGAAAGTTCTTCTTCATACAGCGTGTAGTCAACCTGTGGAACTCCTTTCCAGAGGAGGCTGTGAAGGCTAGGACTATAACAGAGTTTAAAGAGAAGCTAGATAATTTCATGGAGGTTAGGTCCATAAAAGGCTATTAGCCAGAGGATAGAAATGGTGTCCTTGGCCTCTGTTTGTCAGAGGCTGGAGAGGGATGGCAGGAGACAAATCGCTTGATCATTGTCTTCAGTCCACCCCGTCTGGGGCACCTGGTGCTGGCCACTGTCGGCTACTGGGCTAGATGGACCTTTGGTCTGACCCGGTACGGCTATTCTTATATTCTAAGTGACTCTTGCAGCCAGGGTGGGAGGGATGTGGGCGTTGCCAAGGGAACCCTTTGGGGAGGAAAAGAATTTTGCTTGATGAGAGGGTGGAAGCAGCTGCAGAGCTGTAACACCATCACCTACAGCCTGGGAGCAGGATGTGGTCCCCAGCTTGCCTGGATCGGGCCCCTGAGGCTCAGTGCTGCCCCCAACATCGGGGGCTGGTGCTTAACACTGCGGGCCAGTGAGCCGTGAGAAGGCCAGGCCCGCGTGGCAGGGTTACGCTGGCCGGTGGGGGCAGTGAGGTGCGTGGAGCGGCCTCTGGGCCCTGAAATTCCATGGCAGGGAATGTTGTGCAGGGCGTTTCTGCCAGTGCATTCCCCTCGCCGCCTGCCCCTTGTGTCACAACCAAGGGAATGCTCACTTCCTCGCCAAGGCTGTGGCCTATTAGCAGCGCTGCTCGGGCCTGGTGCTCTGGTAATTGCTCTAGACAGAGCGCTAATTGCAGGAAAGGGGAGGGGTGCTGTTTACGGGCGCGGGCTCAGAGAAGGCTGCTCAGGCAAAGCCCTTGCATCTGATCAGCCAGTCTCTGGGCATTGCGATACCAGCTGTGAGGGCAGTCCGGTCACCCAGCTCGTTTGGCAGGGCCGGGGGCACAGCTGCCTGCTCCTCTGGAGTGGCCCCGGTGCCGTTCTCCCGCGCTTCATGGGAGCACTTACACCTGGAGCTCGTTAGCAGCGGGTCTGAGCGGCGCTAATGAACATGGGACGTTAGCCAGAGACAAACCAGCAATCAAGCCTCCCTCAGTGAGGTCGCAGCAGCAGCCCCTGGGATTTGGCTTCCCTTGTCTTCTCAGCGGTGTCCTGTGCTGGCCGTTTCATCTTCCAGGTGGCCTGGACCTGGAGAATCTATTCAAAGCTTCCTCTGGCCCTTGCCCCCGTCCCTCCCCCTCCCCAGAGAGCAATGTGCCAGGCTGCACGCTCTTTTAGCCCAGCCCCGGGCCTTGCCAGCTCTGACCAGCCAAGCGTGGCTTTCAGGGGCTAGTACAAAGAATCCCCACAGCCGCCAATTTCTGTCGGGAACGTAAATTCTCCTTTGGCAAGTCCCAGTTGTTAACTCCTGGGCAGACAGTAAATCAGTCTGACGGATGCATGGCCCATGAACTCCATTTCACCAGCGTGTCGCCTCTGCATTGTATCTTGTCCTCCAACTCTGCTCCCTGATAATAAATCTCCTCTCCCCGCCTTGCTCCCGTGCCGCAGGTCTGTACAACTCCATGGACAGCTGGATGATTGTCCCCAACATCAAACAGAACCACTACACCGTGCACGGCCTACAGAGCGGCACCCGGTACATCTTCCTGGTGAAGGCCATAAACCAGGCTGGCAGCCGGAACAGCGAGCCGGCCAGGCTCAAGACAAACAGTAGGTGCCAGGGCGTTTGTTGTTTCAGGTGGGGTGGGAAGGAGAAAAGCAGCTTTGTGAAGCCTGGAACTTAGAAGGGTATTGCTGAGATTTTCCTTAACTCTTTAATTGCTGTGGCTTGTAGCCACCCTTTGGAAACTCGAAATCTTTGTGGTTTCCTTGCTGGACTTGGAGTTTGTTTTTTCTTCCCATTGGGTGCATAGGCACAAAGGTCAGATTGCACATGAACCCTGGGCACTGGATGCTGGCGGGTGCCCAGAAAGCTCAGCAGGATTAATAGAATATCACTTCTTGGGCAGGATTAATAGAATATTAGAACTGGAAGGGACCTGGAGAGGTCACCAAGTCCAGTCCCCTGCCCTCACGGCAGGACCAAGCACCGTCTAGCCCATCCCTGACAGGTGTGTGTCCAACCTGCTCTTAGATATCTCCAGGGATGGAGAATCCACAAGCTCCCCAGGCAACTTATTCCAGTGTTTCACCACCCTGGACAGGCAGGAAGTTTTTCCTCATGTCCAACCTAAACCGCCCTTGCTGCAGTTTAAGCCCATTGCTTCTTGTCCTGTCCTCATTGTTCTTGTCGGGCTATTCCTGAGCGCCTGTGTGCAGACACAGCTGTTGCTGGCCGTTAAACGCTGTCTGAACCCTCGGCCTTGGGGCAGGGTGTGTTTGGGCAGACGTTCAGGCCAGCGGATACCCACTTGGAACCCACTTCTCCAAACCATATTGGCCAAGGAGTGAAAGTGGCAGAAATCCGGTTGCACTTAGTGAGCTGACGGACTCCCCGCGCTTGGGTACTTGATGCGGTCAGATCCTTTGAGACTGGCCTCTCAGTGCTTCCGAGCACCGAGCTGGGTGTCCGCTGGCTTGTGGAGAGACAGTGGCTCATGTGGATTAGGCTGGTCACAGGCATGTGATCGTGGGGGGATCGTGGGAGGGCAGCGTGTGTCTGCTGGCTTTTTAGCGGAGGGGAATTAGGAAAAGAAGCCCGAAAAGCATCTGTATGGAAAATGCCATGGGCTTTGCAAACACATATGAGAAAAACGTTAGTTCAGATGTTGGTTCTTCCAACCGGATTCCCTCCGCGGGGAAGGAAGGAGTTAATGGCATTCTAAAAATGGGAGCGGGATCAAACCGTAGGCCCATGGACTTCAAAGGGAGCAGGACTGGATCCATTCTGGCCATGGAGTAGAACAGGATATGGGGAGGATTTAAACCTCATTTCCCATTATCTCAGCAACACATCTGGGACGATTCTTTCCCCGCTTAGTGATGACTTGTAAGTTAAAAATATCGGAATGAGCCATCGGCCTGCAAGCTGGTTGCAAGAGGGCTCGCCTCTTGGCTTTTGTCCAGCACTGTGTGATCTGTGGCCCGGTCGTGCTGATGATTATAAAAGTCCTCTGCCTGGTTCCGACATGCCTAGCGTTCTTTCTTGTTCCCTTTTCGTGATGTTTCAATCGTGTCTGTGTTCTGCACTTGATGCGGCTTTTGAAATGATTTATTGCTTCTGCCGTCTCAGTCTTTTCATGGAGCCTTGGCATCTTTAAATGCAGTGAAATTAAATAAAGTCCGTGCTTTGGAGAGAGTGGACAGAGGCTGATGAAAAACAAACTCCAATCTGATTCTCTTTTGTTTATTAAAAATGCATCCCTCCCCCCGATGCTGTTTAAAGCGTGCTCCTTGCTTTGAAATTCACTCAGGATGGAAATGAGAAATTGGTGACTTGACAGGCCAAGCGCTTATATGACAAACCTACTCAGAAGCAAGGAAAATAGGTTAGTTCAGTCGCTCCCTGGGGAGGCTGCACATTAGTTATTTTCTTTGGTGTCAATCACCAGAGATATTAGTGCACTGCTAGGTGCACAGAGCTTTACAGACTAACCCGATTTACAGAAATATAAACGGGCTCAATGTTTTAATTCTAATTGTGCCCCGTCTGTAGCAGCCTCCGGCATTTGTCAAGCTGTGATATGCTAGAAGTGCTAAGCGTTACTGTTCTGCAGGTTACAGAATGAACCGCACATTGGCATGGTGTGATCAGCTAATGATCACTGCTGCCCCAGCCAGCAGAAGGACAAGAGAACAGTTAAATTACCACGAAAAAAGTATTTGCAGATGTTGTTACGCGATCTGTCTGGAACCAGCCTCCTTGCCAGTGTCACCTTGAGATTTCTACTGTAACGACCTGGTTGCACATGCTCAACACTCGAGTGGCTCCCTTTGGGTTTTCGTGCTCCGTGCATGGTGTCTGTTGGAGAGATTGAGCAAACAGCTTGTGCTGCGTTGTCAGTAAGCGTAGGATGATGCTGATGATGATGTTAACGGAAGCACTGCTGCTTGTCAGCCAAGTTACTGCTGCCGAGAGGCAGGAGAGGAGCACGTAGCTAAACCCCTCATTAGCATAGGGAGGGCTGCACACCTCTCTGTGCACCATCCTACCCCTCATTTACTCTGCACCACTGCAAGCAGGGCACCAGGCATTCCGGGGACCCTGGGCAAAGTTTGTCTGTTTGATCAAAAACTCCTCCTAACTGGTAAGAGGTAGGGCCACCAAATTCAGTATTCAGCTTCCTCTTATCATCACTTAAAGCAACACAAGGGTTTGATTATGCCAGGAAAACGGGATGTGCCTGGAATGAGGCAGAATCACCAAATCAAGTACAGTCCTCCAAACTGACACAACTCCGAGAATGTTGAAAGAGACTGAACCAAGATGAGCCAGATAAATAGAACGAACCTGCAATAGGCTTGCTTCTCCATACACCTTATCGAAAAGAGCGAAACCGGAGACATTTGGAGTAGAGCTCTGTTTGGCCCAGCTAACTCAATTCTTAAGGCTTGAAAATCAGAAGAAAATGTTATTGGAACCCAAACTGACGATTGTCCCTTTTTGTTAAAACATAGTGTTTACAGGGATGAAGAGGGGGGAGACACTTGATGGAATTTCCATTTTAAAAAAATGTACTACAAAAATTCAATGGAAAAATGTTAACAATCCCATTTTTTAAGAAATCTGAAATAAAAATTAACATCACAAAAATAACACTGTATTTGTGAAAAAATACAAGCATTTAAAGAAAGTATGTACAGTTTTATTTTCCAAAAGAAACAAAACTTTGACTGGGTTATGGATCTGAGCAACGCCGGGTAAATCTGCGAGTCACAATATAAAGTTATAGATAAATACGCTCAAGTATATTTCACTATGTTGCAGCCTGGCTGCTATTTCCTGAGCATACGGAGAATGAACAATGTCCTGGAAGGAACCTGTCTCGTTAGGGTTCTCCTGTGTGTATTAATAGGCCTATATGCCACACGCGGCAAACTAACGTATAGTTCTTTGTGTGAGGATCTTGCCACTTTGTATTGAGTTTATAGTGGCGCACGCTCGGCCATTTCTCCTGCCTGTGTTTGTCAACATACAACCCCGTGCGTAGCCATTTATTATAGTCCTTCCAAACAGCCCATTATAACAGAGCGCATCCTTCACAAATGATGTCACTTCAGAAAAATGTCAACAGCTGTAAAAGAAAAAAATGAGTCTCCCTATTTCGGAGTCTGCTCTCTGCTTCCAAAGTACCGTTTTAAGAGATTCATCCATGGACTGAAGGGCGGTGGCAGGACTGGTATGAACTCCCAGAATGCAACAGGCTCAGTGCTCCCAGGGAATCCACGTTCCTGAACAGGCCGGCGTGTGAAATTAATTAACTTGCAGGAATAGTGAAAAGCTGATAAGTCCTCAGGAAGCACATGCCCTGGGCCTCATTAAGTGCCCCCAAATGCACTGGGCACCTCCCAGAATGCCGAGAAAGCTGCAGCTCCCGGACTGAGGGAATCGAGGGAAGATGGCTTTTACCGGTGGAGCTCTGTCCAGTTGCTTTGCATGCTCAGCCCACTGCTGGGTCATGCTGATGACACCTTTCCCCCTGTTGACAATTATGCATCACTTTGCAGTGTCTGATGATCTCCGGGCAACGCTCATGTGTGTCAGTTTTCTGTCAGTCATAAAAAGGAGATGATCATAACCTCGTTAGGAAAAGGGAACCGACTTGTGCAGCTAGAACGGCTCCGGGTTCTGCTCTTAATCCAGATTCAGGGTTTGTCTTGCTGGGGAGGCGTGCGTGTGCATGTAAAGTACTATGGCCTTTGCACAATGAGTGTGTCCCCACAAGGAGCTATCGCAGAACAGCTGTTCCAGTCGACTCCCCTGTGTGGACAAGTCCTAAGCTCTTTGATGCCGATGTTACAGATTTACATTGGTGCAACGGAGGCTTTGTCTACACTTGACGGGGAAGGTGCAGCTGCGGCGCTTGTCACTGAAAGTGTGGCTACGGCACAGGCGCTGGGAGAGAGCTCTGCCAGGGCTCTGTGCTAACCACCTCGGTGAGGGAGCATCACAGAACACTGGAACTGGCAGGCACCTCGAGAGTCATCGAGTCCAGGCCCCGGCCCTCACGGCAGGACCCAGCACCGTCTAGACCGTCCCTGACAGGTGTCTGTCCAGCCTGCTCTTCAGTATCTCCAGTGGTGGAGATTCCACAGCCCCCCATGGCCGTCTATGGGCGGGGGGCTCCTCCTGGGCACCAGTTAATCAGCAGCTGGCAAGGCTCATGTTTACCGGGTCACCGGTGAACTGGCTGCCTGTTCACATCCCTCCTTTGCACACACACCACGGCTGTATCTGGGCCCACAAACCACCATTCGCACTCTCCTCTGGGCAAACCAGCTGATCATCTGCGGTACCAGCCCTTACGCTGCTGTCACGTCACTGTCTGAAGTTGAAGTGGGGGCCAGTTGAAAGCTTGCGCTCATCCCCCAGGTTGCTGCTTGGCCAGGATGCCTGCTGCTCTGCTGGGTGAGCACCAGCCTGGGCAGATCTTTCTGCTAGCGCCAGTCATGTCTGAGCAGCCCCTCCAGGAGTCCGTGGACTTTGATAGTCTGAGCGTATCACTGCTATTCCGCGGCTCCCTGGCAGTCGAGCTGCTTTTCCTCAGTCCGGACAATGGCAGAGACGAGGACGATACCCACCAGGTGTCACGGCCACTTGCCGTCCCATTCTCTGCTCTGCAGCCGTCATGCCCGGGTTAGCTTTCTGACTGTCCAGCGGACAGCTGTGGGTTTGCTGAGGGGCCTGGACATCCTGCACCCTCAGAGCTGCAGGCCACCCTTGGTCTCAGCGGCTCCGTGCCAGCGGCTGCGTGTCATGCTCAGGCATTTAGCCTCTTTCTCTGGGCCGGCTTTAAGGCTCTAAAATGGCAGAGAGAGGCCTCATCAGGCAGGCGCTGCGTTCTGCGCACTTCTGCCTCATCAGACGTGTTGACTTCTTAGCGAGCTGGCCAGGCTGGGATATGCGGCTGCTGCTCCCCAGCCAAGAGGGCAGAGAAAGGCCTAAGGGGTGCGCTGCTTCAGCACATTGCCTAGGACGATCCTCGCAATGGATGTCTCTTCCAGCCCAAGACTGTTGCCTTCCCAGACGTGGGAGTCCCGGATCCCCTCGGGCGATGCTGTAGTGAAAGCCAAGCACCAACCAGGGACTCGGTTTCTCACACAAATCCAGGAGGCCAAAGGAAGATTTCTGGTCCCACTCCAGAGTATCCTAGGAGCTCCCTCCCTCCCCTGCCCCCCGAAGGAGCATAGTGAGACAAGTTTCTTAGGAGTTTGTTTCCTTTGCTGCTCCCCAGTTCGTCGAGGGCAGGGTCATCTCCAGAGCCAGCTGGCGGTGGGAGGCCAACACGCTGCTCTCCAAGGGGAGTAGGCTCCCTTGGTGCTGGGCCTATATGCAGTTCGGCGCTTTCGGCTCAGTCTGCCTCTCTGTGCCTTCAGAGAAATTCAAGCTTCATTGCCATGCTGATGGCTGGGGCGGAGAGTGACAGCGCCATAAAACCGAACACAAAGCCTCTTCCCCGCCAAATGGCAGAGGCTTAATGAAGAGAGTCACCATTGAGTCATTCTCCGTAGGAATCAATAGGGCTAGAAGAATTGAGTGACAAACGGCTCTTTCAGGGCTGGTTCTGCAAGCGGAACGGAAGGAGCCAAATGAAGATCTAGTCTGAGAGCTCCCCGAAGCGCAGCCCCTCGGCATGTCTGCAGAATCAGGTGCCTCAAGAATGAAGCCATACCGTGCAGCCTGCGGGAACGCAGCTCCAAACGCCGGGGCTGGCGGGCCAGGGGCGCAGGGACCCGTGGGAATTGCTCAGCAGACCAACGGCTTTGGTTCCCAGACCTAACATCCACAGAAGAGACAAGACTAGACAATTGTGTGGGGCTGCCAGTCCATCTCCACAGCTTCTCCCATGCCCGCCAGCCGAGCTGGGCCAGCTTGTAGCCTGGTGTTAACCTTTCCTACCTTATGGGCTTTCCCAATAGATGATACTACATCTCTGGCATAAATGTCTCTTAAGCATCAGCTCCTTGTCAAGAGACATCAGGCAGTCCCTATCCCCGGGGGGATGTCCTTGCTCGACGTGTCTAGTGCTCTGATCTCCAGGAGTATGTGGCTGCGGCATGCTGGCTTTGTACAGTGGTGCTTGTCCAGGCCAAGAGGCAGGTACCATTTGGGTTCACCTCTGCTGGCACGACACGTGAGTGAGCAGATCCTGCTGAGCCTCATTGTCCATTACTGCCCTGCCGGGGCGCTGAGCAGGAGAGGACAACCGGCGAGGCTGGCCCATTGTCTGTCTCTCAGACAATCCTGCTTAGGTCAATGGAAAATCACGTCTCCTGGGACTGAGACGCATGCAGTGAGGGAGGCGAGAAATCACCTGCAGAGAAGGACAGAGAACTGTTTCTTGAAAAGACAAAAGCCGTTCCAATGTGTCATGTTTTCAAGGTGCTTTGATTTGGGGGGCGCTGTGGAACACGTCGGGGCTGGCGCGTGGCAATGGCAGAGACCTGGCCCTCCTTGGCTTTCCAAACAAGAGAACATCCCGAAGCAGTTCCTGTGGAAAGTACTAGTCCCAAAACCCAACACTTCACAAGTGAGCTCTACAGCGAAAGAGACAGGTGCGGAATAGCCTCGAAGGGGGAGGAGAAACCAGCCAAGCCACAGACAAGCGGAGCGGGGAAATCTTTCCCGTTGTGCTTGAGAGAACAGATGAAAACCCCAGCTGGCTTTTGAAGCACAGTCTCACGGGGAACGAGCAGGGGCTTGAAGAGAATTTTCTCCAGCTCGTCTGTGTGTCCAGCACAGGACCCTGCTGTGGCGGCGCTTCAGGGTCCCCTGCCTCCTGCACCCCGTAGTGACACAAACAGACTCCACCAGCCAGTAGAATAGAGGGAGTTTATTGCTTCTCCAGGATACAGCACAGCACAGATGTAATCGGGTTACAGGGCAGGACTAGGATGCCTCAGCCCCCCTTGAGATGGGGGAGACTGGGACCCTAAATCCCCGCTTATAGCTTAAGCTGCCTCCTCCATCATACCAGACAGAAACCTAACTAACTCACTTCCAGCCCTGCCCCCATCCAGGGCTCCCCTCCCCTTCTTCCCATTGTTCCGCTCCCTGGGAGATACTGGTCCGACAGGTTCGAAGTCCCTTTGCATAATGACTCATCCCCTGCCCTGCTGGGCCGTGCTGCAGACAGCAGCCAGTGGAGTCACTCACAGCCCACTGCCCAGCACAGCAACCGGCGTCTCTGGGACCCCGAGTTCATTTGACAAGCCACGTCCGTCTGCCCACAGAAAGGAGACGGAGAAGTGACAGAGCCGGCTGCAGAAACCCAAGTTCCGCAGACAGGAGCAGACTGGCAATCAAAATAGGCCTGGGAACAGCCCTCCCCATGACCTCACCCCTGCGTGCCCCTCAAGCCCCACCCCCTTTCCCTGCATCACGTCCGGCACGCAGCACAAGCGGGGGGGCAGGCTCCGTGCGCCGCATAGAGTGCGGACGCAGAACCGCTCGGCGTGCAGGGCAATGGCGGCCCGTCACGGGTGGATACGACGGCCCACCGGGTGCCGGGCCAGTCCGCCCCTGTCTGCAGAAATCAAACCCCTTTTAGGTGCTGAGACAGGGGCCTTAATTGTCCTGCCAGTGCCTCTGGCTTCCATCCCGCTGTTTCTACCCCAGCATCACTGAGGCATTACCAGTATGGAGGAAGCGTGGCCCTGCCCTAGCCTGGCAGAGTCATGCCCACGCGGAGGGACACAGGGACACTGCTGAGATGTCGGGTGCACGAGCTCCATGTCGGGCTGCAGAGAGGGTTTCTAGTGTCGGTATGAGGTTAAATCCTGGCTGTCTGGTCAGCTTGTCTCGATCTGTCAGAGGGGCGGACGCAGCGGCTGGGATGGAGGGAAGTCAGGGCAGAGGTTGAGCGAGCCTGTGGGGACAGCCCAGGCTGCTCGAGAGCTCTGGTTGATGCTCAGGCTTTGGGGGTGAGGCCGAGACTCGGAGCTGGCGGATGAGTTGGCTGCCTCTGTTCTCAGCAAGAGCGGCACAGCCTCAGACTGGGGGAGAGGCCAGGCCCGGAGGGGTCTCGTCAGGCTTCCTCTTCTGGAGTGTTGGAGGACGGCTCTGCTCAGCGCCACGCACGTCTCTAGCTAGAAACCCGAGCTCTGGCCTGGAGCCTCTGGCCTGCCTCCCTGTCCAGCACAGACTGGAGACCCGCCCCAGCGAGCGCCTCGGGCAGAGCTTTGAGGGACAGCACCTCTTGAGTGGAACATTGCCAGTGGCGGAGCTGGGTGAGCTATTCCAACGGTGAATTCCCCCCCCCCTCCCCCCCCCGTGCTCGGCTGGCCCTTGTTTCCAGTCAGAATGC
>JANRFK010001158.1:43198792-43218527 GCA_030068395.1 Apalone spinifera | reverse complement strand
TTGTTTGCTTTGCGTTGCCTGGCCAATTATCTCGCAGGCACGCAAGGGGCCGCCCCCGCTGCAGGGAGGCAAAGCGCAATGGAGGTGCTTCCAGCCGGGAGACCAAGGGAGCCGGGAGCCTGGTGTCTCGTGGACGCTTACAGAGAACGCGCATTGATCGCTCGCAGCAGGGCCTGCAGCTTTCCGCAGCCTTCGATAAACACCCATCCCCCCCAGCGCTGCGTTAGTGCGGAGGAAGGGTTCGATCGGGTGCACACGAACCGTGCTGATTTGCAGGGCCCCTTGCCTGCACGGCTGAGCCCAGCTCGCGCCCCCCGTCAAGGACCGAGCGGCGCCGGGCTGGGCTGGCAGATGCAAATCAGAAAGTGGGCGAAGGCCACAGAATGGCGCTGCGGTGGCCAGCGCGTCCCAGGCCGGTTCGCTAATGGCGGCCGCGGGGAAACGCCTGCAGCCCTGCCCTTCCTGCTGCAGGGCTTACTCCAGCTGCTATTTCCTGGACAAATCCTCGCCGGCCCAGCTCACCGGCTGGCTCCCTGGCTGGAATCCAATGAGGGAGCCACCAGCCCTTGGAGCTTCAGGGTCAAGGCTCTCCCGAGGAGGCGGAAACAATCCGATGCGGATCCCTTCCGGGGGGATCACACAGCCCAGCTCCGCGTCCGTCCTGCGCTCTGGGCGTTGGGTTTGTGCGTGAATAGCCAGGCAAGGGCCAGATCTTCCAGAGCCCCATCCCGGCTCGCGCTAATTCCTGCTCCTGCCTCGGGGAGGAATCCAACCGCCCTTTCATAAAGGGGCTGCCCTAGCCCTTGGGACCGGGGGCTGGCTGCTCTCGCTTTACTTCCACCCTGTCCCTGCGCCGTCTGCCCCTCCTCCCCTCTACCCGCGCTGTGCAGCGATGCACCGGAGGGATCGGCACGGGGTTAGAGTGAAGAAAACCTCATTGCGATGTATTTACGGCGGGTGCAGTGACAAGAGCCTTGACACCTCAAAGGCCCCCCTCCCCCCGGGTACGTCTGCGGCCTCCGTTACCGCAGCACGCCAGCCTGGCGTTCCTGGAAGGTATTGCCCCTCGCTGCGCCCCTGTGACACAGGCCGTGCCGTCCTCTGGCACTCGGAGAACTGAGCGGCGGGGACCCGAGCCTGGCTCGGGATCACCAATAATCTGGGGCAGAGCAGGGACCTGAGAGTGGGTCTGCCGAGCCCTGGCCTAAATCCTCCTTGCTCCAGTCTGGACACAGATCTCGACCCCGGGCGCGTCCGGCCGGGCGGTGCCGGCGCTGGGAGAGACTAGCCAGCTGCCCTGCACAGAAAGGAGCATCACTCACGTCCGGCTCATCTTTGTAGGGAAGTGCCCAGCGAGGAGCACGGGTCCTGCACCTGCCGGCGTCACGTCTGGCTTGCATCGCGCGGAAGGGGGCAGCCTGCCAGCACCCCCGTGCCTTGGAAAGGCTCAGTACGCCCTCCCGTAGCCTGGCGGGCGCGGATCATCCTGTCTGCCTGGGGAAGGGATTATTCCTCCTTTCGCAGAGCACGTGCCTTTTCCTGGCGCTGCCGGCCGCATGAAGAACAGCAGGGCTGGCAAGCACAAGGCCGGGGGTGGGGAAACATGGAGCATCTTTCCAGACGGGGCCGGGATCGAGAAGGGCTGCAGCACCCCAGGCACATACACCTGCTGTTTCCGCGAAGGGGTGTCCGCAGCCTGCGCTGTGCACTCACGACCCACAAGCGGAGCCTGGGGTTCGTACCTTCGCAGACACCCCCAGGGAGGTTGCCCAGTAGGGCCTGGCCTCTCTGAGGCGGAGTGGGACCCCTCCTGCTTGGTTTGCGTGGCCTTTGCATGTGTGCGCGGGGGAGCCCACGCTGCATGGATGGCGATTCACACAAGCCCCCGGCAAGGCTGCCAAGATTTGAAGAACAGAGCCGACTCCATCACGGCATGTAAATACCCTCTTCTCCATGTCAGATGCACCCTCCCGCCTGCTCCAGGACACTGCAGGGCCAAGCAAGTGGCATTGAAAGGGTTGTGGGTTCAGTCACACTCCTACAAATCCAGGTAAAGCAGATGCAGGGAATCACAGCAATGTAGGGCTGGAAGGGACTTCACGGGTCACCTAGTCCAGCCTTTTCCCAGGGGCAGGACCAAGCAAATCCAGCTCATCCCTCCAGGGGTTTGCCCCAAACCTCCCGGGATGGGGAGTTAGCAGGCTGGTTCTTTTCTCCAGACTACCCTTGCCCTGTTTTTTCAGCCTGTCCATGGAGCTCAGGTTCTCCAGACCTTTCATTTCTGCTCTCTCCTCTGCACACTCTCCAGCTTGTCCCCCTTTCCTGGGGGGTGGAGCCCAGAACTGGACCCAGGACTCCAGCGATGTCGAGGGAGCAGGGCAGTTACCTTCCACGCCCTGCGTACGACACGCCTGCTCACCCATCGCCGCATGACCCGGCCTTTCCCCTGCCATCGCTCAGACCACCCCAGTGTCGCTGCACCTAGCCAGGGTTCCCGCCTCCCACATGCCTCCCCAGGGCAGCGCTTTGCCCTTCTCTGCATTGGTTTCCTCTTGCCGATTTTGGACCAACTGTCCAATTTGTCCAGGTCGTTCTGAATTCTGATCCGAAAGTGCCTGGTGTCACAGCCGGTTTTATAAGCCTGCTCCAGTCCACTCGCTACCTCGCCTTAATGACAGCACTGAGGCCCAGAGCAACCCGCTAGATGCCGCCGCTAACGACTCTTTGACTTGCTGCTTCCAACCAGTTGTGCCCCCACGTCGTTGTGATTTTATCTAGAGCACACTCCCCTTCCCCCCATCGGTTTCTGAGCGCGCCATGCGGGACCACGTCCACAGCCTGACTCAATCCAAGATGCCTACCCCAGCCAGTCACCCGTCAGAGGGAGGGAGGCTGGCTGGCTTGGTAGGGTTTGTGTTTTGGCAGATCCATGCCAGCTGCTCCTCACCCAGCCGCTCTGCAGGTGCTCACAGGCTGGTTGCTTAATGAATGGAGGAGCTGATGAAATAGACCCGGCCAGTGCCTGTTTTCAGAAGGGGCATGTGAGCCATGCGGATCCCTTGTTGCCCGTTGGCCCTGGGCCCACCCAGGTGCAGAAGGCTGGCAACGCAGGTGTCAGTGCAGGGAGCCCTAGTGACACATGCAGAAACACCCGTTTCGCCTCCTAAAATCAGCTGTAGTTTTGCCTAAAGAGAAGCCCACTTCCATCAGAAAGTAGCCAAGCCCAGGGCCTGTCAGGGCCTGTGCCAGGCACGTGCCATGAGCTGGGAGGCCTGCCAGCATGTGCTGGCGTGTTAGCGTTCGTTCGCGCCTTCCCGCGTGGGTCGTGTGTGCCAGGCAGCACGTGAGCGGTGCTAATGCCAGGGTCGGGTCCTGGCAGCCCGCCAGACGCGTTTCACATCCAGTCCGATCGTGGCCCAGCGTGGGAGTGTTTGTGCAGCTTCCCCGGAGCCGGCACGTCCTCTGGAACGGCTGGCAAAGCGGGAGAAGATGCTAACCCTGGCGAGAGCAGACGCAGGGCCAGCCCGTGCCTATGGGACAGAAAGCCAGAGGTCTCAGCCCCCGGGGCGTGTGGAGGCCGCCAATCTGCTGCTGGCAGATGGGGACGGCCCCAGACAGCAAGACAGAGCCCTCGGTCCGTGGCCCGGGAACGCTGGACAGTGTGCAATCCCTGTGATGTCTGTCACTAGGCGCGCGCCCCAGGCTCTGCGAGAGGAAAAGCGAGAGCTCTGCTCAGAGCCCTCCAAGAGCTCTGCTGCCCCCCAAACATCATCTCCTCCCCTCCCCCCAAGCCCCAGCGTGTCCCTGCCGTGGCCAAGCCCTCCTGCAAAGTCCCTCTGGCTGCCCCGGACACCCTTTTCCTGGTGGGAGAGGTGCTGAACGGCTCCATCCCACGTGTGATCCCTGCAGTCGCACACGGGCCACAAGCTGCTCCCACATGGTCCTGTGGGGTGAGGTCCCTCAGAGCTTCCCAGGCGTGACACAGAAAGCGCCGTTTCCTCCAGGGGCCCCGGCCGGGCTCGGATCTGGCGATGGGAAATCGTGGTGTGCTAAGGCCTGGCAGCCAGCTTGCAGGGCAGGCTCGGTTCCTGTTCCTCACAGCTCTGTTCCTCCTGGCGCGCGTTCGCTGGGAGCCATTACAGACGCGTCCTCCAGCTGATCCCTTTTTAAAGCTGTTTGGCTTTGGCTGTCACAGCGGGCCTAAAATGGAAGGCGGCTGGCTGGCTGGCTGGGCCATTTCTAGCTCTCCCTCCCCGGCAGGGGAGGCTGCGCTTGGACGGGAAACCGCTCCTCTTCGCAGCCCTTCGGCAGGCTCCTTTTCTGCAGTGCGGAGCTGGCTTCCTGCTGCTTTGACAACGACCCTCGAGATGCTGTCTGCGCTCCAGGAGGGTCGGGGGAGTAGCAAACAGATGGTACAGTGTGGAGCAGCTGCCTGGCCTGCTCTCCGAAAACATCACTATTTCTTTGCTGACAACACTGTGAACGCGCCCGGGGATAAGAGGGAAGGGCCTCTCCTGAGCCAGCCACTGGGGACAAGCTGGGAAATGAAGAGTAGGAACGGTCAGTTTTCAGGAGGGAAGGAGGGAAGTAGGCGTGTCCCGTAGGGGTCTGTTCTGGGACTGATCCTATACAACATCATCAAAAATGCTCTGGAAAAGAGGGCAAACAGAGAGGTAGGAAAATTTGCAGATGATGCAAAATTCCTCATGATAATTAAGGGCAAAGCAGACAGCAAAGAGGTACAGAAGGGATCTCACCAAGCTGGGTACCTGGGCAACAAAATGGAAGAGGAAATTCAGTGCAGGTAAATATAAAGTTGTGCACACCGGAAAACCTAATCCCAACCATGTCTACTAAACGGGTGTTTCTTAACCAGTGGTACGAGTACCCTCAGGGGCACTTGAGAGAAGTCTGAGGGGTACGTCGACACAATTGACATTTGGAGAAAACTGAATTTTTGTTTTAAGTTTTATGGTACTTTACATTTTTGGGTGTAAAAAGTACAAAAATAATAATCGCACGCCCGGCTGCGTTTAAGTTATTTAAATAAATGTGTTGCAATGGTAGAAAACATTTTTGTGTGTCTGAAAACTGTAGGGGGTACTTATAATTTTTTTCTAAAGGGGTACTTTATAAAACAAGGTTGAGAAACACTGTACTAAACGATGGGCTCTGAATTTGCCGTTACCGCGCGAGAGATAGATCGATCTCAGAATCCGGGTGGCTAGTTCTCTAAACTCATCCAGTCGAGGTGCAGCAGCAGTCAGAGAAGCAAACTGAATGTTAGAAACCAGGAGGAATGGGAGAGATGAGAAGATGAAAAATCCTGAATGGTGCGCGCAGTTCTGGGCACCCAGCCCAAGAGAGAGCTATGGTACAAGGAGAATGTCTTTACGGAAAGCTGGGAGTTTTTCCAGGGGCTGTTTCTTGGGAACTCCATGATCACCTGTCCCCCGCGGTGGTTCACTGACCAAACCCCCTGTCCCCACGAGATGCACCAAATTTGAAGAGAATCGGGGTAACCGTGGAAATTGTAGGGAAACTTTTAAATTCATGGCTGAGCCCTTGGGGACATGGTCTGTGGATTGTGGAGGGACTGAGTCAGTGATATGTGTCCACTGCCCTCTCTCCTAGGTACGCCATCGGCATCGCCTATAAGTCAGCCCCCAAGAACGAGTGGATCGGCAAGAACTCCTCCTCCTGGGTCTTCTCCCGCTGCAACAGCAACTTTGTGGTGAGACACAACAACAAGGAGATGCTGGTGGACGTTCACCCGCAGATGAAACGCCTGGGCGTGCTCCTGGATTACGACAACAACGCCCTGTCCTTCTACGACCCGGCCAATTCCCTCCATCTCCACACCTTCAGCGTGTCCTTCGTCCTGCCCGTGTGCCCCACCTTCACCATCTGGAACAAGTCACTGATGATCCTGTCAGGCCTGCCAGCCCCGGACTTCATCGATTACCCGGAGCAGCAGGAGTGTAACTGCCGGCCGCAGGAGTCCCCGTACGTCTCAGGGATGAAAGCCTGCCACTGAGCAGCAGCCAGTTCCAGGGTGGAGCACGGGGAAGGCTCCTGGGGCTTCTGAGCAGCTGGACTGGAAAGCAGGCCCTGTCGCCAGGGACCCCGTGCTCTGCCAGCGAGCCCCCTCCCCCCCGCCACGGGAAACACGAAACTTTGCAGGCGATGGAAATAGACTCCGTGGCGGAGCTCCATGTGCGCGGGAGGGGATTGCGAAACTCTGGTGGTGGCAGGGGGGCGTTCCTCCAGCTGGACTGTCCCGCCGCTCATTTGGGGCGAGCGGAGAGGGGGATGGGCAGTGCGGGTTGCAGGGGCCCTTAGGAGATGTGGGGAGGGGACAGGGTGGCCTGGTAGGGGAGCAGGCCAACTGGCTCCGTTCTGGAGGGGCTGCTACCAGCCATGTCTCAGGAAGGATTTGTCCCAGCAGCGCCACGGCTTTCGGTGCCACCCAGCGAGGCCGCCACTGCCACGAGGAGCCAGTTGCACCCTCACCAGCTTGTGAGGGTGGGACCCGCTGGGAGCAGCTGCGTGTTTAGCTGGCGGGGTGCACGGCTCCTGCCGCTCGAGGGAGGCTGAGACCTGAAATCCAGCGCTCCTTTTCCTTCCGTTGTCACTACTCCTGTGGGAGGCTGCTTGGCCCAGAGCTAGGTTGAGACGTGGCTGTCCCCAGGCTGTCCTGAGAGAGCCTAGGCCACCCCCTGGAAAGCATGTGTGCCCTGGGAGTGGGGAAGGAGCCCCGTGAGCCTGGGGCTGCCCCCAGGCAGGGGGAGGGGAGGCTGGCCAGGTAGCATGTCTCCGGAGAACCGGAGAGCTAGTGGGCGTGAGGTGTGACTACTGTAGAGCACAAGGACTGTTCGTTATTTATGACCTAGAGCTGGATCGCGGCCCCGCACAGCCCTGCTCTGAATGCACTTTCTCCTCTGGGCGCCGGGGGGGGAGAACTGGGCTGCAAGGGAGGAAAACCCGGAGGCCAGACGTGAGCACGGCAGCTTGGCCTACAGCGTTCTCTGGCCAGGGCTGGCGGGTCGCTCCTGCTTCCCCCCATCCCAAACCCGTAGGCGTGGGCAACCCCACCCCCTCGCACGCCAAGACTTGCCCCAGGCCTTTGTGCCCCCCTGTCCCACCTGGTCTGAGCCCGCCGGGCTGGCACCTTGTGCCCTCACTGGAACCAGGACCGAGCGGGGGCGACCGGCCTGACGGGGGAAGCGGGTTGTGTGGGTGTGACTAGCGACAGGAGAGGGGAGACACCCAGAACTCACCAAACATGGCCATCTGGGGCCTTTGAGTGGCTTGGGGAGAGGGGTTTCTAGGGAATGACGGGCCACTTTGCACCAGGCTGGGATCCCAAAAGCTGTTTTGGGTCCCTGTCTCTGGTCGAGGCGGCGGTGGGAGGCCCTGCACTGTTTGCCCCTAAACCTTGGGCCAGTTCAGAGCCAAGGGCAGGTTGCTGTTGGCCTGAGCCGCTGATGGTGGCGGGTGCGGGGGGGAGGGGGAAGAGTCACGTCTCCATTCCTGCCTGGCCCTGCAGCTGACCCCAGAACCGTCAGAGGCAGATGAATTGCCAGCTTGGGGTTGGCGTGTTTCAAAGCCACAAGGGGTTCCCGGTGAGTGCTGGCCCCGGGCACCCACCCAGCGGTGACTTGTGACAGAAGCTACGTCAGACGGCTGCCCACAGGCTGGAGCTGGATTTGAACGGTTGGGGAAGCGGGAGGAAGCTTTCTGGGTGGCCCTGGCACTGTTTCGACGGGAGCATGGCCGGAGGGCGCTGCCTCACCCGTTTGCTTGGCACACACGTGGCACTGACGGCGTGTCCCACGGTCTGGCGGGAGGGCACAACGGAGATCTTGCCTGGGCCAGTGGAAATGGGCAGGCCGGGGGCCAGCCCCCTGCGTTTCCCCGCTGCTGGTTGCTGCAAGCAGACCCCGGCGCGGCTGCTGTCGGGGGGGATGGCTGTTCTGGGGCAGGCAGGAACAACCCTGCGGACCTCAGTCCACATCGGGCACCTGCCCAAGAGTGCGGTATCCTGCATCTCCAAATGGCCCCTCGGACCTGCCCTGCTGCTTCTCCGCCTTTGCCTCCTACCTGTTAGCAAGCATCCCCTTGGCGGAAATGCCTAGTGTCGTGGGACGCCGCGGCAGGTCCCATCAGTCCGAGCCCCGCCAGCCCTTGCTGCCCACGGCTGGGACGTACGTAGAAACACTTTCTCCTGTGGCCGCCGTCCCGTGGGAGGCCAGTGGCAGGATGGGTTGATGTCACCGCAGGAAGTTCATGTGTCCTCTGTATTTCTGCCTCTCGCAGGGCCCTGCTGCTGCTGGCTGCTTCTGTCATAGTAAACCCATTGTATCTGACTCGGGGGGTGGTGCAAAGCTGGGTACAGTGAACCTGTCATCCTTTCTCCTCATATGTAACATGACTACGTTTGGGGATTTTTTTTGGCAACTTCTTTGTTAATGTGTATATATATATAGATAAATATAATATAATATATATCTACGTACTGGCGTGTCTGCGTATGGAGGGGCCGATCCCCCACCTGATGGTCCGGTAATCGCCTCTTCCGACATCGTATCACTGTACCAGAGGGTACAACGTGGACCGGGCACCCTTGGAACTAGGGAAGGATAAGGGGTCCAGATTGTAGGGAGTGGATAAGGTATCTACCTTCAGAGCCAGAGGTGGAGAGGACACGAAGGTCAGTTGTTAGCACTAGAGGCCACGACTTGCCCCCAGAGCAGGGCTCCGTTCCTCAGCAGTTTCACACGGAGTCTTGTCAAATCACCTTTGCGCGCTCGTCCCTACTGATCATCAGCTGGAAATCCAAAGCCGCACAGCTGGCTAGTTCCCGTCGGCGGGAGGGGGAAGGACTCTGCTATGCACAACCAAGGCGCCTTACTAATACCAGTAGCCACGTCGCAGAGGTAGCTCTGTTGACACACGTTAGTTCTTGGAAAGAATGGGGGCAGTAAACTAGCCCATCACAGCTGTGACAGGGTCAGGCCAGAGGGTACAGGAGAGTGGGCATCCTATCTCTCCCCTTACACACCTTTGTATCCCCCATCCTCCTTCTCCGGGGCTGGCCCGACTCAGCTGTGGCCTCGCATCATGTCAGGCCGCCGGAGTTGTTGCGCGAGCAAACGCTAGTCAGTTCTTGACGTCATCTGCCAGGCCGTGGGCAAGGGGGCTGCTGCGTCGTTCAGAGCTCCCGGCCGTGGCCCCGCCTGACCGAGATGGCTGGGGAGGGCTGCCTGCTTCCCCGCTCCGTGATGGGCGGTTCCTTTTATTGGTGGCGCATAATTCCAGGGGCCGTTTGTGCTGGGGTGCGGCGTTCTACACTCCGGCCTTGTTCCCGCGCCTTGGCCCTCGCTGCTGTCACACGTTCCCTGTTCCAGCTTCGTTTTCAGCGGCTTTCCCCCAGCTCGCCGGGGAATTCTCTGGCCCTTCGGCTAATCTCTCCCAGCCCTTTCCGATCGCTCTGTCTGCATCGGCATTCGCAGTTCCTCCCCACGATGGCCACTGAACGGCCATTCAGGGCTGCCGGACGTCGCTGCCTGCCACAATCCCACGCCAGCTCTTTGCCACCCAGCAGTCCTCGCCTGCAGGCCATGCACCGGCCTTGCCCTGGCTCGTCAGACTGGGGGGGATCTGGGGTGGGTTTGTGACTGAGGGCTGGGGCAAAGGGCCAGCATACAGGGTGAGGGCTCAGGGGTGGGGCTGAGGATGGAAGGTTTGGGGTGCAGGATGTACCAGGGAGAGCGGACGGCCCCCAGCCCTCTGTCGCCGCAGCAGCTCGGGGCCAGGTGAGAGGCATCTCTCTACTGCCCCAGCAGCTCCACTGGGCACAGCTGGGACAGGTCCAAGCTAGGCTGAGTGGAGGCCAGGGAAGGGGACCTGTCCCCTGGCCAGAGCAGCTCTGGGTCAGCTCCATCCAGGAGCCGGCGGGAAGAGGCACTTCTCCCGGCCACTGCAGCCCTGGCCAAGGGATCTCTCCCCGCTGCATCCCTGAGCCTCTGCGCAGGGCTCAGCTTTCAGCCACGTGGCCATGCAGCTGAGGGGGACCCAGCTCCAGCGGTAAGACAGAGGGTTAAAGACCAAATGGGATGACACGGCTGCCCTTTGCCATGTGGGTCCTGTGTCCCAACACAAGCTCACAGCATAGAGGTCTCTGTCCACCCGCCAGCCCCCACATGCCTTGCTGAGACAGAAGGTGTATCCCTGGCTCCTTTCAGTGGGCACAGCAATGCCCCTTGGTGGGCCATCGAGGCTGGGCAGTGCTAATGCCAATCGGGCGGGGCTGCCACCCGCACAAGGCATAAGTTTGGAAATTCAGTTCTAGCGACACACCTCTAACCCACAGTGCCAAGGGGATACGAACATGTGAACAAGGCCATCTTACTTGGCCAATCAGAACGTTTTCATGGATCCCTCACAGGGCCTCGCTGGCAGATTTCTTGCAATTAAATCTGCCACCTCTTCCTCCCAGTGTCACAGAAGGGGAGCGCCAACGGCCTCTGAAGGATTCCCAGCCAGGAGACGCCAGCTGGCAAGGGGAGGGAATAAATGCCCCGTTCTCTGGGGAAGAAGCACGATGCACAAAGCCACAGAAGACTCAGCTTCGGCTTGTTGAGCAAAGGGTCTGAAATATTTATAAAGTGGGAAACATACGGTGCAAACCGACACTGTAAAATTAAATATTTCTTACCTTAGTCCTTTGCTTGAGGCTTTTTCCCATGAAACATTAAACGCCAGCACTCGGAGCCAGGCCTGGGGTTGGTGCAGCTGCCTTTGTTAGTGGGACAGATCTAAAGCGTGCGCCATGGATCAAACTGCGCCCGTGGGTACGTGACAGAAAAGATCCTTCGCTGGGGCGCTGCCAATGCCACGTTTCTACAGACCAAACCAGCTCCGCATCTGCAGGGCCAGTGCGAGGTCACAGCCTGGATCTTACCCACAAATCACGCTGAGCCAATCCTTTAGAATCTACCATCTAAAGGTTTATTACTACAATAAAGAAAAGTGAGTGAGGTTGCTAAAGTATCATACGTCACATGCATCGAATCTCCCAGTTCTCGGTGCAGGCTCTAGCAGAGATGTTACAGCTGCTGGCTTAAAAGTCCTTGGTGCTCATCCTATGCCAGGATGGATCCACAGTTCTTCCCGGCTCGTGATTCCCTGCGAGGCTGCATCTGGGGTCAGGAGCAGATCTGAGTACCAAGATGGAGTCGGCCACATGGCATCTTTATCCCTCCTTCCTGGTCTCTTCTTGGCTGCAGCAGGTCACCTGGCCCGTGGCCTGTCCCTGTGTTCCCTGCTGGCAGCCCTTAGGTATGAGTCCCCATTCTTGAGGTGTGTCCTTGGCCTATTGAGGGCTATTGTTCCATGGAGACTTGGTCATTAGCATGTCCATAGGCTGAGCTGCTTTTCCCATAGTTCAACCACATATAGAGAAACATTTGGTCTCCACACAAAGTACACGCTTGTAACTTCCCACACAGACATTCTACAGTTACAGGAATAGCATATATGGAATCAGAAGAAAGTAAGCTTCTCTGTGGCACCTCACATGGCCCCCTTTGTGCCACTTTTGGGGCCAAAACCCAGTGACCCGGTTGCTCCCCTCAAAATCCAATAATGTGACAGGCAGAGACTGACTTTCTGCAGGGCACTATAGGCCCCAACCCTGCTCTCATTTTGGTGGCTGGGCTGGGCATGCGGGTGCTGGGGGAGGGGCACGCTGGGGGCCTGTGATACCGGGAGGTCAGACTAGATATTCCAGTGGGTCCATCTGGCCGTAAACTCTACGCTCTGCAGGTGCTCCCAAGCTACAGGCCCCAGGAAAAAGCAGCCTCTCTTACTGCTCACAGTTCAGCCAACTAACGTCCGTGCCTGCAGCCCAAAGCACCAGGGACTCCAGTCCTGAGGGACCCTCCTGGCCCCCCCCTCCCCCGGCCACGGGAGGGAAAGCACGTTACTACGTTCTTGGCCACGGAATCTGGTTCCTCGGGCGTGAAAGTGCTTGCCAAAGGCCTCGTGCTGCGCCGGTGCAGAGACCGGCCGGTGGCGTGAAACCCAGGTCAGAGTCCCAGGACGTGGCTGGCTGAAGCGGGAGTGTTCCGGCCATGGAGCAGCCAGGCCTAGAGCGCCCTGAGGAGCCCCAGGCAGACCTCGGAAATCCAGCGGAGCAGCTTGCTGCAGGCTGCTGGTGTCAAAGGGGGTGTTTCCCTTTGAGAAAGATGGGAGCTGAATCCTCAGAATATTCCAAAAGCCTTGAGACTTCCTCTTCGCTGCCCTTTTCAGACCTCCTCGCCCCCAAGCTCTGCACAGACTAGTGCTGCATTTCTGGGCTCCAGACCTACCATGGAGGTTTAAACAAAGATCTTAACTGGCTCACCCGCGACAGTCCACATCCTAATGACACACACAGCCAAACACCAGGTACTTCAGAGTACTAAGAACCCACTCTGTCAGCTTCAATTCGCATGGACACTATTTTTTTTCTTCTTTGCTTTCCCTCCCCGTCCCCTCTCTTTCTCTGCTATTTATTTGGAGCCTGGGCCCCTTAACTCCAGTCATCTGAAGAAGTGGACTCTGCCCACGAAAGCGCATGGCACCATCTTCATGTTTTGTGAGTCTATAATTGAAAAAACTTTAAAACAACGAATGGTCTTGCAGCACCTCAGAGGCGAACACGGCTCCCTTCTGGAAATTTCTGTGGTGCTTGCCAATGTACGGGAGCCATTCCCACAGGCTGAAGCCTTTCTACCATGTAACTTCTGCTCATCCGCCTCGTACCGTCTCCATCGCAGTCCCAAACTGACCCAGCGAGGTGAGTTACGTTTCTTTGCCTCTTGCGTCTATTTTGTATTTGGTGCTTTTCTCTGTTGCCATCCCGCTCTGTGTTCCAGGGTACGTGGGCCGTTGTTTGAGGGTCACGTGTGCAAGTCAATTGCTGATCTATGAAATGTGCACACGCATGGCAGGTTGCTGCAGGAAAGGGAAGGCACTTTGCGGGGCAAAGGTGAAAACGGAACGTGGAGGCTGGAAAACGCCGCAGGCTGAGTGTCACGGGGGCACCAAATCGAGCGGAGAGCGCTTTTCTGGAGCCAGCCGAGAGGCGTGGGTCGGCCCGGGAAGCATTAGCACAGCGCTGCCTGTGAGCCGGGCTTGCTGCCGGAGGTACAGCCACCTGGAAAGAACACCCACGATTCCTGACGAACCCCACCCCTCTCCTGCCACAGAGGCAAGCGCCCTACCCAGCACTGCAGCGGCGCAGCTTGCGCCATTCTGCTACGTTACCGCAAGAGAGGGCAAGCAGGCAATGGGACGAGCGTCTCGTCACCACAAGGGAGCGTCCAGACACCAGGCGCATTGGGAGGGACTGTTCCTGGGAACTGGTTTCATGCCACTCAGCCGGCTGAACACCGGGCCAGGCGCCCTGCACACCTAGAAATGCGCCGGCGCCAGCATTGCTCCGTGAGCCATCCGCCAGCCCTGAACTGCGACACGGGGGCTCCTCGGGCAGCTTCCCCGGAAGGGCGAACGCTCTGTGCAAAGCAGGCCCCCATCCTGCGTTCCCAGCCCCTAGAGTGGACCAGCAGTTCGGCCCCAGCCTGTAGAACCGACCCCGCCCAGGGCTCCTCTTGAGCTGCAGCCCCATCCCACCCCGGCCTCTGCACGTGAGGTGAGGTGAGGGGCGGGCCGACTGCACACGACGCTGATGGTGAGAGGCACGTGCTCGGTGTCCAATCCCAGCGCTGCCACGGTTCAGTCAGCACCCGCCGCGCAGTCTAGGGACGCCAGTGCAGTTGGTCCCAGGAGCCCCTCGGCTACGGCAGCCTGGCAGCCCACACGGCCCCTCACTAGCCCAGGTGGCCCTTCGCTGCTTCAAGAGTGCGATTAAAATCCCATACTGCACATTCCTTCCTAGTCCCACGGCCATGCGGAGCCAGTGCGCCCCTCTTGCCTGGCGCCCCGGGCAGGCGTGGCCCCACAACGATTCCTACAGTGGCTGTAATAAAGCCTCCCTGAAAACTGCCAGTGATGAAGGCTAAATTCAGCCATTCCGGCTTTCACCCAGCGGCTCTTCAGGGGATAGGTGCATTTCCATATCTTTTTGCTCTAGAATTCGCTTACCTCGGCAAGGGAGTGTTTAAAACGCCTCGTCTGCATCTCCTGTTTCCTCCTGCCCTGCGAAATAGAGCGCCGCAGTGGGTGAAAGCCGCCCGGTGCCGCGGGACAGTGCGTAATGAGGTCTACGCACCACTCACATGAGGGCTTACTGGAGATTAACCAGGAGAAGGTGAAGGGTGATTTGATTACAGGCTGTAAGTACCTACGTAGGGAACAAGTATTTAACACTGGGCTCCACAGCCTACTCGAGGAAGGAAGAACATGATCCAATGGGTGGAAGAAGCAGCGAGACACATTGCCACGGGAAATCGGGTGCACATTTGGAACAGTGAGAGGAATTAACCACTGGAAGAACTGGCCAAGGAGAGCAAGACGAGGGCAGGTTGCTAAAACATGCCAGGATCCAATCTGAAAACACGGTGCTCCTCAGAACCTTCCTGCACAGCGGCGTTATCGAGGGACTCCACGACTTGAGGCTCAGAACACCTGGGCTCTCGGGGTACCTCTGCACTGCACATTCATTTCGAAATAAACTATTCAAGAATAGTTCTTCCAAAATAGCTTATTTCGAAATAGCACGTCTACACTGCAGGGAAGCCTCAAAATGAGTCGGAGGCTGGCTCCCTAATGCAGACGTGCTATCTTGATTTACAGCCCGAGGGGGCACTGGGGAGGAATAATGTAGAATGGCCCTGGGGAGGGGCTATTTCAACACAGCAGCAGTGTATCGTCTTCACACGCCTTCTTGCAAAATAGCTATTTTGGAATAGGCGTTATTCCTCGTAGAATGAGGCTTACGGATTTTGGAATAAGCCGCCCGTTATTTCAAAATTATTTGGAACTAACGGAATGGCTGTGTAGACACTCGCACCGTTATCTCGAAATAACGGTGCAGTGTACGTGCACCCTCAAGGTGCAGATGTTCGGATTCCACTGGCTGCAGTGCAGCGGGCTGCCAGCACGGGGCAACCAATCAGACCAGTTGAATCGTAGACTCCTAGGGCTGGCAGAGACCTCAGGAGTCATTGAGTCCAGCCCCCTGCCCAAAGCAGGACCCACCCCAACTCCATCAGCCCAGACAGGGCTTGCCCAAGCCGAGACTTAAACACCTCTAGGGATGGAGATTCCACCCCCTCCCCAGGGAACCCAGCCCAGTTTTCCCCACCCGCCCAGGGAAATAGTTTTTCCTAATATCCCACCTAGACCTCCCCCACTGCAACGTGAGCCCATTGCTCCTTGTTCTGCCACCTGCCCCCACTGAGAACAGCCCCTCTCCAGCCTCTTTGGAACCCCCCTTCAAGAAGTTGAAGGTTGCTCTCCAACCCCCCCTCACTCTTCTCTTCTGCAGACTAAACAAGCCCAAATCCCTCAGCCTTTCCTCGTAGGTCATGTGCTCCAGCCCCCTCATCATTTTGGTTGCCCTCCGCTGGCCCCTCTCCAATGCACCCATATCTTTTCTGTAGTGGGGGGCCCAGAACTGGACACACTATTCCAGATGTGGCCTTACCAGAGCTGAATAAAGGGGAATAATCACTTCTCTGGATCTGCTCGAAATGCTCCTCCTAATGCACCCTAATATGCCATTAGCCTTCTTGGCTACAAGGGTGCCCTATTGACTCATATCCAGCTTCTCATCCACTGTAACCCCCAGATCCTTTTCTGCTGAACTGCTACTTAGCGAGTCGGTCCCCAGCCTGTACCAATGCTTGGGATTCTTCCCTCCCAAGTCCTTGTTGAACCTCTGCACTTGTCCTTCTTGAACCTCATCAGATTTCTTTTGGTCCAACCCTCTAATCTGTCCAGATCACCCTGGACCCTATCCCTGCCCTCCAGCGTACCTACCTCTCCCCCTAGCTTAGTGTCAGCTGCGAACTTGCTGAGCACACAATCCATCCCCTCAGCCAGGTCATTAATGAAGATGTTGAACAAAACCGGCCCTAGAACCGAACCTTGGGGCACTCCGCTAGAAACTGACCGCCAACCTGACATCGAGCCATTGATCACTACCCATTGGGCCCGACAATCTAGCCCGCTTTCTATCCATTTTACAGTCCATTTATCCAATCCATATTCCCTTAACTTGCCGGCAAGAATATTGTGGGAGACCGGATCAAAAGCCTTGCTAAAGTCAAGGTATATCACATCCACTGACTTCCCCATGTCCACAGAGCCAGTTACCTCGTCATAGAAGCTAATCAGATTGGTCAGGCAGGACTTGCCCTTGGAGAAACCATAGTTGACTATTCCTGATCACTTTCCCCTCTTCCAAGTGATTCAAAATGGATTCCTTGAGGATCCTCTCCATGATTTTTTCAGGGACTGAGGTAAGGCTGACTGGTCTGTAGTTCCCTAGATTGTCCTTCTTCCCTTTTTCAAAGATGGGCACTACATTTGCCCTTTTCCAGTCATCTGGGATCTCTCCTGATTGCCACGAGTTTTCAAAGATAATGACCAAAGGGTCTGCAGTGACATTTGCCAACTCCCTCAGTACCCTCGGATGCATTAAATCCGGACCCATGGATTTGTGTATGTCTAGCTTTTCTAAATAGTTCTTAGCCTGCTCTTTCTCAACCGAGGGCTGCCCACCTCCTTCCCATACTCTGTTACCTAGTGCAGTCGTCTGGGAGCTGACCTTGTCTGTGAAGACAGAGGCAAAGAAAGCATTGAGTACGTCAGCTTTTCCCACATCATCTGTCACTAGGTTACCGCCCTCATCCAGTAAGGGCCCCACGCCCTCTCTGATCACCCCCTTATTGCTAACATGCCTGTAGAAACCTTTCTTATTACCCTTCACATCCCTTGCTAGCTGCAATTCCAATTGTGCTTTCGCCTTCCTGATTACTCCCCTGCATTCTCGAGCTATGTATTTATACTCCTCCCTAGTCATCTGTCCAAGTTTCCACTTCTTGTAAGCTTGCTTTTTGTGTTTAAGCTCCCCAAGGATTTCCCCGGTACACCAATCTGGTTGCCTACTATATTTGCTTTTTTTATTGTGCATTGAGATGTTTTGTTCCTGCGCCTTTAATAAGGCTTCTTTAAAATACTGCCAGCTCTCCTGGACTCCTTCCCCCTTCATGTTAGCATCCCAGGGAATCCTGCCCATCAGTTCCCTGAGGGAATCAAAGTCTGCTTTCCTGAAGTCCAAGGTGTGTATTTTACTACTCTCCTTTCTTCCTTTGGTCAGAATCCTGAAATCTACCATCTCATGATCACTGCTTCCCAGGTTGTCACCCACCTCTACTTCCCCTACTAGTTCCTCCTTGTTTGAGAGCAGCAGGTCAAGCTGCGCATGGCCCCTGGTCGGATCCTGCAGCACTTGTACCAGGAAGTTATCCCCAACATTCCCCCAAAACTTCCCGGATTGTCTGTGCGCTGCTGCATTGGTCTCCCAACAGATGTCAGGGTGATCAAAGTCCCCCATATTGCACCTTCCTTCTCTAATGACGAGGCCTCACCGTCCAGCAGGGCCCTGTCCGAGGGGCCTGGCTGCTGCAGAGGAGCCACTGCCCACAGCAATGGCTTCATGTAGCAGAGGGTCAGCTTGGGTTTCACCTTTGCACTGGTTTTTAAATGGGTTCATTCTTTAGCCAGGGAGGCCCCTGGAAGCTGAGTGCTTGGGTGGCCACCCAGGAGAGATCTGAATGCCACCCAGCTGCGTAGCAGAGCTGTGTTTCTACTAGTGGTGCACATCTGCCCATGCCTCGGTGCATATAGCAACATTTATTCCACACATGAAAAAATTAGAGGGCACGTTACTTAGAGGGCTACCGAATATTTCCCTATTAACTCTCTGGAAAACACGGTCACGACAGGGCTTTCAAAGGAAGAGATTTGGCTGGTGACCCCATTGTGGGGTTCAGCATCAGGCGCCCTGAGACACCCTAATGAGTTTGGAAGCATTGCTCTGAAATCCTTGCGCTCAGGTTGAGCTGTGTCGCTCACAACTCTAGATGCAGGTCAGGGAGCATCACCTTCAAATCCAGAGGGCTGCCCACCCGAGCCACTGACCAGGGCAATCCGGAAACAAGGGCAGTGAAGGAATTTGTAATTAAATTGCCATTCGATGGGGAACAGATTGTCTGGCAGCTGATGGTGACCAAAAATGCTCTGCTCTGTCATGTTTTATCAGCATGAAAACCATTTGCAAGTGCTCTAATTACAGTCCTAATTGCCAATGTGATTAGGGGCCTACAGCTGTTTATTAAACGGGTATCACCCTCAGCCAGCAATCAGTGGGCAAGAAGGTTTAATTAATTGATTCATGCATGGGGTGAGGAGGAGAAATGGCCCGAAGTGGAGGTTACATTTCAGCCTTGGATTGCACTGACTTGAATGAGAGTTGCTGGGAAAACACCCCTTTGGAACAAGCCAGGTAACGATTTAGGTTCCGAACTTTGGGCACCCAGTTTTGAAAGCATGAGGCACAGTCTGAGAGCGTCTGGCTGGTTAAACCTGTCTCCCCATCACAGGTGGGCCCAGAGCCACAACCAGCAGAACCAGAGCTGAATTTAGGGTTGCCAACTTTTTAATGTCTATAAACCCGATTGCCCTGCCCTGCCCTGCCTGTTAAGATGCAAGAGCGCACCATTCCATTGTGGAGGGGCGAGAGGAAGTCTGGCCAGAGACCACCCTGGCTTAGCCAGGAGATCTTGCATGATCAAAACATCAAAAAGAGTCCTACCAAATGTGGAAACCAGGTAGGGTTGCCAGGTGTTATTGACCTGGACAATCTGGTATTTTCACCTCCTGTCCAGTAAAAAAATTCTGAAAAGACTAGACACTGAAAATGTCCGGTATTTTCTGATTTTTTCCCGGCCAGGAGGCGAAAATTCCCAGTGCTTATCTGGTTCTGCAGGGGAGCTGTCTGGCCTGGAGCAGGAAGACAAGATGGCAGATGGCTGCCGGCAGCCTCAAAGGCATTTCTTACAGGGGTCATGATGGTTTATTTGGGGTTTTTTTTGCTTAATAACTCTCAGGGGTTTGGGTTTTTTTTGCTCAACAACTTTGGTCTCGCCCTTTTTTTTTTCTCAACAGAATTTTTTCCCCAGTGGTTTTTTTGGGGGGGAGGAGGAAGGGTGTTTTGATATTTTTGGTTAACCATCTGGCAACCCTAAAACCAGGTCAAAGTACAAAGGGTGAATATAAACTAATACCACAAGTATGTAGGGGCAACATTAGACCAATGCACAAAACAAGCACAGCCTAGCTACAGACAAAGGGTAACAAGAAAACATTCTACAAATATATTTGAAGCAAGAGGAAGTCCTAGGACAGGATAGGCCCATTGCTCAGTGAAGAGGGAATAAACAATAACAGAAAATGTGCAAAGGGCAGAGGTGCTTAATTTCCTTGGGTCTGTTTTCACCAAGGGAATGCCAGTGAAAATGGGGTAGGTTCAGAAGTTAAAATAAGAAAAGACCACGTTAAAAATCCCTTAGAAAAGTTAGATGTCTGCAAGTGACCAGGGCCTGATGAAACGCATCCTAAAATACTCAAGGAGCTGATAGAGGAGATATCTGAGCCACTTTGAAAAATCATGGAAGTCGGGAGCGATTCTACAAGATTGGACAAGGGCAAATCTAGTGCC
>JANRFK010001158.1:43164943-43198692 GCA_030068395.1 Apalone spinifera | reverse complement strand
GGGGGGTTGTGGAATCTCCATCGCTGGAGATATTTAAGAGCAGGTTGGACATTGTCAGGGATGGTCTAGACAGTGCTTGGTCCTGCCATGAGGGCAGGGGACTGAACTTGATGACCTCTCCAGTTCTAGGGTTCTACCATTCTATCATTTGGGGTAGTTTAATGTTTCACCTTAGGGAACAGCGGACACTTGACAAGAAGGGAATCACCTCCGCCCTTCTCTTGGTTTTATGTCTTCACATCTCTGTCCCCGACCCGACGGCAGCACAAGCAGAAATGGAGCGGAGAGAAAGTAAATCCATTCAGACGGGCCGGCGGCTGCGGGGGCTGGGATAGCTACCCATCCCACCTTTGTTTGGAGCCCTCGCATGACCCCAAAGCAGCAAGATTTCACGCTCTCACTTCCTAGAACAGGCTACCTGCAAATAAAAACACTGGTGAGTTCATGCACCTGGGCATGCGCCTCTGGCAGAGCGTGATTAACTGTGACCAGAGGGGACAGGCTGGCTCCCATGCCGGCTCGCAGGGGAACAGAAGGGTGGGAGGGACACTGCTGCTTTGTCCTGGGTCCCTGCGGCACCGCGTGGCCAGTCACAGTCTGAAGGGCTCCAGAAAGGGGCCCTTGCTGGGATCTGGAAAGTGGAGGGGCGCGTGAGGAAAGGAGGAGTGGGAAAGGCCTGGTGTGATGCTGACAAGCCATGAGATGCTAGCCAAGGCCCAACTCCCTCACGCCCAGGTCACCTGGCTGCTAGCTTTGCTCAAGCAGGGCTTAGTCTGGTGCTAGACTCCACGAGTTGCTCGTACGTTGCCGCTTGCGTGAATCTCCCTTGTGCTGTTGGGTGCTCCGGGCTGGGAGAAAAACGTCCATTTTGCGTTCTAGCTTTGACAATGCGCTTGTGAGCCCTGGCCTGGGAATCGGCTCCCACCGCCCAGCCTGGCAGGCTGTCGAACTGGCGAGTCGGCCGTTATGGGACAAAAGCTTTTCTGGCCCCACCCAGCCAGAGCGAAACGGGGCCGAGAGCCCGTCCCTGGCTTCCAGCGCTGGGAGAGGGAAGTAGAAATCGCTGGTGGGAAGTTTTGTCGTCTCTGCTGTTTGAGTTCGCCCAGGCCCAGAGGGGCCAAACTGAAGGCAGCGATCGCCAGGGGCTGCCCTGAAAGGCGCAGTGATCTGATGCTCACTGCAGCTCCGTCACTGCTCGGAGTTACAGAGGAACAACTTTGCTGGCTTTGCCCCATTAATGCCCCTCTCGTTTCTCTTCCTAGCTAATAAGCCTCTCGCTGGTTGATTACAGGCTTGGCCTCAGGCGCTGTCTGTGGCGTAGGATCTCGGGTACCACACGATCTGGGGTAAATGGGACAGGACGTGACCTGGGGGTGGGGGTGGTGCCAAAGACCATTTCTCACTAAGGCCAGTCTGTCCGGAGCATCTAAGGCCCCATCTCCACGTAGCAGCTCTCTTTGGTGCTACCCCCTGCCAGCTCTCCAGTCCTTGCAACTGCCTCTGCTGCCTCCGAAGAGGCACAGCGGCGGGGGGACAATTCCCAAGTCATGCTTGTTTCTTTGGATTTATCTCCCTGCATAAAATATTCTTGCTCACAATGGATGGCCCATAAGGACGTTTCCCCCTAATCCCTGCTTAATTCCCACTTCACTGCAGATGCTTCATAAGAACTCAGTCTGTTTTTCCCACCATTGTTTCTAATTAGTCACAATGTTTACAGATTCTTCGGTCATTAAACAGATTGCAGATTTGCGTTGTTCTCATTAACTCCAGCCCCCGCTCAGGATTCACGTTTGTGTTGGAGCAACACAGATGCCGGGTTTCTTGTGTGGCCTCATGGTCATGCTAGCACGTGCTGGTCACGGCTGTGTTCCAGCTCCGATTCCAGAGCCCGCTGTTTTGGACTGATGTTTGTCTGTGCTCAGCCCCAGAGATCGTTTCAGCCAATGCTGTACAGCTAAGTGTGAAGGACGTGTGGCCATCTGGAATCAACGTTCCTTCTAATCTTGTCTAGTTATGGGCAGATTTTTCCCATCTGGGTGCAGAATAATTTTTCTATGTGCACTGAGGCATGTGCAAATGTGCACCACCTATAAGAACAAAACCTAGCTGGGGACACTCTGCTGATCAGGTGGGTAGCACTGGAATCTCTTCTGAGCAGCTGCACAAGCGCTCTGCTTACAGGGAACACTGCCTTGATCCTTTATTAATATTCTGCGTTCTCTCTACCTGTTACTCTACTTATGATCATGCAAGCAGAGATTAGTTGCATCTATGCAGGAAAATGCATAGCAGCCCACCCCCAGCACTGACTGACACACAAATGCTGGAATAACTGGTTTTGCGGTTTTTCCCTCTAATCAGCCCTGCCTTGGGACGGGCAGAGACGGGGCAGCTGGAACAAAGAACTTGGGGGATTAAAACGAGGGTTCCTGACAGACTGGGGAGAGGGCAGCAGACGCTGCTGGGGAGCAGACCGGAGCGGAGGAGTCGGGGGGAAGCGAGGCTCCAGGGAGGACAGATATGGCTGCAGACTTTTTGTCCTGTTGAAAACACTTTCCTCTTGTGATGCTTTTTTCCTCCTCGGGAGCTAAAACAATTTGGGAGGGCTGGCTGGGTCACTGTGTGCGCCCCCCGCCCCCGTCAAAGCTCCCAGCTGGGGCTGCCGCACCCCGGAGCAGAAGCCTGGGGAGCGGGTCTGAGGGCGGAGAATCACAGGATTCTACCTTGAGGGGGCAAAGGCGCAGCGTGCCACTGGGGCTGCCCTCGGACACTCCCGAAAGGGCTCCAGGGCGCAGCGAGCTTTGGGACCGGGGGACTCTCCACTCTCCACCCTCCCCGAGGGTCGGGTCAGGGTTTCAGCATCTGCAAAGTTTCAAAAGGCTGGAGCTAGAGACGCCAACTGTGGCTTTGCTTGTGCTCCTCAGGCCTTGACTTGGCCAAGTCACCCCCGCGTGCGGGGGAAGGCGAGACGCTGCGTTTATGGAGACTAGCATGGTAAAGCAGTGAGCGCACGCTGACATAGCCAGCCGTGTCCCCCCCCCCCCCCCCCCCCCCCCCCCCCCCCCCCCCCCCCCGCCCCACACACACACACATCGCTTCACCAACGGCTGTGACATTTACTAGCGATGGCTTGTGGATGGATTCTGGGCGAAGGAGCGGGGCTTCATTGGTTTGGATGGATGCTGTAGTCTTGGCAGGACGTTTTTGCTTTTAAGGAAAACCAGGTTTTTTTATCATCGCTTTTTTTTAAACGGGGATTCGGGGGGTTGCACTGCTGTCCTGCTTTTTTGACGGGTGTTTGTCATTGTTAGTTGTTTTACCATCTGGGGTCGCGCTGGATTTGAACCCCATCATCGGCCTGGACAGTTAGAACAACGCCCCACGCTGGAGAGGCTGAGCTGCCCGGGGTGTGGGCTGATCAGTGGCTGGGGACTCCACCACCGCAATGAGGCAGGCGCTGTGGCAGGCTGACGTTTGAGTTCACAGAGAGCCAGGTGGCTTGGTTCAGTGAACCAGGTCGGGCAGATGGGAGCAGCCATCCTGGACAGGCCTCCACCGCCTCTCAGCCTAGGCCCCAAACCTGTCTGGCGGTGACAGCGGAGGCTGCCAGTACCAGAGAGACTCCCTCCCTGCCAAAGGGGTGGCCACGTCTGAGGTGTCTGAGCAGCCCTGGGCACTGGCTGCCTTGCGAGTGTTCGCTCTGCTTTGAGAGATGGCCTTGGGGTGACAGCTGGCTCCCCCTAGGTTTGCTTGGCTCTGGCTACCATCAGACCAGCAGCCCCTCGGTCTGACTGCCCCGGCCACCCCTGCACGACTGGGCCCCGAGGCACTGACTGCCGTGATATGGGTGAGCGGTCCGTGGCACGGCCCACTTGGGGAGGGAGCAGCAGTGCCCCGAAGCGGGCAAAGCGGGCTGCCATGGCGGGGCCGGGCCCACGGTGCTCACAGATGGGGCATGGGAAGGGCAGCCACGCTGGGCTGGAGCTGGAATAGCGGTGCGGCCTGTGCCGAGGGGCAAGAGGATGAGGAACGAAACAGGCACGTTCTCACTCTGCTTCCCCCCACGTCCCCAGTTCCCGATGGGGGTGGGTGTCCTGGCTTTGCCTCGTCAGCATCCCCCCAGGCTCCACCTGCTTGCCGGCGCCCATCAGACCGGGGACAGGGGCAGACTATTGCCAAACGGCCGCAAGGAAGGCAGGCCGGGGCTCTGCAGAGAAGCCGCCCATCAGCGCCAGTGCCTCGGATTTGCATCTCATTAGGGGGCTGCACCACCCACGGAGATGAAAGTGCCGAAGGAACCTTCCCAGGCTAATGAACAAGCAGGTGATTAACAGGCGGAGTGGCAGCTCCAGGTGAGGGAGACCACGGCAGGAGCCCGATCAAGATGAAATGCATTTTTCTAACCACTTGCAAAAATTGATTCCACAAGCATCTCCCCCACCTCCCTCGCCGGAGTCGCTTCCCGGAACAAAGAGCTCCTTTATCTCCCCACTGCCTGGAGATTGAACCTGAGCCTCCACTAATGAATCATCAGGAGCCGCAGAAGTGCGACTGCTCTGATTTCCAAATGTGATGGATAGGTCCGTTCTTCCAACACTTAGTGCCACGTTACTGTCCATCCCCCTCCCCTCCCCAGCCGGGTGCCGCTGGCACAGGCTCTGCTAATGGGGAGATTTGCATGTTGTTCTCTGGCCCCGGGAGAGGGGGGGGTTCCAAAGTTGCTTCTGCTAGTTGCCTTTTAAGTCTCCCATGTCTTGCCCGAGAGCCAAGGGACTCCGACGCTAGGTCTGTGGAACTCAAAGCATCTTGCTGGGGCCTAATCCTCAGCTGAGTTCTTGGGGCCAGATGCCAAGGCCCTGCACACACACACAGAACAGCGTCTGCCAAGTGGGAGGGGCGCCCTGAGCCCGGATTTGGGGGCGCCCAGAGCATGCCATGAGCTCGGGGGCCGGCCTGGCCCAACTCAGCTCTTGCAGGGCCGATGTGGGGAGCCCACAGTCCAAATAGCAAATAAAACCATTCTCACGCCTAGCTGGTCGCTGCTTGCTGCAAGGGCAGGGCCCCACCTGGCCCCGGCCACTACGTCCCTGCGGGCTCGCCTACCGCCGTCAATGGGAGTCCGGCAACGGGTGTTCAGGCCTCAGTGGCCAGCAATGGCGGTGTCCCCAGTCCAGAGCCTCCACTGATTTGCTACGTCCTCCCACGCCGAGCAGTCATCTGCTTCGCTGCGGGACCGGTTTACCTTTCTCCCCCAGGCCTGGCAGCCTCCCTCCCCCATGGCAGGGGTTAAGTCTAGCTTATCCCCCCCATCTGCGCCAGCACGTCCAGCCTATCTTCACCCCCTCTGCTTTCCCCCCAGGCTCTGCTCTTAGCCCTGCCGCCCGTGGGTGCGCACTAAGTCAAGGGTGCCACAGAAAACCAAACGCTGTGGCGTTCGTGCTGCGGGGGGCCGCGTGTGCACGGCCCCGGTGTCATTTTCGAAGCAGTTTAGGGACCTAGCTTTCATCGCCGGTGACATTTGAGGCTGGATGTGGCTAAACACTCGCGCGGAGCTCGTTTGCAGCTGCTAACAAACACAGTGTTGCGCAAGGCATTAACGCGCTGCTAATAACTTCTTATTTAGCAAACGTCGTCTCCTGGTAGCACAAAGCTAGAGCTGTTCAGCAGCAGCTACCGCAGACCTCTTCTGGAGATGAGCATTCATCTTGCAGCCCGCCTCGCTCCCTTGGCCGGTGGCACGGAGGGGTGTCAATCCGGCGGGCCACCCGCACCGGGCTTCCAAAGAGTCTCGTGAGATGGCCACATCTCGGCTGGGCGATCCTGGCTCCAAGGCCAGAAGTGCCCACCGAGAACAGCTAGGTCAGCGGCGCGAGAGCTGAGTGCGGCCCATTGGGGGTCCGGGTGTGACTCGCGAGATGTTTTGTTACCATTGCCCAGGCACAGGGGTGCCAGATTCTGCTGGTCTCCATCCGCATAGGTTTGTTCCTACAGGTATTATCGAACCCTAGGGCTGGAAGGGACCTCGAGAGATCATCTAGCCCAGTCGTCTGCCCTCTTGGCAGGACCAGCACTGTCTAGACCATCCCTGGCAGGTGTGTGTCCAACCTGCCTTTAAATAGCTCCAGAGATGGAGATTCTACAACCCCCCCCCAGCCAACTTATTCCAGCGTTTCACCACTGACAGGCAGGAACTTTCTCCTAATGTCCAACCTAAACCTGCCTTGCTGCAGTTTAAGCCCCTCGCTTCTTGTTCTAAAGTGACACTCACACAAAGCCAGGGCCCGGGAAGTGAAGTGCAGGCTGGTCACACCCAGCACTGTCTGTGAGAGCCGGGTGCTCCCTCTGTGGCCAATCCCAGCATGGCTATGGTTCAGTCGGCATCACCCGCTAATTCTAGGACCCTGTGTGCATTGAGCAGACGTGCCCCGCCCGGGAGACCGGCTTGGTAGTGACAATCTTGCAGCCATTGAGTTAGGCTGACCTGGATGACACCAGCCAGAGACCTGCCCCGCAATCGCCCCTCGCGAAGAACTTTTAGAAAGTATTTTAGGGGGAAAGTTCTGCCCAACGTCAGGGGTCAGGCTAGAGGCTCAGAATGGTCCTTTCTGGCTTTGGTGCCTTGGAATTGACCAGCTGGGCTGCCAGCCTGGGCTTGGACCCCAGCGCTGCCGCGTTGAAGTCGAAGGGAGAAGACAAAGAAGAGCCGAGTGCTTCCTGCCCCCCGGAGCGAACGGCAGAGACGCCCCCAGGAAATGCTCATTTGGGGCCCTGAGTGAGGAGGTGTCGCCAGCTCGAGCTCCATTTCTACAGCCATGCGCAGGATTGTGCTCAGTCCCCGTTGATGGGGAAAGTAGGCGCCTCTTCCCCACCGTGTGCAGATGTAATTACGCTGCACCCTTTGTAACAAGATGGACGTGGTAAGCACCCACCCACGGTCTCCTGGCTTTCTCGGCTACAGGGGCCAGTCGGTGCCAGCAGCTATAAACATTTTCCACGAGGCGCTAGACTGAGATGTTTCCCATAGGAGCCACGGAATAGACTTCCGAAGAAAATGATCCTCTCGTTCCTGGCCAGATCTTGCGTTGGGTCAGATTTCCTTCAATAATTCAGGGGTGAAAGGCTCCAGAACCCGCCTCTAACCCCTAGAGCCAACCAACACCCGAGAAAGAGCTTTCAGTGAAGACCCGGTAGCCAACAGTCACCCTGCAGACAATGGATGACTTGCCGGTGTCAGAGCCCTCTATTTATTTATTGACCGCAGCGAAAGAGCCAGGTCTGCTGTGGAGAGCCCAGGCAGACGTGATTTAGAAGCCACAAGCTATTGGCAGTTCCCAGCACAGCACACGGCGAGCGGGCTGGTGCCCCACCATCCGTATAATTTATTAACTCCATGTTGCTACAGTGTCATACATTATTAATCACTCATATTCTAAGGGAGCCAAATGGATGTCGGCTTTAATTAGACTGGCCTTTTTTAATCTCCTAGCACAGGACCTAGGCCTGACTGAGCAGGGAAGCTAATAAAGAAGGGTATATTCTGGGAGCGTTCCCCTGCCTCGATGGACCGGCGTAGCGCTTGCAGGCGGCCGTTAACATGCAGACCCCTGACAACAATGCCACGCGTCGTCCCCTCCCACTCCCTGAATTATCAGCCACATCACTTTGGAGTGAGGTTGGAAAGATAAAACCAAGGCAATGAAAGAAAGACCTTGAAGGGAATACATTGGCGGCAGAAAGAGCGGGTCTGCTGTGCGGCAGAGCTGCAGAGCAGAGAGCTCTCCTGCACTAGAAAGTGAATGCTCAGAGCTAAGTGTTTCGGATGTGGGATCAGCTGGCGTTTGCGTTCCGCTGGGGGAGAGGAGAGGCCCTTTTAGGAATCCTGTTCCCATGGAGCCAGCTGGGAATGGAGCCCGGGTTGCCACCCTGCTGGTTTTACCTGGGCAGTCGGTGCCCCGGGTGGCCAGATGCCTGGTTTTCAAGCAGAAAGTCCAGTCGGGCCTGGACGCAGGAAGCCTGGTTCCCACAGGGCGGGGCGCTGGCACGCAACCACGCCACCAGCCAGTGACACGGCACGCTGGCATGCAACCGGCCAGTGACACGGCATGCTGGCACGCAACCACGCCGCCGGCCAGTGACATGGCACGCTGGCACGCAACCGGCCAGTGACACGGCATGCTGGCACGCAACCACGCCACCGGCCAGTGATGTGGCACGCTGGCATGCAACTACGCCACCAGCTAATGACAAGGCACAGAACCTCGCCACCAGCCAGTGATGCGGCACACAACCGCGCCACCAGCCAGTGATGCGGCACGCTGGCACGCAACCACGCCACCGGCCAGTGACACAGCCCGCTGGCACGCAACCACGCCACCAGCCAATGACACAGCACACAACCGCGCCACCAGCCAGTGATGTGGCACGCTGGCACGCAACCACGCCACCGGCCGGTGACGCGGCACGCTGGCACCATTATGTCAGACCTGTCCTCGTGGGCAGGTTCGAATGGCTCCCACCTAGCACCTGCACCTTTTGTTTCTTATAGTAACCCTTCCATGGGTCTCAGTCCTATATTTAGCTGTAACTTAGGCCTTTCTAAAGGACAATCCTATTGCAGCATCTGTGTGTCGGCTACGGAGCAGGTAAATCTAACGCAGGCACAGTCTACGCTCCAAAGTACCACTTTTCCATTTTGCCTTATTTCAGCACAGGTCTTGCTACAGGAGTCTTGCCAGCGATCCTCTGACTGTGTCAATCATGTTATGCCACAGCCCCGTGCGACACCGGCTCCATAGCGTCAGCGTGAACAGTGTGCTACTGGTAAAGAACCACAGTCCTCTAGCAACAGTCCTACAGGCATGTGACTGCCCAAATCAACACCCCTCCCCCAGATCCAGAACAGGTGTTTCCTGTCATTACAGTCCATAGACACGGACCAGCACCCTGCATTGCTTAAGTGTCCCTTAGTCGGACAGCACCACAACGTGTTCTTGTGTAGGTCCACACTCGTCCTGAGACATCTCCGGTGTCTTTTTAACCCACCATACGGATGTTCCACCGTCCTCTCGGTGCTGCCGGGCAGTGGCGAGAGCTTTCCTTGTGGCTGCCCAGGTCGCCGGTGTGTGGCTTCAGGGCCAGGTCGCTGTGCACACAGCTGGGCCTGAAACCCCAGTAGTGCTCGTGTGCTGCTTCGGGGGGACGGCCCTGCTTGCGGCTTGCCCACAAGGCCAGCATTTGCAAAGAGGCGGGCACCAGGCCCTTCCCAGGCCAGCCAACGCTAACAGCAGCGAGACGTTCCCAGGGCATCGCGCCCGGCCACGTGTGGGTGAACTCTTCACAAAACCATCATGCCCTAGCGGACGGCTCCGTCATCGGCCTCCAAGGAACCGTGCACAACAGCTCCCGAAGGGCAGCCTTTGGAGATAAATTCCTAACGGCGCTAGCCACTCACTCGTTACAGCAACCTGTAACCCACGAACTCTGCCGTGCGCCGTGTGCACCTGCCCTCTGGGCCCCTTTCCCGGGCGTAACGCAGAGCTGTCACACGGAGAAATAGCCCTTGCTGGGTATGTACTTGGGGGGAGAGGACACTTCGGGATATGCATCCCATCTCTCACACCCCGCCCCCACTCTCCTGCACGCTGACCGAGGTGCAGCGGCCCACTCTTACCGGCCTGCCACGCCCGGGCGACAACTGCCCCCCTGTCGATTTCCCAGCCCCCTCCGACAGCAGTGCAGGGCTGCGACCTTCCCGGCCATGCTTGCCACTCACTTCTCAGCTGTCACTTTAGCAGGGCTACACGGCAGGGCCCTGGGAGCTTGGCGCACGGGTGCACGAATTCTGCCTTCGACGTTCCACAGCCAAGGCTGAGCAGCCCAGATTGACAGCGCGAACCAATCCCATTGCCGGAGGCGCCCTCCCGGGCCCCACAAGTGCCATTCGACCGTAGGTAGCTGGCAAGTGAATGCCTGCGCATCTGGTGTCTGTCCGTCACTGTCACGGCGGCCCGCCCCCCTCGGCTTGCTATTTTTGCAGCTGCAGGCCCTGCTGTCGTGGTTCCCGAAGTCCTGCAGACCCAGAGGAAGCAGAGATGCGGGCTCTGAAACAGATGGCTCGGCTGATGGCTTCACCAGCCACGGCTCTGCCAGTGAAGCCAGAGAAAGTGAAAAGCAGCACGAGAAACGGGAAAGAGAAGCTCGTGGGCTGGACCAAAGGGGATTGCTGGAGTGGGACCCAGCGCCAGCACTCCTCTCGGGGAATGACAGATCGCCCACAATGCACTGCGAAGGTTCACCTGGCCTGGGAACGCCGGGATGCCTACCCACAGTGCACCGCTGCTTTTGTGGAACAGCCTCCCACGGCACCGGCACCGGCAGGCAGGGGGGCATGTGCCCTGGGGACACTGCATTGAAGGCAGTTCTATACCAGCAAAAATGCTGCTGGAGACATTTTCCAGGGTAGCCCTGGCCTCAGTCTAGCCCAGGGTGGTGGGCAAGAATTTTTGAAAGGGAGGGGGGCGCGCACTCCAAGAATTTGGAAAGTGGTCAAGGGCTGCGCTCTTTCATGATATTAATAGAGGGGGCGCAGGGTCTGGGATGGAGGTGGGTGCAGAAGGGAGCTCAGGGTAGGGGATTGGGTGCAGGCGGGGGGTGTGGGGTTTGGGAGGGAGGTTTGGGGAAGGAGGGGCTGTGACCTGGGGCAGGGGATTGGGGTGCAGGAGGGGGGCAAGGTATAGGTTGGCCTGTCCTCTCATGGGTTCTCTCACTGCCCTGAGCAGCCCTGACTGTCCTGCAATGTGGCTGCAAGACCTACCTCCACCCCCTGGGGCAAGAGCGCAGCAGGCGCTCATGCCAGGACCAGGGATCCAACATAGCCTGCTCAGCTAAGGGCAAGGCATCCTCATGCTCCAGGGTGTGCAGGGGTCAGGAAGGAATTCCTCCGGGACAGTAATGCACATCTGGTGAGGCACATTATGGTGGGGCCCTGGGCCTGCCTCTGGAGTATCAGCCCCCTAGCCTGGGCAGAATATTTGACTCAACAGACAATTAGTCTGACCCGGTGTGGCAAGACCCGGGCCCTGGTGTCTCTGGGGGCGTCACTCTGCTGTCCCAGAAAGGCTGTGTCTCGTTTGGAAGAGATTCTAGCAGACGCCCATCTGGGCTGGAGCATGTGGCTTGTGGCTCTGAGACATCTGTCTCATCAGTGTGATTTAATCCGGCCTGATAGATACGCCGGGTCTGGAAGTGACATGAACCGATTTTATCGCTGCCTGGAGGCGCGGGGTGAGAAATGCAGCCAGGGAGAGTTTGACAAGGAGCCAATGCTGCCCCCTTCCGGGACTTGTACGTTCTCGGGCCAGGAGACGCCGTTCCATCGCCTCGTCTGCCATAGGTCAGAGAATTCCATCCCCTCCCCTGCACTGAGTGCTTGGCTAACGCCTCTCCCAGAAGGGTGGAAACGTCACGAGATGGAGAATCCATCCCTGCCCCAATAGTTAACCCCCGTCAGGCTCAGCCCTAATGCTGACTCGAACGGGTCTCGTTTTAATGTTCGCCATTGTCTGCTAGATTAAAGAGCCCTTTGGACCCTGTACGTGCTCCTCTTGTAGGGACTCTCACACTGCTCTCTCGTTACCTTTCAGGCTTCTTTCTGATAAGCTAAACAGGCAGAGGCCTTGACATCTCTCACAGCAGGACAGTTTTGCACAGGGCCATAGTCTCAAGCCAGACGGGACCATTGTGGCCCTCTAGGCTGACATCCAGTGTGACACAGATTAAGAATTTCCCCAAAGGAACTCCTAGGGCAAATCACTCCGAAAGGCACCCTGGCTTGATTCTAAAGTGGTTAGGGATGGAGACTCCACCGTCCCCTCTGGTAAATTGGTCCAGCGGCTAATGACCTTCACCGTTAAACACTAACACCTTCTCTCCAGTCGGAATTGGTCTAGTTTTAACTTCCAGCCACTGGATCACGTGACTCTCCCGTCTGCTAGACTGATGAAGCCGTTATCTTCTTTTTCCTCTAGGTAGTTGCTGGTAGACTCATTAAATCCCTTCTTCGCCTGACGCTAAGTGAGCTCCTGCAGTCTAGCCCCGGAAGGCCGGTTTGGCCAACTTCAGGCTTTTCTCTGAACCTTCTTCAATTGATCAGCATCTTTCCTGAATTGTGGGACCAGCCCTGGGCACAGGATTCCGGCAGCAGCTGCGGCAGAGAGGGGGCTTAGAACCTCTCTGCTCCTAACCAAGACTCCCCTGCGTATGTCTCCACCTTGCCCCCTTTGCCCAGGGTGGAGCAGCAGCTCATGTTCAGCTGATTATCCTCCATGACCCTCAAGTCTTCTCCAGAGTCAGGAAACCCTACTATAGAGTCCCCCGTGGTGTAAGCATCGCCTGCGTTCCTCGTTCCAAGGCAGGTATGTTTACGCGGCTGCATTACAATGCACGTTGCACCACATTCTTCCAGCCTCTTTCCAGCATCCTCTCCTGTTTAAAATGTGGATCCCAGACCGAGATGTGCTAGTCTAGGTGGTCTCCTCAGCGCTATGTACCGAGGTCAAACCATTTCCTGGCACATGGGCCAGGGGCTGGGATTCCAGGACAAATACGTTGGATGAAGGTTTCCACTGAAAGGATCCACAGTTAAGCGAGGAGCTGTGAGGGCTGCCAGATGGTTTCACCAAAATACCGGACACACTTGCCATGACATCACAATCGACATTCCATCTGAGCTAGAAAACACCGGACGTTCTATTGTCTCAATGTCTTTCCCAAACAGAAAGCTCAAATACTGGACTGTCCAGTTCAAAACCGGACACCTGGCAAGCCTAGCAGCCGTTCAACCTGCCGGATTCGGTTTCAGAGCTCACGCCCCACCCAGGTGAAGGAGTGCGTTTCACCCCTGTCTCTGCGCTCCCTTCAGGCTGGCTGCAGGGTTACTTTGCAGCTGCGGGGGCCAAACATTTCATTTTAAAAACCGAAATCTCATAGTTTGGCTCCCCGGTAGCAAAGGGTACAGCTGCGGCATCGCTGAGCACACGGTGCCCCAGGTATACAAATTAACAACTCCTTGGCACTCTTTACCTGTGGGTCTCCAATCGGTTTACAGAGACGAATAAGTATTATTGTCCCCCTCTTTTCAGATGGGGAAGTTGTGGCAAGAGGGGATTAAATGACTGGCCCAAGGTCAGACAGTGAAACGGTGGCAGAGCTGTGGAGCGATGCCAGCTCTTCTGAGTCCTAATCTGATGCCCCAGCCCATGTGCCATTGACCCTCCCAGTGTGCCATTGACCCCTCACTCATTTACGTCCTGCAGCCTCAGCCTGGAGAAATCGATAGGATGTGTTTAAATTACCCTGAGTCCTGAGTGTGCCACCAAGCCAAGCTTTCTGGCTACACACACATTTCCTTTGGCAGAGGGTTGTTATTTGGATGTTTATTTCATCCCTCCGAGAAAAAAAAAAAAAGGAGGAATAAAAGTGAAAAATGGTGTTTTTTTACTCGTCGCAGGGCAGGATGGGAGCTCGTGTGCAGTGTGAGTCTGCCTGAGGAACATCTGCCCCCGTGTTGGAAACGCCTCGTCACTACAGGGAATAACAGCAACAGATCGGGGAGGAAATCGGCGGCTCCGACTAAGCAGTCGTGCTGCCCTGGCCAGCGCCGCGTGGCTGGTTTGAACCCTTGTGGCTTCCCAAGAGGCCATTCCGCCCGGGCACTGTTTGTCCAGCGTGAAGCAGCGCAGCACAAGAAAGGTGCCGGCTCGGCTGGAACTAGCAGCAGTTTGTGCTGGACTCAGAATTGCTGGAGCATTTCTTGTGAAGACGATACAGATATCCCAGGAGCTGCCTCCGCACCAGGGCAATATTTGCATCTTTATGGCAAGAGGGTTCGGTGCCTGGTTTTCTCTCTCATTTGCCGGAGTTTTATACCTTCCCTCGCCCTGCAGCGCTGAAGGCAGCTGTCGCAGTGAAGGCAGCCAGGTCTGTAGGGATCCCTGGTCTTGCCTTGGGCCTGGCCCTCCCCAAGGGCGTGAGCTCTGGCTGCAGGGCAGAAATCCCTCCTTGCTGGCAGGACTCTGGCATCGTTCCAGGGCTGCCTTTTCTCCATGTGCTGGGGTCACCCGCTGGGCCCAAGACTGCAGGGCAGCGGGACGAGATGAAATGGAACCTGCCGGAGCTGCGGTGCTTCACCAATGTCCCATGCGCAGCGGCTGGACTGCTGCCCTACCTCCGGAGAAACGTGGGGAGCAGTTAAACTGCACCCAGGCTCGCTGCAATACTAGGAGCCTTCCCGCCCCCAACACACAGAGCCCACGCGAGGCCAGGCAGGAGCCAAGCTCTGTGGGTGAGCGAGTTTTGTTGATACCCTTTCGATGGAGCTGGGAGAAGGGGAGCAGATGCAACCAGGAACAGCCAGAAAAAGAGCGAGGAAGCAGCAGCCAGCCAGAGACGCACTGGTAGCCTTGTAGTGTGACTCTGAGAGAGAGAAAGAGGAGAGCGCTTTTGGGCAGAAAAAAGGGCTTTGAGCTCTGAGCCAGGAAATCGCTACTGCTGGATTCCCACCGGGCTCCGGAAATGGCGACTTTCTGTGTGCTTTGTCAATAACGGGCGGTATTGCCACTCCCGTGGAAGCAGCTCACCAGACCCCAAGACTGGCTTGCTGCATGTGTCAGGAGAGGCAATGCGAGGGGGTCAGGCCCCCACCTGCTAGGGCTTTGAAACCCCACAGCAAGGCACCATCCCCACCCTGCAACACCTGACGGTCCCAGGCAGGCGAGAGGTGGGATCCAGGCTACAGACGCTGTTTGCTGGGGAATAACTGGGAGCAAACGAGAGGGCAAGGCGGGGAGAAGGGATTTGGGAGGCAGACGGAGAGGAGCAGGATTTTCTGACAAACCTGAGTTACGTCCACACTGCAATCGCGTTCTTCCGAAAGGAAATGGAAAGAGCAGAGGGGTTTCCGGCGCTGGTAACCTTCCTTCTCCGAGGAAGACGCCTTTTCCCGAAAGCTCTTTCCCTAAAAGACACGTGTGGACGGGGAAGAGGGATCCTTTCGAAAGACAAGGAAAGAGGAAAAAGCACAGGTGCCATGGTGGCCGCTCCGTCCACAGCAATCACAGCTGACCTGCCGGAGAGCCTCCATGCAGTGTGGACGCTCTCTTTCGCAAAAGCAGATCGCTTTTTTGATGCGCGTTGGCAATGCGGCCACTCTCTCGGGAGACGGTTTTCCAGAAGATCTCTTCCGAGAAAAGCTTCTCCGCAAGGAGCCTGCGGTCTAGATGTAGCCGATGTCTGTGTGCGCTGAGCAGTGTCGCCGACTCTTGCTATTTTCTCGCCAGTGACGCTGTGACACAGAGGGATTGGGGGCCCGACGGGCGATGGCTGAGATGTGCCAGGCCCCTCCAGAAGTCCAGCTTTGCTAGGAGCCAGCAGAGCCTCTCCCCCCTGCTTTTGCCAGTGTGTGTGTGGGGGGAGACAAACAGCAACTCAGGGGTGCCCCATTCCCTCCCCACCGCATAAGCACCAGGAACAGAATGATGCCTCTGCTCTTACCCCCCCCTCCCCCCCCATCTGCATCACTTGCCTGGGCAGGGGAAGAGGGAAGTGAAGAACTGGAGCTGCCCTCGACCCCACCTGGGAGACAGGGGTGAAAAACGCCAAGAGGAGGAGATGTGAGGCGGGGGGAGGAACCCTGGGGGCTGCAGGAGGGAAGAATAATTAAAATACAAATGAATTACTTTCAGCTATCTGGAGAAGGAATGACGAGCTCTTTTAAACATTAATAATTCATTGCAATTACTGGCTAACACAGACACTACATGTAATTATCAATATTGTACAGAGCAAGAGGAATTATTTAAAATTATTTTTTACAGTGTTGAATGTGGTAGAACTGATTTTAATCAACAATATTTAGGGCTCAGATAATGGAATTAGCACATTGCCATAGGAAAAGCTCCAAAAGGTGGCTGATGTTAGAACAATATTCTTGCATGCAAAGATCATTGCAGCTCCCATAAACCTTTATTGGAAAATCAATTGGGAAACTAGATACACAGAGGGCGCTTTCCTGGTCTTGGATGGCAATGGTTCATGTTCCAGCTCCATTTATAGTCCTGCACAGTCGATTTCTGACCAGGTGTGAATTAGTTAAAATATGGTGGCAAAACCTGTCACACTGTAGAGCTGGTCAATTAATTTTTCATTAGACCGGAGAGGAAGAGTCTAACTCAACTCTCCTCTTCCTCCGTCTAGTGTGGATGCCTTTCCTCTGCCCCGTCTCTCCATTTGCCATGCCGTGTGTGAGATGCCAGCCATCCAGATATTGCCATCCCTAAAAGCAGCAGTAGTGATATTGAAAGGAGTCTCTCGCTCCTTAGAGCTAGCCTAAATAAACCACAGAATTCACCCTGTTGCATGGGCTGCATTGCATGTGGCTGTGTCCCCCGGCATGCGCTGGGCTGAGCAGCCAGGGAGAGGCATACCAACATGAATCCCTGACTTTCAGCCTGCAATGCTCACACGCACGTTTCCAGAAGAGGGCAAGGGAGTTACAAAGCCCAACGACAGACGACAAAACATGGCCGGTGATGGGTTTTTAAGCATCTCACTGGGGATTCGTGATCCCTCGAGGCTGGCATAGTGGCTGGGGGGGGTGTTTGTGCTGAGTGGGTGTTGTGTGTGCCCCGTTGCTCTGTGTGTGTGTTGTGCATGGCTCAGTCTTTGATATTATTTAATCCCTTTCCACAAGGTCACTCTGGCCTCCGTTTCTGCAGGCACTCCCGGGGCATGGCTGTGGGCACTCAGGGACGGCGGAGTGAGTGCGGAGGACTTCCTTGCTGTCCTCCATGGCCCTGCTGGATGGAATCGGCTTGCTGTGTGCGTGGTGCCCATCCCCAGATACATTCATGGGTCGAGGGCACCGGGTACCCTGCTTGTCCTCGCGCTGGCTGCACTTACCCCGCTCCGCGCCGCATTGAGTGGAAAGCGCAGCACCATCCAGCCAATAGTTCTTCTCCACCAGTGTTCAACCAACCACAAGGACCATCTCCAGCAAGCCAGGCTGGGCTCGAGCATCATTGACTGGGTTCCTGATGAGGTAGATCTCCATGGCCAGCTCACTTCTGGGAAGAGGCCCAGCACCGAGCCTAGCACCCCAGCACCCCCAAAAGCTGGCCTACTAGTCTGCATCTCTGGGGTTGGGAAGTCTGCAAGGACCGGGCTGCCCTGTGATGTTTCGGGCTCTCCTGGGTACAGAATCAGGGCTGGGTTCAGCCGGAGCTTTGAGCAGCGGGGCCAGCAGCTGGCTCCTGTGTTGTCCAGGCTGGTGGCTTTCTGAGACTGAGCACGGCACAGAAAGGAGACGTCGGGGAAGCGACGGTGACGAAGAAGGGGGGCATGAAGGTGGGACGGTCCGGAGAGGTGGCTCGTGTTTTGTGTGACCGTGAACACCTCCGTGGGTGGGCTCCATGTCAGTGAGCTGTAACAATGGACAAGGCGTTGCAGTGGGGGACTGAAATCCGTATGTGGACGGGACCCCTGAAAAAGGGCCTTGATTTTCCAAAGCTCTGAGGTTCCACCACTCCTGTTGCTGTTCGGGGTGATGCCAGCTGCACCGTGGAGCAGCAGGCCACGTGTTGAGGTACTTACGTGCAGACTGTACGCAGGGAGAGCTGGCTGTAAGCTTTCTGTGCCACCTTTCCCCAGCGACCTCCCAGGGGTGCGACGCCGAATTCCTTCCCATGCGGCTTTCAGCCGGCGACGTGGAGAAGCAGGATGCAGGCACTGTACAAGTCTGCAAGAGCGCTGGGGAAGTGAACACCCTAGCAGTGCAGTAATTAGCAGCTTCACTTGAGTAATGGCTCCATTACTGGTCTATTACCGAAAATAATGGAGCACCACCACACTGGGGGGGAGCCTGTTACTGGCACATCAAAGGACACAAAGTAAGTCAGAATTATCTGATGGGAATGCACCATCCGGCCTCACAGATAAAGTCTGCAGGAATGTAGGAGAAAAGCTCTCAGCCGCTGGAGCATTTTCAAACAGCCTACAGAATTCTGTAGGCGGAATGGGGTGCAGAAATCAACTGTCCATCCTCATCCAAACTACTCTGTGCAGTCCCTGTCACCTCACCTCAAAATGGGCACTTCAAAACAGGAGGAGGTTTAGAGAAAGGCAAAGAGAGAGACCAGGGGCCTGGAAAAGCTTTTCCAAAGAAGGAGATGAATCAGAGGGGCCATGATACAAGGATCTACAACAATGCAAGGTCTTGAGAAGGGGGGTTGGGAGCATCTGCAGCCTCATAACGCAAGAAAACGGCAACATTCAATGGAACTGGAAGGTGGGACATTCAAAACGGAGAGAAGACAACATTCTGCACATTACTCCTAATTACACTGCGGAACTCACTGCCACTGGGAACCACCGAGGCCAGGAATTTAGCAACATTGATACCCAGAGTTAACAGTTAATGGGACGTGATCGCTAGATTAGAGGTTACCTGCAATTTCAGTGTTTCTGCCAATCTCTAACTAGTGGACATCAGGATGACGGATTACCCCACATCTGCTACTGCAGGGTTCTTGCACTTTCTTTGGAAGCATGTGATAGCCTGGTCTACACAAGGTCTTTAATTCGAAATAACATCCCCCCCACTTAGGTTGAATTAATAAGTGGAGCATCCACACTGCCAATCCTGTTATTTTGAAATCTGCACTCCAGCTCTCCTCAGGAAATAACACTTATTTCGAAATAGCGGTAGCGTGGCCGCTCTGGTGCTGCTATTTTGAGATAACGACTCCCCAGAGTCATTTGAACTAATTACTCCCCAGTGCTTCTGTAGCAAAATGTATATTTTAGTATTGGTTATAAGACTAGGTATGATATATAATGATTTGACCTATAATGACTCGCTTATAAGTTCTGTCTGCTTCTATGTCTCTCTGTGTGTCTCCCATGATTAGATAATGTTACTGTAAGGCCTTGCTCCCTGTTAGCATTACAAATTAAGATGTACCCCTTGCCTGCATCACAAACTAAATCCTGTCTTCTAGTAACTATTGATCTTGTCTGAAACTGCACCATTGTGCAGTGTGAGTGGAGGGGGGGTGTGAGTGAAAGCCATCAGAGATGCCCAGGTGATCAAGAAGTGGAAACTTTGAAGATAGCCAGGAAACATGCATTGTGTCTTGAGGCTAAATTGAATTAGCAGCACTGACGAACCCTGGAGACAAGCACAGACCGGATGGGCAGCCTGACAATCACCATCACAGGATAACACCCCACAACACAGATTAACACCTCCTAAGGATGGATGAGGGCAGCATGACACTGCAATATCCATAGATCCCAATGGGAACCCACATGGATAAGAAGGGAAGCTCTTGCCATGGGACTCTGGGTTCGGTTCTGCAAGCCAAGCCTCAGAGGAGTCTCAGAGGAACCCGACTCCTCGGTCAGTTGGCCTGGCCAGTAAGACTGACTTGATCACCATGCACTGGTAACTATGCACCATCTGTGTGTCTGTGTGTGTGTGTGTCTGTCTGTCTTTATAAAGCAGATGCTAACTGCTTCTCTACTGTATTATCAATAAACACAGTGGCTGCGTCTAGACTAGCATGATTTTCCGCAAATGCTTTTAACGGAAAAGTTTGTCCGCTAAAAGCATTTGTGGAAAAGAGCGTCTAGATTGGCATGGATGCTTTTGCGCAAAAGCACTTTTTTGCAGAAAAGCGTCCGTGCCAGTCTAGCCACGGTTTTGCACAAGAAAGCCCCGATCGCCATTTTCGCCATCGGGGCTTTTTTGCGCAAAACAGTCCTGAGCTGTCTACACTGGCCCTCTTGCGCAAATACATTTGTGCAAAAGGGCTTTTTCCCCGAACGGGAGCAGCATAGTATTTGCGCAAGAACACTGACAATCATACATTAGATCGTCAGTGTTCTTGCGCAAATTCAAGCGGCCAGTGTAGACAGCTGGCAAGTTTTTGTGCAAAAGTGGTTGCTTTTGCAGAAAAACTTGCCAGTCTAGACACAGCCAGTGTGTTGCCTTTTCCCCTGAAAAGGATCCTGTGTGTGTCTTATAAGCATAACACCTCCTGGGGCTCTGCGTGGAGGTAGCGCAGCCACGTTAACGGAGCCTGCCTCAGACGAATTTTGAGGCATCCCTGTAGTGCGGGCACGCTATTACGATTGTTATTTTGGGAGTTATTAAATCGAATCTAGCTACTTCGAAATAGCTTCCTAGTGTTGACAATGCTCACTGTGGGAGGCAAGATAATGGGCTAGGATGGTCAGGATATCCAGGACCAAGGGGAATTCTCTAGCGACAGATGTGCTGCCTGGGGTGGAGGAGGGTGGCCAGGGAACTGGGGGGTGGCCAGAATTAACTGTATTTAGCCTGAGTTTCAGCCTTTTGGGGGTTATTAAGCGAGGGGGGGGTAAGAGTTGCTCAGGTTTTCTGATGTAGGACTGAGGACCAGTGAATATTCACAACCTTTCACCAGCCCAGGGCATAAGTGTCTTGTGCCCCAGTTACAGGAAATCCTGCTACCCTGGAGCACTCAGCCTCCACCTGTGTGTGCAGGGAGACAGATTGCCACTGTCTGCCGGAACGTCGAGAGAGCACTTCCCAAGATTGAAGAGCTTAATTAAAGGGAGGTTTAACAAAATGCGAGTGCCTTGGCATGGTCCCAAGGCACAGGATCCTCCCCTGCCTCTGAGGCTTCTCTGCCTCTGGTGGCCACGGGAGCACATCACCTCTGGGCCCGCTCAGATCCTGGGGCTCGGTCACGGTGGCGGGTCCCATAGGAAGCCCCGTGTTCTGGGCAGGCTTTGCGGGAGAGCTGCCGAGTGCTGCCTCGTCTCCGCAGGCGGGAACATCTCCAGATGCTGAGCAGTGGCAGTGCATGCAGCGTTGACCACAATGGATCTCATGCATCATCGTAGCAGCTCTCTTGGTTCAAACCGGGGATGGGCAAATACTGGCCCTCGGGGCGGATCCGGGCCACTAGGGTTAGTGCCTGGCGGGCCCCCACCGCTCTATGTACCTGCGCGGCTGCAGGTGCGGCGATCGCGGCTCCTGTTGGCTGCAGCTCGCCGTTCCCAGCCAATGGGAGCTGCAGGAAGCGGTGTCCAGTCTGCACCACTCCCACCGGCCGGACCGACGCTCGGGGGCTAATCCTGGCAAAGCACCATCGCTGCCCAGTCCGGAGTTTCATCCTGGCCCAGTGACATGATTGCGCCTGGCCCACACGGACCACTCAGCCTTGTATTAGGCTACGGTTCCGCACGGCCACCCAGCACTAGCACCCCGAATTGGTAGCAATAGCACTGGCCTGAATTGGCTCCCGGGAGTTTCTGGCTAGCTCTTCTCACGCTGAGAGCTATGGAATTTCTGCTGAGGGCGGAACGCTGCCTTTGTTTCATTGCCGGGGTGTCCAACATGCTAGCCACTAGCCACACGAGGCTGTTGGGACAGCTGAGTGTGGCTAGTTGGCTATTGCTTCAGAACTGGTTGGACCCCGCGATTTGTTGCACTGGGGGAGAGGGTAGAAGGAGGCTTCGGTGTTGTGCATGTTGCTCTTGCCACAAGGTCTTTACAAAGAGGAAGATTTTGCCCAGTCTGCCCTCTGGACGGCTGGTCCAGGCAGAGCCCCTTCTCTGTTCCCAAGCAAAGCCCGTGCGGGCTGGGACTTGGAGCGCTGCATTGTCCCAGAGCAGCACAGCTCTTGTGGGGTTCAAAGAGCAACATCTGGTCTTCAGCGCAGCTGGGCCTTGATCCACTAATTGCTCTGGATCAAGAGAGCCAAGGCTCTGAGCTGGCACCGGAAACAGATTCGGTGCCAGAGGCAGGACTTGAGCAAAGGAGCTGGCAGCAGCCTGAGCTCGGAGGAGGGGGCAGACTCTCTCGGCACCCGCTGGCACGCCTGCGTTGCTCTGCGGCAGAGCCGAGCAGTACAGCAGCCCGGCCTGGAGGGGACAACGCGCAGACTGGTCCCGACATCCAATTCTGACGTTTCCCAGCGGGCTTCATTCCAGATCAGTCCAAACCCGAGGGTTTTTAAACGTGCTTGCTTGGGGAAAGATTTCAAAGGTTCATCTCAACACGACATTTTTGTTGGGAAATCCAGTTAGCAGTGTGCTTCTTTGGCACTTTTGTGCAACTTTTACAATGTCCCGTGTCAGTCGTGGTGGCGACAGGCCACATGATGTCAAATCATGTCAGAAGGAAAGAGAATCAAAAGGATGGCTCGTCTGCTCCTGGTCCCACGGTGCCTGGGGTGCCAGGCAGTGAGAGCTGAGTCAAGGCCCCGCTGGGGAAGGCAAGCCGAACCCCCACCCCTTCAACCTGAAGCCACCCCTTTCCCGGAGACCACACCCCTTCAACAGCCCCCTCAGCCGCAGTGGCCAGGCAGGGTAGGCAGTTTTGGCCTTCCCTTGCCGACATCACCCACCGCCCACGACAGTGCGGTGTCTTTCGGCGAGTTCTCCATTTCACGTAGCCTGCCTGCTCCTGCCACGTGAGACGGCTGCTTTGCTCGCTGGATGGGAAAAGGGACAGGCTCTCATTTCAGCCAGGACCCGGCTTTTCGCTCCAAGTCCATAAAGCCCACTAGCAGCACAAGCCACACAGCTAACTCCTCCACCGTCGCACACAGATCCTCCGCCAGTCGGGCCCACCTCACGCGCACACGCTTACGGCTCCGTCCGAGCGCTCGGTTGGGCACATTTCCCGGATGGAAGAACTCCATCGACTGCAGGCTCATGGATCGGGTGTGAAGGCCTTTCTGACAACGCGCTTTCCTCACAGGTTAGCAGTGTTTGCAGACAAAACAAGTAGGACACATTCCGAGTAGCTTTAAAGGCACGATAACCCTCCCGTCAGTCTCTCTCCCTCCTTGCCCTTACATAACCGCCCCGGCTCTAATTAATACATTAATAGCTCAGAAAACCTCCAGGCAATCGGCGCTAGAACCCAAGCACAGCCTACCCAGCTGTGTGGGAGATGGAGCCCCACCCGGTAACTCTGCTCGTCCTGCTGAGGAAATCAGTCACTTTTCTGCTATTTACTCGCCTGCCATGGCATTTCCTACATGGATTTATTTTAATAGCAGTGCAGCAATAATGCTCCTTAATGAAACAAGTAGCGTGTGCGCTTCACTCCCTGTGTGAAGTGAACCCCGTTTGGTTATTCCTTTGGTTCAATGCCAACGTGTAATTAACATAATTAGGAGCCGACGAGATGGGAATTGTGATGGGTGGAAGGAATCTGATGATGGGGGAGGGGGCAAAGCCTCTTTCCCCAGAGAGCTGCTCAGCTGACTTGCTCTCCATGTCATCAGGGAACTCTCCCGCCACTAGCACCAGCCAAGTGTCACCACCTGGCGTTCTTCAGCCCTGAACCGCTGCTGCCATGCAGAGCACGTTACATCAAGTGTGGCAGTCCTGCTGCTGTGTGACTGATGCACTTTTGTCTCCAGTCCCGGCCTCCCCGTTCGGGACCGGCTGTTACACACCTTGGTGGATCTTTGCTAGCGCCCGAGGGGTCTTCCTCTGGCCTAGAAGGGTCACACTAGACAGCCGCCTCAGGCCAGTGGGGGCGCTCAGTCTCCCAACTTGGGGTAAGTCAGGAAAGAGTCTTCTTAGGCCGTTCATGTTACGTAGTTTACTAAGTGAGCCAATCCTTTGCCACCAGTGGCCGTTGTGGGAGAACACACACACCGTCAGCCGTTTTGTCCCCACCGGGGACTCCATCTCAGGGCCTCATCTCAGAGCAGCGTCGCCCACGTGGAAGGCAGGGCAGGCTGGAAAGAGGGGACATTCAATATTCACAAACATTCAGCTAGTGCGTCTGAGGCAAAGCGGTGCAGGGACAACGGCCGAGCCGCACCGGGAAGCGATCGACCTGCCTCGGCCCGCGGGTCTGACTGGGGCTCGGAGCTGGCCGCGACGGAGAACACTGTCAGAACGGCTGTGGAGCCACAATCGTACACGCTTGCCAACGCCGGAAGTGCCCAGGCCAGTGTGGTGACTGGGAAGTAACTGCCCAAGGGGGCTCTCTGAACACGGTCAAGTCAGATGGCATGAATGTGGCCCCTCCCTGGCTCCATTCAGGGCCTGCTTCCAAGTCCAGGGGAGAACGGCCATGGACTCGAATGGGCTTTGGATCACGCCCCGGCCATTTACTCCCCTATCGTGTACGTTAGTGAAGATTTTAACACCCAGCCAGGAAATGCCCATGCGCAGGGCTGACGGCCTGTTACAGCACTCTGTGCTATGTGATGGCAGCCACTCTCAAACATAATATCCCATCCCATCACTATGTTTCCCTGCAGTCTTACACACACACAAACACACAAGGCAGCTGGGAGGCAGTGGCTGGGCAGCAGCTCTCCCCAGGAAAGGCTGGATTCTCCTCACGGCAGCTGCCTTCCATGACAGTCGAAAAGCAGCACAATGGGAAGGCCGATAAGGCCTCAGTTAACCCTTCCACTCCTGTGTGGGGTGAACACCCCATCACAAGCCACTGAACCCCTCACGGTCTCCAGCGCATTCATCGTCACAATGGTGTATGTCACGGCAGCGCTGTCGTCCCCAGTGTCTCGAGGGGAAACCGAGGCACAGTGAGGCTCATATCTTCAAAGGGACGGATGTTCCTAATTCCCACCGAAATCCCCTTTACTGGGAGTTGCAGCCAGAGCGGCCTGTCCTGTGGCAACGTAGGGACTTGAACAAAGGTCTCTTTCCCCAGTGTCCTTGCTGCCAGGGCTCAGTGCCACTAGCACGTAACAAAGCCGGAGGAATGGGGGCTGGCTGCCAGCTGGGCGGGTCTGGGCCGCTCTGGGTTTGGGGGCTATTACCAGCTCTTATTCTGACGGCTCATTTTGAGGTCAGCACACGCAGGCGGGGATTCCCTGTCCCCCGGGCACTCCAAGGACGAGGGCGGCAGCTGGAAGCTTTCAAGGACTCCGGCTGCCCAGCCTGAACCGGAGATAGCTGTGCTGGAGCTCAGCAAAGTGTCAGCATGGTTAGATTAAACGTTATGGAGCCCATGGCTAAGCATCAGTCCCAGCCTGGCTCGCTTTGTCTCCCCCGAGCAAACGGCCTGTCAAGGAGCCAAATTCATCCCCCAGCGCAGCTTTGTCATTGTGATGGGAGCCTGTGCTGCTGCCACATGGGAGTGGATGGAGGCTGCCCTGGGCGGCACGGTGGGAGCTAACGGGAGAGGAAATCCATGTGCCGCGGTGGCGGAGAGCAGAGGGGCCTTTCCTCCAGACAGCACCAACGTCACTTCCCTGCCCTCTGTCTGAGCAACTCGGCCCGCTGGGGGAACCCCCAGACACCCATCAGCAAAGGAGGAACAGATTCTGAACCCCGGATTTTTAAGGGCCCCCCGTGCTGGAGCACTCCTGTTCTGGGAGCCCGGCCTGATGCTCTGAGAGCCATTCCCAGCCTGTCCAGGCAGAGGCCAAGCAAGTTAGTCCAGAAAGGGCCGGGACACACACAATACATCGGGGCAGATGCCCTGTCCTGTCCCAGCTGGAGTACAGGAAGCCCCGCAGGGCAGAGGGCAGGGCAAGGGGTCTAACGGAGGGGAGGCAGGAGATCAAGTGCAGAGGGGGGAGGAGAGTTAAATGTGCAGCGAGGTTGGCTGGAGGCTTGAAGGAAACGGTGGGTGTGGGGGCAGGGCTGGGGATTACGTGAACTCACAGCAAGCTCCAGATTCATTTGCATTAGTCCTGGGGCAGAAGGGGTTTGTCCAAACCAGTTTGCCCATCACTGACCTCCAGCAACAAACTGCCCAGCTCAGGAGGGATCAAGGGGAAGCCGGAGCAGCTTTGGGACCGGGAGTGGCCTTTCCAGAAGCCACCCAGCCTTCCAGGATCCCCTGCGGAAGGTCCATCCGGTCCATCCGAGAGCAGGAACATGGTGCATCACGCTTCATCTCCTCTGCACCAAGCGGGCAACGCAGATGCAAAGAAAGACACACTCAATAACCAAAGTGGGGGGAAGTTGCTAATTACCCATGAACAACAAACCACAAACACATCACGCATTAGAAAACAAATTAATCAGAACAGGACGGAAGACACGTTTCATTATCACAAGACGCTGCATCGAGCCGGAATGGGGGGGTGTTACCAGGCTGTGTGTGCAGCCTCCTTACAAACATGCGTCTCTTGCTGCCATCTGACTGATGCACCCGTATAGACGCGACACACACCTAGAGCGGCCTAAAATGCTCGCACCTTTATGGGGAGTTTGTGGGCTGGCGGTGCTGTACTGTGCTAGGGACTCTGCGGATTTACTGGGGGCAGATTTAGTTGCTACTGGAACGCTTCTGCTGGGGGGCAGCTAGGGGTTCCTTTTATCGAAACAATGCAGAACCAGCTCGAGCCCCTGCTCCATCTGGGAAAATTTCCAGCCCAGGGGCGGCCGTGCCTATAGGCAAACTAGGCAGCTGCCTAGGGTGCCAAGTTACATGGGGCGCCAAATTCCAAATACCCTGCCACTTCCCCTTCCGGTGCCTTACCTGGAGCACGGCTTCCCTGCAGCCAGGAGGGGGGTAAGTCCTAAGAGGGACGGCGCGGGGGGGGTTTCCCCTGCACAGCAAGGTGGGGGGGGTCTGCCCCGGAGAAGGAAAGTGCCGGCCAGCTTTCCCTGCCACGGGGGGCAGGGTTTGGCCCTGGCGAGGCATGTGTGAGGGTTCTCTGGCTGGGGGGGGGTCGACCCCAGGGGAGGAAGGCGCTGGCTTCCCCTGCGCCGCAGGGGGGGGGTCGCCCCAGGAGAGGCGCATGCCGGTTTCTCTCTGGGGGGGGGATCCTCGTAGAAGGCAGGTGCAGGGGACTCTCTCCCCCCACTGGCACCCTGTTCCCTCTCCCCGGCCCCCAGCCCCGCTCTCCCCAGCACAGAACCAAAACCTCAGTCTATATCTGCCCTTGGGGTTGGGGAGGGCGCCGATTGCGTGGTTTGCCTAGGGCGCCAGTTGCTGGCAGCTAGTTTAGGGCCGCCCCTGTACCAGCCCCCCCGAGGCCTCTGCAAGGCGACTGTTCCTCTGCCACAAGCACTGAGTCTCTGGATAGAAAAGGAAACTTTCAATACCGAGGGTGGAGAGCAATGCGCTTCCGTGGTCCTACGTCCAACGGGACTCGCGATCTAACAGCCAAACACGACCACTGGGCAGAGCAGAGTCGTCCGATCCTGAGCCCTTCCCCCAGCCCGTCACTACATGCCGGGGAGGGCCCATGCGGACCCTGCCCACACTGTCAGCCTCACAGACCACGCGTCTGCTCTCACTAGCCCTTCGCCCTGTCCTCCCAGACCATCGCCTGCCCCCTTCTCTTGGCTCTTCCCATGGCGCCTGTCACTTTCTCTATGGGAACGACTCCAGAGGTACTGGCCCACAGAACTGTGTCTGTACTAGGGGGTCTCCCTCTTTACCGGGCCCAGGTAAAGCAGGGGAATTTTTATGAGGACAAGCCCTGAGCCAGGGACGAGGTTTTCAGAGCTCGGCACATGAGGCCCTGAGGGCTTTGGGAAGTCTGTCCGCCTGTGCCTGACTCGGGCAGGCGCTTTGTGTTGCCATTTGCACCTGTGCCTTTCTCCGCTCACTGGGGCAGCTTTTCCCACCCACATTGCAGCAGTGCACCGAGGAGACAAGGCGCCAGGCGGGAAAGGTGAGGCCAAAGCGCTCGGAGCCGCTGCTCCGGCCCTGGCCATGCTTGGTGTGCAGACTGTTCCATCAGGCACGGGCTACGCTGCCTGTCACTCGCCACAGAGCGGGCGTGGCTGCGTTCCCTCGCACGGGGACCCTGACGCACCAGCTAAAGGGGACGGTGGAGACAGGGAGGAGGCATGGGAAACCCCCAGGGTGAACTGCGCTGAGGAGGGAGCCGAGAGCAGGGCTAGAAGGGAAACGTGGTGCTGTTTCCATTCCCATTTCAGCGGTGGGCTCTGTCGAGGGGCGCCTGCCCTGTCTGTTGGTGAGGGTAGCAACGGACCTCTGAGGCCCCTCGAAATCCCTCTTAGGGTGAGCTAACAGCCACTGAGTCTACACACTTCCCCCTGGGGTCAGGGTAGTATGGCCTAGTGGCCACAGAATCTGTATACGGCCCTCTGTGTTCAGGGCAGTCTGGCCTAGCGGTCACAGAGTCTAAGCACTTCCCCCTTAGTTCATGGCGGTATGGCCTAGCAGCCACAAACTCGATGAGCCCGGTGGCCTCAGAGTCAATACATGAGGCAAAGCTCCCTGCGTGGGGTAGGTGAGGAGGGGTCCTGGGCCCTCCCTCTCCACCGGGTGCCAGCCCCGGGCCTTGTCAGCACGGCTAGCTCAGCGGGGAATCCCACCGCAACACACCAGACTCCGGGTTCAATGCCCCGCCCTGGGCTAGTTCCTACCCACATCCTGCAGGCAGCCTCTCCGTCTCCTGGCTCCGGTCTGGGGCCTTCCCCCGCAGCCCCTCTCAGCCTGGCCGCTGCTGCTTGGTCCACCAGCGCGTCCTCCCCTGGAGCTCCTGCAGCACCTCCTTGCCCTGCTGCAGTCAGCCCTGCCTGAGCAGCTCCACCAGCCTTTATAGCCAGTCCCAGCGGGAGCATGCCCAGTAGGGCTGTGGGGCGGGGCCTCCTCAGCCAGGTTAACCCCTTTCGGGCCCAGTGCAGGGTTGATACACCCTGCCACAGCTCCCATAGGCGCGTCGGCTTTGTCAGAGACGTACCCCAAGGAAGTAGAACTCTGTTGGCGCAAGGCTTTTAGACTCCGACACGGGCCCAGAGCAGTCAGCTCCTACAGCAGCATTGTGCAGCTGGTGCTCAGGACTGTCCATGGGGGACACTTGCTGATATATTATATAGTGAGGAAAATGGTCTTTTGACAAAAAAATTACAAATACATGAATTTCAGTCAAAACATTTTTGCTGGATGAAAATTTTCAGTAGAAATTGTTTGGTTCAATTTTTCTTTGAGCTTGGGGTTTTTGCGTTTGAGTTATTTTCCTTTTTTAAAAAAACGTTTTTCCATTGGAAAAGAGAAGGGAAAAAACTCTCTTTGGGCGGGGAGTAAATGAAGGGAAGGTGCAGGAAAACACCCATCGCTTTTATAATGTTTCTCATTCTGTTTCCATTTGGATTTTTTCCATTGGAAACTCCTCAGGAGCCATTTTTACAGCAATGAAAAAGGTTTCTTTCCTTTGACGTCTCTCAAGAAGCCCTGCTCAGCACCTCACAGGCCTGGGTCCTCAGTGTTCTTCTAGAGCACAAACCCAAGGGCGGGGTCCGTGTTCTGTGAACGGGCCCAGCACTGCTGTGAAGAGACAGCTTCAGCCGCACAGGGTTATCCAGTCTGGCCTTCCTGAGGTGACTGGTGTGCATCTCTGGGCAGTCACTCACATGCGACAACAAGCAACAGTCCCTGAATATTTCTCCTCATCTTGTTCTGCCAAAGTCCACTGGGAGCTGGAGAAAGCTTCATCACGCCAGAGGACTGTGTCGGTCCCTTCCTCCCATGGCTGGGCTGAGGTTAATTAGATAATTACTCACATGTTGCCGGCCTATCAGGCACGAACGGCACAGTCGTTACCAATGGTGAAAGCTGTAGTACCCTGCTCGTTCCATTTCCAATGCAGTGCTTACGACATCGCACAGGAACACAGCATGGCGATGGGAATGACCACGTGCTCTTCTGCAGCCCAGAGACATGAGACCGAATTACTGCCATTCTGGCTTGGCTCGTTAATTAATTGCTTAGGGTTTCCTTTTCCTTCCTGAGAACACCGTGTCCAGTTAACTCAATGACGACCCTATTCGGTGGCCTTCCAATGCCGTTGGGGGCCCTGCTTATTATGGTATGTCAACAGGAATAGCAGGTCACTGAACGGTTCCGTGCAACCTACGTGTAACCTCACACTTGCTGGGTGTGGTGCACTGTCCTACGGAGGGGCGGTGGGACCACTCACAGCCTTAGCTGAGCACCACCTGGCTTTTAGCTCATGCAGTAAAGGCTCACGGGTCCCAGGTTCGGTTCTACCTGTCAGCGCTACACATGCCTTCTTGTGGTGAGCATACAAAGAGGCCTCTTGTCCAGCCAGTGCAGCCCCAGCTTGGGAACAGCTGCGCGTACAGTACTTCCCCATGTGTCTGCGTAAAACAGTACCACTCACTTGTAGGCCAGTAGCCACGTGAATGACCTGCCATCTCCCAGCACAAATACAAAATCTGCTTCCAGCCATCAGCCCTTGAAGGGCTGCCCTCTTCCTGCTGACGTGCAGCGCTCGCGCGATTCAACCAGACAGCCCCTTCTCAGCCCACCCCGGATAATATGCCCAGCAGGTCAGGGCGGAATGGACTCTCTCAGCAGTAGCCTAAGGAGGCAGGAGGTGAAAATGACATCGGGAAGCGGGGACTTTGGTTAAGGGTGCCTGTGCGGAAAAATCGCAGGGGAATTCTCAGCAGCAGAGTCATTGTTGGTTCCTTCTGCTGAAGCCAACGCATCCCAGTGCCATGCCCAAGATGGAATCTGACCCGGGCAGCGTGCCGATGCTTTTCTTCTCTTTCCAGCCTCCTCCGATGGCTCCAGCTGCTGTCCAGTCACCCATTACCAGCCATGATTAATGCCTGCCTGCTACCTTCGGAACATCTGGCAACAATAAGAAGAATTAGAAGGGCTAAAAATACCCACATTATGTAACAAATCTATTCTGTTCCAAACATGGCTTTGTTCCCGGCCGCCACAGTTCAAGAGGATCAAAAGCCAAACCCGCCCAGTGAAATCCAGCTAACGCGCTGCAGCCTAGCTCTGTGCAGCGGAGGAGTTTAATTCTGGGAGCGCACCGATCGCCTTGAATGGAAGCCGGCACCCAGACCCTGCACCAGACACCGACCGCGCAAACACAGAGCTGCTCTGCCTGTCGCAGGGAAAGCGGCTAACTTCAGAGAACACCAACAGTTACCCTCATTTTTACCACTGTCCGCCCCGCAAAGCCAGCCCGGCCAGGAAGAGGGAACGAGAGTCTTTTCTTGCTCACTGCAGCGGGGTAGCGGGAGTGGTCCTCCTCCCACCTGGGCCTGTGGGAGCTCACGTTGCCTTCCTACGTCTCTGCATGGCGCCCGTGGGGGAACTGGCAAGGCAACACACCGCCTGGGTCTCTGAGAAGCAAACCCAGTCAGGACCCAAGCCCTTACTGGGCCAACGGGCTCTGGCGGGGTTTGGGTGCCCACATACAGTCTAGGGGGTTCTGGAAGGGGTTGAGCCGAGCCCAGTGTCCTGGCTCGGTAGGCTGGTGAGGCCTTCTGGCCTCGGGTGAGAGCAGGGGGGACCTGGGCCACCCAACTCCACCCTGTCCCAGCCCAGGGCCAGGGCAGAACAGTGTGCCCCTGAGTCGGCAGGGAGACCCACGACAGCACACGGACTGGGACTCTGGTAGCACTACGGAAAGACTGGGGTCGGCTCTGCCTGGGTTACGTTCTCTCTCCCCCGTGGGCGTGCCTAGTTCCTAGGGGTCCAGGCCAGTCTCCCAGCTTGGGAGCAGGCAGGAAGCCTCTGGCTTCTTTGGTGGCTTCAGCCCAACTAAACTCCCGGCCCCGCCTTTTATACTTCCTGCCCCACCCGCTGGAGGGATGAGCACGGCCTGGCTCCGCCCACGAGGGCTGAGGGAGTTGGCCCTCCCCCTCTGGGTCTGTGGGAGGCCCCTCTGCCTCACCCCACACAAACTATCACAAGAGTGGCTAACCCAAGTCAGACTGCCGCGTGTCCAGGGCCCGTCCAACCCCACTGGCTACAGTCCAGTTGGCCTGGCCACTTGGCTCCATCTAGCCAGATTCTACCCCCCCGTTTCACACACATCGTCTCTGGGGACAACGGGGGCACAAGATGTTTGTGCAGCTAAACCTCATCCAGCAAATAAAGCCACAGGGCGGCCCGCACTCGATACAACAGGCCCAGGAGTCAACTCGATGGGTGCTCTGGGGCTAGAGCACCCACAGGGAAAACATGGGGGTGCTGAGCACCCACCAGCAGCCCCCGATCAGCTGTTCCCCCTCCCCCAGTGCCTCCCACCCACCAGTTAGCTCTTTTTCCCAAATCCCAGCACCTCCCACCCACCACGGATCACCTGTTGTGTGGCATGCAGGAGGCATGGGGGGGAGGGAGAAATAGGGGTGGGGTGTAATGAGGTGGGAAGCAGCAGAAGGAGGCTTTGGGGATGGAGTGGAACAAAGGCAGGGCCTGAAGTAGAATCTGGGTTGAGCACCACTCCGGCACATTAGCAAGTTGGCACCTCTGACAACTGGAGGGCTTTCCAGAATGCCTGGCTCTGCCCGAGCTTTGGGAAGGAGGAAAGACTGAACCAAACATCCCACAGACTAGAAAAGACCAGAGTCTGGGAAGAGATCGGGTTAGCTTAGCCCCACCCCACTAACGCAAGCTGGACAGAGTCACGTGTTCCAGGGGCTCACGGGACAGAGGTTGCTCTAGTGGGCGCTATTCCACCGGCGCTCCCTGGAGGAGTCCCGTCCTTGTGGTTTGGCAGTCACTCGATCCTCGCGCTTTCCTCCCAATGGCTCAGAACACTGGAACCTTTCACTCCATGGCAGGGCTCTGCCTGCTCTCCCTGCCCAGACAAAGCCGTGACGCTCCTGAACAGCATTGGCAGCTTCTGTACTTGGCGCAGAGACTCCCTGGACATTCACGGACTGGCTCAGGAGGCCAAAGCAGGAGTAATGAGGTTTAATGACATAGTTGGCCCCGGGGAATGACAATGGCTAATTAAATACACACTATTGCGGAGAGTCCTCGTGTGCATTTCAGGGTGGGAAAGGGGCCAGCCACAATGAGCACTCCACAGAGCTGTCCCTTCTGAGATACGCGTCTCTCCTGCGGGACTCCGCCAAAGAACCGAATGCGAGGAAGAGATTCCTTGGGAATCAAAATGCTGATGCTTGAAAGATGGAAAATGCTGAATTGTCTGCATATTGTACTGGCTCCTTAGCCCGTCACCGCCCCCCACCCCCACCCTGTGATCTATTAAGGAACGTCCCTGAAAAAGAGGGCCGTGGCTGGACGGGCCACCTCCAGGGAAAAGCCAGATGTTGTAGGGAATAGCAGTTGAGCTGAGGTTCCTCTTCCCACCCCTGAACCAGCATTTCAGGCGTCTCGTAGACTCTGAGGCCAGACAGATCCATTGTGATAATCTAGTCTGGGCTCCTGCTGTCACAGGCCACAGAGCATCACCCTGTAACAGCCCCCTCCCCTCCGGCTGAGTTCCAGACATCCTTCCCTTTACTTCTGTCTTGTCTGAACAACACATCCCTTTCCACACCTGTGCACCAGCCAGGACGACGGTTCCACCATGTTTCTGATACCCCCGGAATACCTCAGTTCACTTCCTGCACCAGGAATTCGAGTGCCTCCATTTTCTTACCCAGGCACTGTCTGCCTTAGAGTGGACATCTGTCTCGGGTAATTTCAGCCCTAGTAATTACTCTCTAGCGTCCTAACCTCACCCCATGGTGTCTGTTGTACAGGACAGTCTCCACTTTCTGCCCTAGAGTGCCGAGCAGTGGGGCTGTGCATCTTAAACCGCTGCTCCCGTCCACTGTTCACGCAGCTGCATTTCGGGGAAAGTCCCTGTCTGCACTTGCATACCAGTTTGTCAAGCCCCTGGACACATCACTTAGCCCTGGTCTCCTCTATTTTGAAATAACCCTGTGACGTAGTGGGGGGTATCTTGCTGGTTGCTGGGCTTGGGCTGTGGGTG